>VZQC01004414.1:1137817-1232541 GCA_009823505.1 Rhizomys pruinosus
GGAGGAAGCAAACCAAAGAATATCCGACCTGGAGGTTAAACACAGAGCATTAAAAAGCTCAAATAAAGGGGCTGGAGGCATGCCTAGCGTTAAAGAGCACAGACGCTCTTGCAGAGGACCCGGGTTCGATCCCAGCACCCAATGGCGGCTAAAAACCGTCTGTAACTCCATTCCAGGGAACTCCAGTTCCAGGGGAATCCGAGCCCTCTTCTGACCTCGCGGCACTGCAGACACACGGGTGCACAGACCTGCATGCAGACAATACATTCATACACATACAAAAAAAAATAAATAATAATAAAAAAAATTTAAAAAAAAAAAAAAAAAGCTCAAATAAAGATTATGAAATTTAAAATACACAAAAGTGGAACAACGAGAAATATTGGACACTATGAAAAGAAACAACACCACAACTCCCATATGGGAATAGAGGAAGGAGAGAATCTCAAGAGAATAGTATTATCAGATCTTCAACAGAATATTAGATGAAAATTTCCCCAAACTAAAAATGACAAGCCCATACAAATACAAGAAGCCATAGGACCCCCAAATAGACAAGATCAGAAAAGAAACAACCCACCGCCATATCATAGTTAAAATGCTAAGATGCTCAAAACAAAGACAAAATTCTGGGCACAAAAAGAAAAAAAAGTCACATACAAAGGAAACCATCACAGAATTAAACTGATTTCTCGCTCAAACATGAAGCAGAAAGAACATGGAGCAAAGCATTCCCTGTGTTAAAGGACTATGGATGCCAACCCAGATACTTTACCCAACAAAATGTCGACTTCTTGAAGAGAGAGAAGAGAAAAATCTTCCATGACATAAACAAGATGATGGATACATGTCTGGAAACCAACTCTTCATAAAATACTTGAGCAATTCAAAGGGCAGAGAAGGAGCAACAATCCTCAAACACCTGGAAAAGAAACTAACAAAAACATAACCATAGGAGCAAAATCAAAAGCTGAGTCCAAATGGATAATAGTGAAAGGAAGAAAACATCCATCTTTTCAATTGTAACCTTAAATATTGATGGGCTAAACTCCCCAATCAAGGGCATAGACTGGGGGAGAATGGATTAGGAACAAAACCCATCTATATGCTGTCTACAAGAAACCCATCTCAATTTCAAGGATGGACACCAACTTAAGGTGAAGGATGGAGAAGAAAGTATTCCAAGCAAATGGTACCAAAAAGAAAGCAGGTGGCTATTCTAATATAAGCAAAATAGACTTCAAGGCAAAAGAAATCAAAAGAGACAAAGAGGGCCATTACATCCTTATAAAAGGACAATTGACGATGAAGATTCAATCTAAAATATATGCACCAACATCAGTGCACCAACTTTATAAAGACAATTTTTAGGATCTCAAGGCACAGATTAACCAAGCACACTATAATAGGGACTTCAATACCCCATCTAAGTCCTCTAGACAGATCACAGGACAAAGGATAAACAGAGAGACATCTGAACTAAATGGAACAATACCCAAATGGACCTCAGCAGACATACCGAGATATTCACCCAAACACCAGAAGAACTACATCATGCTACTCAATCACTCAGTGGAACATTCATGCCAATAAATAGACCGATACTGGACACAGAAAACTGAAACAGTAATCAATAAAAAGATTTGAAATTGACGCTCATGGCATCGTAGCAGACCATCGTGCAAGTTTAAACTCCCAGTGCATAATCAAGCCACCAGAATAAAACCCTACAAATACACGGGAACACATGGGACTACAACAACATCTCTCCTGAATAATGAGGGGTCAAGGAAGAAAGTAATAAAAAAAGAAATCAAAAAACATTCTGGGAACCTGAATGACATGATTTTAAAAAACAAACAGCAAAATCTGATGGACACATTTAAAAGCAATGGCCTAAGATGGGAATTTATTGCGCTATAAGTGCCCACATTAGAAAAACAGAAAGAGCTACCAAGTGAATGATCTAACATGTCAGCTAAAAATATTGAGAGAAACAGACAACAAATGAACCCTAATTACGGAGCAGCAGAAGAAGACATACAAAAATCAGAGCAGGGAAAGAGACTCACACTGATGATAGAAAAAAGAAAAACAAACAAAAAATTCAATGACATTCAACAAAAGTTGGTTTCTTTTTGAGAGGAGGGTACATAAAACAAAAATGTTAGACAAGACCTCTAGCCCAGTTAACCAAAAGAAAAGCGGAACAACTCCCAAATTAATAGATATCTGTGAAATTAAAAGGGTAAATATCACACATGACAATGAAAAGATCCAGACAATTAGGGTACTACTTCAAAAAACTTATATTCTATAAGTTTGAAAACCAGACAGGAAATGGATGGAACTATCTGAAATCCTGGGAATCCCAAAGCCTCACCAAGAGGAGATTGATCAGCCTAAACAGACCAGTATGTGAAGGAAGACAATCAAAATGTTAAGTAAGTAGCCTCCCAACCAAACAAATAGCCGCGGGCCCGGAGGCTGATCATCGACAGAATTGCTATAAAATATTTGATAAAGATACGTCCAACATTACTACTCAAATTGTTTAGAAGGATACAAACGGAGGGACTTCTCCCACATTCTTTTTCTATGAGCCAGCATTCCGCTCCATACCAAACCAGCGGAAGATACAACCCAAAAGGAGAACTCTAGACCCATTCCCTAATGACCCCAGATGCCAAAAATTCTACCACAGGGATTCTGGCAAATCGCATTACAGACTCACATCAAGAAAAACATCCACCATGACCAAGTTGGATTCATACTATACATGAAGGGATGGTTCAACATACGAAAATCAATAAACATTCATCAAACATATCAATGGACTGACGGCCAAAAACAACACCATTCATCTCAATTGATGCGGAGGTGCAAGCGGAAAGACAGCTTTGACAAAATCCAGCACACTTTCATGTTTAATGTCCTGGAGGTAATTGGTCTGGAGGGATCATTCCTCAATGTAATAAATGCCATATTCAAGAAACCCACAACCAATATCGTTCCCTTAATGGGTAAATGACAGAAGCATTTCCCCTTAAGGTAGGAACTTCAGCCAAGGCTGCCCCCTGTCACCCATCCTCTTCAATATAGTGCTAGACACTCCTAGCTAGGGCAATAAGGCAACCCAGAAAAGGAAATTAAAGGAGTTCTAATGGAAAAGAGGACGTCACGCATCTTTTGTGCGATTATATTGATTGTCTACCTCAGGGGATGTAAGAACTCCAACCAGAATGCTCCTAGAAACGATTAAGATGTTTGGTAAAGTGGCAGGATGCAGGATACAAAATAAAAAACTAGAAAAGTGCTGCTTAAATACCTATATATCTAATTGCTTGTTCTTCATTAGTAGGATCGAAAGGTTATTCCTGGACAGACTGTCAGCCCATGAAAGGAAACAGCCAGAATTGACCAGAGTCCAAGTCAACAGCTCCAGAGAGAGTGGACTGTTTTACCTCTCATCCACCTGTGCCCCTTTTCTAAGCCTAGGGAACAACCTGCGGAAGAGGGGGCGTGGTAGAATGTAAGGGCTGCGATTGGGGTGAATGGTGAAACTACAGCAATGTAGTCTGGACACTCATTTGATCAACTTGATTGAACAAACAACCTGTCACCCCCCACTGGATGGTGGGGCTGTAGGTGTTTGGGCACAACAGCCTGCAGATAGGTTTTGCATGAAGGATGCTTGTACTCATGGATTATCACTTATAGCTAAAAATGAAAAAAAAACTGAGAGAAAGATGCAGGACAGTTATGGCAGAATGCATGATCTGGGATGGGGTGGGGGTGGGGGGGAGGGAAAGGGAAATAAGCCTGAACTGAATTGGAAAAAATGTATGAAATGCACAAAGCATCAATAAAAAACTAATTAAAAAAAAAAGAAATGATCATATTTATGCATCATACTCATAGAGCAAGGAGAAAAATTCCCAGTCAGTAGCACTGACCAGATCTTCAACAGGATTTTTCTGTTAATGTTTTAGAAGAAAATTTCCCTAAATTAAAAACATACTAATCCAACTATAGATGCACATAGAACATCAAATAAAACCAGTAAAAAAGAAACTTCCCAAGCCATAGAACAAAAATACTAGATGTTCATAACTGAAAGAGAATACAGAAAGTTCCAAGAGAAAAACAAGTCACATGTAAAGGGAAGCCCACCAGAATTACACCTGACTTTTCATTGAAAACTGAAAAAAAGCCAGAAGAGCCTTCAGCAAAATATTCCAGATTCTAAATGATTATAGGTGCCACCGCAGATACCTTAGCCATCAAAACTATCACAGATGAAGAAGAAAGAAAAATCATGATACAAATATGCTGAAAGAATTCATGTCTACCCAACCAGTCCTAGAGAGAATACTCAAACACTTAGACAGGAGTGAAGAAATGAATGACCACTGGAGAGGATACAGACAAAAATGAATGAAGTTATGCCAGGAGCCAAAGCTGTCAGGCATACATGCTCACAGAAAATTACTAATTTACTTATCTCGGGAGTTTAGGAGCCAGCTTACTTACCTCAGGAATTTACAAGCCAGCTTACATACCTCAGGAGTTTATGAGTGCACCTTGCTTATCTTAGAAATTTACTGCCATACCAACCCCAGACAAAATTAGTAAAATAGGAATTCCAGTTACAGTCATACATGGTAGAAAACATTACTTAAATAAAGGTAAATGGTGGGCTCCTTCTTTAGAAAAATATGGTAAAAAGAAAAAACCAAAAAGACCCTCCCTTCCTAAAAGCCCTTACTAAGGTAAAATGGAAGGGAAGACATTGCACTGAGTGATATCATAGACAGTTACAAGTAGCAAAAGTGTTTTTCCAGACTTAATAAAAAACTCAGTCTCCTGAGCGAGGAGTTGTACTTGATAAAATTAGGAAAATAGAAGTCTTAGTTACAGTTTTGCATGTTAAAATGCAATACTTGGTCAGAGGCAAGCAGCGGGCTTCTCCTTAAGAAAAACAGAACTAATTAAGAGACTCTCCCAGGCCATAGCTTAAAGATAACAAGCAACGGATAGATCAGGCGCCAGGAAGAATGGGAAAGAACCAAACTAAAGCTTCAAAGGGAGACAATGTCTCACAAACAAACCACCCATGGTCTGTGGTTTTACGACCACTGTTTGTTCCCAGAGATGTGCTAATCTTAAGCAAAGTGTCATGTGTAAATACTTCTGGTTAGTGTTTCTGGTTAGTGCTTCTGGTTAATATGTAAAACTTAAACTCTTTAGTAAAAGGCTTATTGTTACTGAAGATGTGCATATCTTGATCTGCTTTTCCTGACATGTACTATATAATCAGTTTGCCTGCTCTCAGTAAAATGCACCAGATTCAAGACCACTCTGGTGTCATGTCTGTCTAATATTTTGCCTAACCTGTGCCGTCCTTCCAAGACCCTGCTTCCCGCAGTCAGAGGAAAACCCCTCTCTGGGACAGTCTGCGGCAAAGCTATAATTATGGAAACACAAAATACAACTAAGAACACAGACAGAAAATCAATAGTACCCAATACACACCTTTCAATAAATACTTTATATAACAATAGCCTCAGTTGGTGAATGAATTTAGAACCAAAATCCATCTTTTTTTATTCTATGGGAAACTCATCTGACCTTTAAGGATAGGCACTACATTAGGATGAAAGGATAGAAAAACATATTCCAAGCAAATGGCCCTAAGAAACAAGTAGGTGTTGCAGTTTTAATATCTGACAAAGTAGACTACAAATTAGGATTAATCAGAAGAGATAAAGTCATTTCATTCTGATTAAGCAAAAAATTGACCAAGAAGAGATTACAATCACAAACACAAATGACCCAAACTACAGTGAACCCAATTTCATACAAATAGAAAAACAAACTTTTGAGGCACATTAAGCCCAATTTGGTAAAAGAGGCACTTCAATGCCAACACTATCTCCAACAGACTGATCACCTAGACAAAGATAAAACAGAGAGACGTCTGAATTAAATGATATTATATAGCAAATGGACCTAATAGACATCTACTACATACCTCACCCAAGCATCAAAGAACACACCTTGTGTGAAGCAGCCCATGGAACTTTCTCTAAAATTGAACACACACTGTGACACATGAAAAATTCAACAAATGATTAAAAAATGAAATAATTTCCTACATTCTATTAGACCACACTGCAATAAAGCATAAAATCAGCAAAAGACATCCTAATAACTATAAGTACTCATGGAGATTAAGCAAAACTGAGTGATGGATGGCTCAAAGAAGAAATTAAGAAAGAAATAAGGGGCTGGAGAGATGGCTTAGCAGTTAAGAGCACAGAGAACCCGGGTTTGATCCCCAGCACCCACATGGTGGCTGAAACCATCTTTAACTCCAGTTCCAGGGGAAACTGATGCCCTCTTCTGACCTCCGCAGCATTGCATGACACGGATGCACAAACCTACATGCAGACAGTAGTACACTCATACACATACAAAAATAAATAAAAATTAAAAAAAGAAAAGTATTCCTGGAACTAAATGGAAGGGATAATACAACACAACAAAACCATTGGGACCCATTGAATTCCTAAGTGGGAAGTCCATAGCTCTCTGGGGCCTATGTTCAAAAATCAGAAATATAACAAATAAATGACTTAATGGTACAACTCAAGAATCTGGAAAGGAAAGAACAAACCAAAAGCTGGCAGACAAAAAAAATAAATAAATAAGTAAATAACAAAAAGAGAAATCAATGATACAGAAACAAAGAAAACAATCAAAGAGTCAATGAATCTAAGAGCGTGTTCTACAAAAAGATAAACAAGATAGACAGATCCTTAGCCCAGTAACAATATCAGAAATGAAAGGGGTAACATCACATCAGATACCAACAAGATCCAGACATAATATAGAAATCATTTAAAACCCATACCCTGGGGCTGGAGAGATGGCCTAGTGGTTAAGAGTGCCGACTGCTCTTACAGAGGACCCGGGTTCGATCCCCAGCACCCACATGGCGGCCGAGAGCCGTCTGAGACTCCAATTCCAGGAGAACTCCGGTTCCAGGGGAATCCAAAACCCTCTTCTGACCTCCGCGGCGTTGAACGACACGGGTGCACAAACCTGCATGCAGACAGTACATTAATACACATACAGAAGTAAAAAATAAAAAAAAAAACCCATACCCTATTAAATGTGAAAGTCTGAAAGAGATGGAAGAATTTCTAAATCCAAGAAAACCAACAATGCTAAACCAAGAAGAGAGCCACAGTTTAACTAGACTCATAACAAGTAGGGAAATTGAGACAGTAATGCAAAGCCTCTTGATTCACAGCAAGTAATATTTAAAGAAGATACACAAGTAATAATACTCAATTATTTAATGTAATAGAAATAGAGGGATAACTCCCAAACTCCTATGAGGCCAGTATTATGCTAATACCAAAACCAGGTAAAGCCACAACAACAAAAAAGAAAACTATAGACCAATATCCTTAATGAGCATAGACCCAAAAGTTCTCATCAAAACCACATACAGACTCACATCAAAAAAGTCATCCACTATGATCAACTTGGCTTTATTTAAGAGATACGTTAATGGTTCAATATACATAAGTCTATAAATGTAATAAATTATATAAATTGACTTAAAGACATAAGTCACATGATTTTTTTTTAAATTTAATTTTTATTGATGGTTTGTGCATTTTATACATCATTTTCCAATTCAGATCAGGCATATTTCCCTTTCCCTTCCCCCCCAACCCCACCCCATCCCAGATCATGTATTCTGCCATAACTGTCCTGCATCTTTCAGGTTTTTTTTTTCATTTTTTAGCTATAAGTGATAATCCATGAGTATAAGCATCCTTCGTGCAAAACCAATCTATAGACTGTTGTGCCCAAACCCCCACAGTCCCACCATTCAGTGGAGGTTGACAGGTTGTTTGTTCAATCAAGTTGATCAAATGAGTGTCCAGACTACATCGCTGTAGTTTCACCGTTCACCCCAATCGCAGCCTTTACATTCTACCACGCCCCCTCTTCCGCAGATTGTTCCCTAGGCTTAGAAAAGGGGCACAGGTGGATGAGAAGTAAAACTGTCCTCTCTCTCTGGAGCTGTTGACTTGGATTCTGGTCAATTCTGGCTGTTTCCTTTCATGGGCCAGTCACATGATTATTTTAACAGATGCAATGATACCTTTGAAAAGTCTAACATACATTCATGATAAAAGTACTAAAGGAAATTAGAGTAGAGGGAACATACCTCAGTACAATTAAGACTATATAAATCAAACCCACAACAACATCATTCTTAATGGAGAAAATAACCTGAAGCATTCCCATTAAAATCAGGAACCACACAAGGATGTCCACTACTCCATCCTAAAATTAATATGGAAACAAAAATGACCCCCAGATTGCCAAAGCAATTTTGAGCACAAGAGCAACATTGGGATAGGGATTATCATACCACACCTCAAACTATATTACAGAGCTATAATCAAAAATGGCATGGTAATCAAATAAAAACAGAGCTGGAGATCAATGGAATAAAATAGAAGATAGATGCATGCACACAATTATAGCCACTGGATATTTGACAAAGGTGTCAAGAACCCACGTTGGAGGAAAGGAGAATGCAAATCAAAACCACCTCAAGATTTCCTCTAACCCCAGTCAGAATGGCTAACATCAAGAGAACAAGTCACACCAAATGCTGGCTTGGGTGCAAGAAAACAAAAACCATCATCTGCTGTTGAGGGATTGCAAATTGGGTGCAACCACTGAGTAAATCAGTATGGAGAACTAACTATAAATAAATAAATAAATAAATAAATAAATAAATAAATAAATAAATAAATAAATCTACCATATGATCTGGTTATGTCACTCCTTGGCATAAATCCAAAGGACTCATCTTACAACAGAGATACTTGCACAACCATGTCTGTTGCTACTCTTTTCACAACAGCTAAGAAATGGAAAGAACATAGATATCTGTCAACAGATGGATAATGATAATGCGATGCATTTACACAATGAAGTTTTACTCGGTGGTAAAGAAAAATGAACTCAAGAAATTTGCAGGTAAAATGATGAAACTAGAAACTGTTATACTAAGGGAAGTAACACAGACTCTCAAATAAAAGACATATAATATATAATAATAAGCACACATATATTTGTGTGTGTTATTATCTCTCATTTGTGAATATTAGCCTCAAATCATTACACGTGAGTATATATATTTTTAAAATGTTTAAAAGACATTGGTGTAGGAAAAGACTTTCTAAATCAGACAGCAGCTACACAGGAAATAAGGTCAACAATGGACAAGTGGGACCTCATTAAACCCAAGAGCTTCTGTACAGCAAAAGAAACAACGAAAGAAGTGAAGAGAAAACCCACAGAGTGGGAGGAAACCTTCACCAGTGATACATCTGACAGAGGATTAACACACACAATATATAAGTTACTCGAAAAACAAAGGCGCAAGAAAATAAATGGCCCAGTCAAAAGATGGAGTAAAGAGCTTAACAGGGACTTCACAAATTAAGAAGTAAAGATGGCTGAGAAATATCTTTTTTTTTTATTAATTTTATTTATTTTTGTATGTGTATGAATGTACTGTCTGCATGCAAGTCTGTGCACCCGTGTCGTGCAATGCCGCGGAGGTCAGAAGAGGGTGTCGGATTCCCCTGGAACTGGAGTTCTCCTGGAATTGGAGCTTCAGACGGTTCTCAGCCGCCATGTGGGTACTGGGGATCGAACCCGGGTCCTCTGAAAGCCGTCGCGCCTTAAAAACCGCGATGGCCAATCTCTCCAGCCCCCGAGAAATAATTCTTAAAATGTCAACATCCCTAATAATAAGGAAATGCAAATGAAAACCATTTTAAGATTGCATCTTACCCAGGTAAGTCTGGCTATCAATCAAGAAAACAAATACTATCAAATGCTGGGAGGTTGTGGGGTAAAGGGGAACACTCATTCACGCTAATAAGGAATGCAAACTCCTGTAACCCCTATGGAAAGCAGTGTGGAGAACTCCTAAAATACTCAAAAGGAGCCTACCACCTGACCAAGTCCATACCAATGCCTGGGTATATACCCAAAAGACTTATCCTATAGCAGAGATACCTGCACAACAATGTTTATTGCAAGCTCTCTTCACAAGAGGAAAGAGCTGGAAGCAACCCAAGTTGTCCCTCAACTGATGAGTATAAAGAAAATGTGGTTTTTCTACACAATGGAGTTCTATGCAGCAGTAAAGAAAGATGACATCAATTAAATGTGACAAGTAAATTGATAGAACGAGAAGACGTGATTCCTAAATGAGGTAACGCAGTCCTAGAAAAAACAAACCACGTATGGTGTCCCTCAATTCTGTGGATTCCAGGCACCAATCCTTAGTTGTAAGGGCCAACTGAGTATTCGTTTTTTGTTCTTTTTAATAAATATGTATACCTGATGATGCTACAACAAAAAAGAGTACATTAAAATATACACCAACTTGCTATGTAATTTAGGAATGGAAAGTAATATTTCTTTTTACTTTGCATCCAAAAAACTCTACTGTTAAGTAGTGAATCCCTAAACATGGTTTGGACGTAACCTATAGTTTTATTTTCAGACAATCATAATTTAGGTATATGTTTGTGGAGTTATACTTGGCATACGTCGGAGCATGTAAAGTTTTAAAAAGGAACAACAACAACAGAAAAAAAACCTCAAAAAACTATTGAAACAGTAAACTTTTATCCCCTAAACAGTAAAATTTCCTTCAATCAAAAAAAATTAAAAAAGAGACTGAAGGAAAAAAAAAAATTGCAAGACTGTATGGTAGAATGCAGGAGCTCTCTGGAGCAGTGAGGGCGGGGTCATGAACGGTTGTTCTAAATTGTTATAATAAATGATGAAAATGAACAAAAGGGTCAAATAAAAAATAAAAATGGTTTTATTTTTTTTATTTTTATTTGTATGAGTGGTTTTTTTTCTCACATATATGTGAGTGCGCCTGTGTTGTAAAATGCCATAGATAGGTCCTAAAAAAGGCATTGGGTCTATTGGAATTGGAGTTAAGGATAGTGGTTAGCCACCATGTGGTGGCTGGAAATCAAACCTGGCCCTCTGCAACAGCCAGTAACTCTTTTCACTGAGCCATCTCTCCGTCCCAGCCAGTGAGTGTTTGTTGCATATATATATATATAGATATATAATATAATATATATATATATATATCTCAGCAGGAGCAACTTCCCTTCAAGTTGTCAACCAGGGTGGACCAAGAGACTCCCAAATATACCACAGTCTATTGCCACAGTGCTTGACACCCTACCAAAATTTGAAGACTGACAAGCCATATGTCTGACAGATGATGATTTGGAGCAAACCAGCTGGAACCGACCTGAAACACTCCTCCCTGGAGACTAGCTCTCATGCTATAAGAGGACACTATACAAGTTGCCAAAAGACAAAGCAAACCAATGGTCCTATCCAGCTGTAAAGTTTAATGAACAACCAAGGCAGTCCCAGCAAGTTATTGCTATTGGTTCACTAGTGGCAGTTTTCTCTTGGAGGTAATCAACAACTGTCTAATTGGAATTAAGGCCTGCTCAGTGGGCTGGACCTTATATATGATACTGTAAACATAGCCAAAAACACATGGTAGAGCGGGCATAGATCCTAGAGAATAGCCTACTTTTGGCACATCCCTAGACTAATGTAATTTCTTACATTATTCTAAATATGCATCCTCATATTTACAGACAAGTGTACTTCTCACCACTCATCAAAGGAGCTTCATTTTGCAACATAGGGAAACTATTACAGAGTTCCAAAACTGGCCAAATGCAGAGAATAACTGTCTGTGAGATGCTTAGCCCTGAGTGACCCATCTTCATTGCGACTTGTACACATGGGATGAATGCATCTCTCAACTCTCACCAGGGAAGTTTCATCAAACCACAGATGGTAATTAACACAGAAACCCACAACTGGCCAGTGAACAGAGAACAAGAGGCTGCACAGTGCTTACCCCGGAATAGGACGGCTGTTTCAAACTTCCGCCTCCCAAGGCTCAGGGTTCATTACAGTACAGGGGGCAGCAGAGTGTTAAGAGTGGTGTATGACCACAAGGAAAGTTTTCCAGATGGCTGGTCAGTTACTCACATGAACTCACAGCGATGGCGAAAGCATGCACAAGTTCCATGCAAGCTCAAACCAGATAAAATCCTAGCATAGGTAGGAAATCCCAGTCCAACCTTATGGAACTTCTGACAACTGATGACTGCTGAGCGTTGGAGAGACAATTTCTTGCAAGGATGGGCCTTTTGGTGGGTTAACTGGACTCTGGTGGATGGACCCATGCTGAAGGACACTTGACAACACAAATCAGACTCTATAAGCCATATTGTATATAGAGGGATAGATGTATATTTAGACATACAATAAAATACATTAAATTGGGCACAAATGGGAGGTGCAAATAGAGGAGAGGAAATAAATACCATCAAATTATATTGCGTTAAATTGCAAAAATCCATTCTTTTAAAAGCCAAAGTACTTAATAGAGTAGATAAAAGTGTGAGCCACAGTACAAAAATCATGAAAGACAATATCTAATTAATTAATAAATGCATATTAATGTAGTCAAACTCATTTCTAGTCCAATAAATATAAGTTGAAGCATAAAAAAGCAGTTATTTTTTTTTCTGTATAGCCCCTGGATTAGATATACCATTGCTTACTTTCTGAATCTCTCAAATCAAAGATCACAAGTTGGGTGAGAGGAGAAAAAATCCCTAGACAAGATATACAGAGGCCTGGATTTTTGTCCCTGTGCTAGTTTGTAAAGTATGTGACCCAGATCAATCCCTTGACAACTGATCTATGCTTTATAACACTATAAAAGAGTCACAAATTAGAAACTCAAGGCTAGTAAGATGGCTCGGGGGGGTGAAAGCACTTTTCTCCAAGCCAGACAGCCTGAGTTTATTCCCCAGGAACTCCACATATGGTGCAAGGTGAGAACTGACTCCTGCACATTTTCCTTTGATTTACACACACACACACACACACACACACACACAACTAAATAAATACAATAAAAACCTTTAATTAAGCTGGGCATCATAGCCCATGCCTTTAATACCAGCACTCAGAGGAAGAGGAAGTTGGATCTCTGTAAAACGGAGCCCAGATTGGTCTTCATAGTATTTTCCAGGCCAACTAGGACTTCAAGGAGACCCTGTCTCAAACTCCTCTACCCCCAAAACAACTTTAATTAAATAACATAATCAAATATCAAAGTTAATATAATTTTAAACATAAACTTTTCAAAAAGAAATAAGCACAGTCCATTTACCTCTTAATTAAAGAGTAAGGCAATCTCTTTAAAGAAAGCCTTAAGTACAGTGACAACTGAAATGGCAACTCAGAAAAGACCATAGACTTGTTTCTGAAACCTGAATCTTTTAATTAGCAAAATGTGAAAATGCAGTGCGTTCTTCTAACTTCACCATTGTGAATCAGTTTCTTGTTTCCCTATAAACTGAAGAAGTAACAGAGAAATTTTTAAAAATTAACTATGCAGTGCAATTTCCCTCCAGTAAAACTAATACGGCTTAATTTTCATTAACTATATTATAAATCACATCATTCTTCTGGAAACATTCAAAGATGCTTGAATTTATAAGCCAATAGATGAGAATTATAACATATTTATATTGGGTCTGGCATTTTTAAGGATGGATCATCTTTCTGAAAGAACCAAGAAGTAGAATTCAACGATGATGCTTTTCCTTCTAAACTTTTCTTACATGAGAAAACCCAATATATCCTTGAAGCCAGAAATAGTGGTATCCAGGGTTAAACTGCAGCTTCAAGATGCTAATTAGCTAAGCAAGATGGTATGTATAATGAAGATATTAAGCTTTCTCTAAGAACATTGCAGCTTGAAATTCAAATAACTAACATTACAGGATAATTGGGAAATATGATTAACTGATTTAAACACTGCCAGAAATGCAGTACAATTCCCCTTTCAAGAGGAAGAGCAAATACATTCTATTAGACAAATGCCAAAATCAGAATTAGCCCGTAGTCAAGAAAGGAGGTGACTAAGAGTACATGGGTAGCCATTTTGAATAAATCACTTTAAAACTAGTCACAGTGTGAATGAGGATAATTACATACACGGCTCTCAACTCTGCTCCTGGTTTTGCTCTCTCAGTTGAAACTCCTCTCAACTGTCATGTTTAGTTGTCTCTTTGAGATGTTACTATATATGGTAACAGATGAATTTGCTTTTCTGTGACGTTTATAAATGATCAGAGCTCAGGAAAATAAAGGCATTAAACTTAAGCAAGAAAAGCAAGATCTTTGTCTTTGTATGCAGTTTTCCATTGTAGAAAACCATCAGGAAGCACTACAATCTAAAATGACATGGGGAAGATGATTTGAAATAAAAAATAATCAATATGTGCTATTCCCTTTTATTATTTGAATTATGTGTGAGTGTTTGTCTCTAACCTCTCTCTCTCTCCTCTCCTCTCCTATCTCTGTCTCTCTCTCTCTCTCTCTCTCTCTCTCTCTCTCTCTCTCTCTCTTTCTTTACAGGCAGCAGAAACTAAACTATATAAACCAAAGCTCCAAGAAAACAATTAGCCCCACCTGTGCTAAAGATTTTACAAGGCTGGTTAACTGTTTAGAAGCTCAGTTATAAAGAAGTGCCACATTTCGAAGCAAATCTTCATCTGTCTTTAGCTCCTTAATAACCATTTATTCCTAATCACCACATCTGCCCTAAAGTCCCTGTGACTGTCATCCAAAACCTTTTTGGAATTTGTTAAGAGATCACCAGTTTCCAACCAACCAAAGGTTAAGAATGTCATGAGGCCGAGTCTGAAATCCGCAGCAGAGAATCCTTCCCTTCACTTTGCTGTAACCCATACTTGATGTTTCCACCAATGAATTTCAAAATTTCCTCTATGTTTTATTTGTTTTATTCTGTAACTTTAAAAGTTTCCTGAAACCACCCCAGTGTTGGATGGTGTCCTGGATCTACGTCCCCTGGCCATGGTCTTTTATATGTGGCTCCAGAATAGACTATATCCTTTTCCATTTGAGGAGTGAACTATGTTTGTACATTAGCAACTATTTAATAAGCTGTTCTTAACAATGTACATTTTAATTACAATGGCTAACGTGGGCATTATGGTTTCTTTTGGAGTGAATCAACTATGCATTATGTATAATCTCTCTAATAACTGGGATATCATCAATAAAGAGAATGGATTGAAATCTTGTAAGTGTGAAATATTACATAAATTTTCTAGAGATGGCCAAAATATAAAAAAGGAAAAACTATGCAAAATTATAAATGAGCACCACAGAAATTAAAAATCACAACTAATGTATACTTAAAGCTATAAGACAGTGTCTTGCATTCACTACCTGCTCAGGAATGTCTGCTACCACCAAAGCCAAGAACAGAAAAATTTCTGAGATAAGACTAGAAAATTAAGTTTACTTCTTCCAGGACACCAATGTTAAGAAAATGAGCAATAGTTACTGTACAAAACTTCAGTGCAAATTGGATCCTTTTGCAAATGAATGAAATTAATTTGTTATAAGTGTGTATTTCCTTTCTGACTTACTATTCATATAACTAAAAAGTCATAACCAACCCAACTAAGTCTAAGAGGCTAAATCACCAAAAGCCAGTTTAAAAAAAATGGCAAGGTTCTTACAAATAGGTACAAAAAGTTGTGTATTTTTCATTGAATGCTGTTCTAGTTTGTCTTCAATAGCTGTGAAAAAAAAAAAAAACTCTGACCAAAACCAACTTGGAGAGGAAAAGGTTTATTTGGCTCTCAACTCCAAGGTCACAGTTTATCACTGAGGTAGGAACCCAGGGCAGGAACCTGGAAGGAGGAGTTGAGGCACAGGCCGTAGAGGAATGCTGCTGCTTACTGCCTTGCTCCCCACGGCCCTGATCAGCCTGCTTTTTTTTTTTTTTTTTTTTTTTTTTTGGGCTTTTCGAGACAGGGTCTCCCTGTAGCCCCAGCTGTCCTGGAACTCACTCTGTAGACCAGGCTGGCCTTGAACTCACAAAGATCCGCCTGCCTCTGCCTCCCAAGTGCTAGGATTAAAGGCGTGTGCCACCATGCCTGGCTCAGCCTGCTTTCTTATACAATACATAACAACCTGCCCACGGGTGGCACCACCCACAGTGAGCTGGGCCCTCTCACATCACTCAGCAGTCAAGAAAATATCCAACAGACAGCCACAGGCTAGTCCAATGGAGGCAGTTCCCCAGTTCGGGCTAGTTCAATCCAGGTATGTCAAGTTGACAAAAAACCTATCCAGCACAAATGTTATAGAGAAAACATCAAGTATCCTAGGTATATAAGTGCTAAATTATGTTACATCCTGTGTACAATCATCTACTAAGTATTTTCATGAAATAACTACGTAAAAAGAAAGGACCTATTTTATTTGGCTTCGACTGACATAAGGTATACATAAGTAAAAAAAAATCTCAATTAAATGCTTACTTTATTCATGAACTTATTAAATGCTATCATATATTCTCAAAAGAATCTAATAGTTAATTCATGTGTGTTGATTTTCAGAAATGCAGAATCTGAGGTCCAGAGGGTGGTTAATGACTTGAACAGAATGTTAAAGGTAAGAGTTCAGAAAGAGTTTGAAGGGACACCAGAAGCTGCATTTATCTACTTTCTTGCATGATCCAGACTATAGCCTGATTTCTAGGTTCCTCAGGCTGCACACACTTATGTCTGATTTTATTAGTGTTACTCCGTTTATTTTATTCTACAGTGCTTACACTCCCTTCTCTTTTCACCTAAATATGGAAATTTATTATATAATGCTTCATTTAAGTTTGTTTTTTCACTCACTAGATAAAAAAAAGCTCATCTCGACTCCGGAAAGAATAAGAAAACATAAAACAATGACAACTACATAGAGTACATATAACAAATGATTTTTGTAACCAGAGATTAGAGATTAGATAATAAAATACATTACTATAGGACACTATATAGTAACTGAAATTGATTCCTTTGTCCCTATATATGTCTACATTCATAATTTAATTGGAATGCTCATAATTATTTTTCTAGTGTTTGTCACCTTGATTCCATTTTAGGCTTTCATGTAGATTTCTTTAAAGTTCAATACTCTCAAAAAGAAAAGATCCAGGATTCAGCAGTTTGGGTTTTTTCTTTAATCGAAACCAATTAACTGTGACACCACATCAAAATTTTGTTCACTTGGAAACGAGACTTTGTAAATACTATACTTTATGTAGCTAAAGTTGGCCTTTCATTTACAAGATTAGGAACTGATCAGAGCATTAGATAAATATCGAAAATAAAGACATACCCAGTAAAATTAGAGGTAGTACATTGAATACCTATATTTTTGTTTAATGATGCCACCTGTAAGAACTGCACAGGAAAAAATTAAATGAACCAAAAAAATGAAAGTTAGCTATTTGGGAAAAGAAGGAGGACAAGGAAGAGGGGGGAGGAGGAGGAGGAGGAGGAAGAAGAGGAAAAGGAGGCCTCTTTTGCATCTTTGGGACATAAAACATTTAAATTGACAGATTCTCATCAGTGACCTCTTTTTCTTTTAGTCTCAGAGGTACAGAAGTTGTGTCTTGCTGTGCTGAGAATTGTGGTCCCTCTCTTCCTGATTATGAACCAGCTGTGTTGCTGTACCTTTCAAGGCTCATCACTTAACCATTCTCTATCAATGGATTTAAAGCAATTAACTTAAAGAATATTAAAACCTGAAAGGGAAATCAAAACTTGTCAAATTGTATTTGTCCATGAAGTGGGGAAAAGTGTTAATCATATTCCTAATATAAAATGTTCTAATATAAAATAAAATGTAAGACATTTGGAAATAGATGAAGGCAGAAGTCTATGGTTTAAAGAAATTGTGAGTTTATTTTTAATTAAATGCAATCTGAGTACATAGATTTGATATTGATTTAAACACACTATATATTCATATATGTGGATGTGTACAGTGAATTTGAATTTACCACCCTCTCTTTATGATCATAACAACTTTCCAATAGAATCTCTAAGACAACCAGGTAATTAGTATAAAATCTACAAGTAAAGAATTGTTATTTGAGAATTTCACACCTGTATATAAAGAAATTGATAAATTTAGTATTTTTGCTCTTTTTGAGACAGGGTCTCTCTTTAGTCCCAGCTGGCCTGGAGCTTGCTCTGGAGACCAGGCTGGCCTTGAACTCACAGAGCTATACCTGCCTCTGCCTCCCAAGTGCAGGGATTATAGGTGTGCACCACCATGCCTGGCAATTTTAACATCTTTTAAAATACATGTGCTACAGATTTTTTGCAAGAGTTGAGACCTCTGAAGTTATTTTCTGAGATCACTATTTTAGTGACTTTCTATTTTAAAGCAAAGTAGTACTTGTTTTATGTTTCTTTTTTTTTTTTGGTCTTTTCGAGACAGGGTCTCCCTAATAGCCCCAGCTGTCCCGGAACTCACTCTGTAAATCAGGCTGGCCTTGAACTCACAAAGATCCGTCTGCCTCTGCCTCCCAAGTGCTAGGATTAAAGGCGTGCACCACGACGCCCGGCTGAACGTAGTTTGCCAGTATCTTATGTCAGAAACTCTTAGAATGATACATGATAACTTTATACAGTGAATAAAGTACTCAATTCACTCAAACATCAGTTAAATTCAAAGAAAAAACCATCAAAATCTAATAGTTGGAAATATGGATACTAAAATATGTTTGCCACTGCCAGTGGGTGATTAGATAAAAGAAGGTTTCCTTAGTTCTTGTCTGATGACATAAGTTAGTTAGATTAAAAAGAACCCAAGTTGATCTTTGGCACAAAGTAGAAGTAGGGAAATTTGGCAGAGAGTGAAACCTAGAAAAATATGAAGCCAATCTGATAACATCAATATGTGCTTTCTTTCTGTAAGAGATGCATTTTGAACAAAAGCCACATCAATATTCCAGAAGACAAGCTTGGCTTGGCTCCATACATACTCCTGCAAGCCTGGGCTAAAGGCTCTACTTGATGGCATCGAATTGAATCTGATACTGAAAAGTCTAAATGAAGTTAGTTCATGCCACATGCTAGGCTGATTGACATAATTGCCTGCAGCATCTAATTTCCCCTTGGAAAAGACCAAAAAAAGTTGCAACGGGACTCCACATTGATATTGATTTTTTGCATTTATAACATTAAAAACATTTCCCATTCTAATAACAGAGATTCGGGGAGGCTGGATTCAGAGCCAGCTAGAAGAAACCTCCTCAGAGGACAGTTGGTAGCCTGGTTCTCCTTTGTATTCCAGGTACCAGATGTAAAATTAAGAGAAAATATGCATCCCTTTTCTCCATGTGTTTATAATGGAGTGTGGCATACAGGCAAAGGCCTGATAGAATGTGACTAGTGAGTGCTGTCGGGAACAAAGTGCATGAAACTTTGTGACTTCACAAAAATACCATTACCCACACTGAATCCAAAGGCCCAAGAAGTAATTATTTAGCAGAGAAACAACTCCTGATTAAAACAAGCCATCTAAATAAACAGTCAATGAGTAATACCTCTGGCCATAGATGCAACTAAAATGCTCTCGTTTTGCAAATTCTCAATAAAGATGGCTACCTTATGTGTCTTAACTAGTATCCAGTATGTCAACACCTTTTAGTGAGCACTTACTGCCTCTAGAACAATGAAAAAAAAAGCAAAAATGTATGTTTCTTTTTTTACAAAATACCAATGTTTATACATTTTATTTATGAGATTATCTGAAATGTGCGTTGTTCCACATCTTTCTCTCTGATACAAAATACATGGGGAGATAACTGTATTGGGAAAGTTTATATATAAATAGTAGTGACTTTCAGAACATATTCATTCCCTTAATTTACACATGTACATTCTATGTTTTAACCATAATTTTTAGAGTCTTAGTATTATGGTTTCTGTGTTCAATGCTCAACCTCCTGATAGAGATTGTTCCTAACCTTTTGAGAATGCTTCTTCAAACAGCAATGATTGGAACCTTTCTTAAATACTTTTTTTCTTAATTTTTATTGAGTTTTTGTGCCTGTCATACAACATTTCTTAATCAAGTTTAGACCCGTTACCCTATCCATGTCCTCCCCACCCCCAGAGCTCATGGATTCTGCCATACATGTCAAGTCCTGTCTTGCATCTTTTTCTTAGTCTTTTTTTTTTAACTTTTCAATGCAGAAGTTTCCTGTTTTAGTTAGTTATTTGAACAAGTATTTTTTGCTGTTCCCTTTAATTTTATATTCCTCCAATATATGCACATATACACTCCACACATATACCAACATTACAAAGTCTGAAAATAAACTGTAGGTTAATTCTAGAACACATTTACGGATTCACATTGTAGCAGTAAAGTTGCATGCTGGTAAAAAGAAATATAACTCTACATTCCTAAACTGCATAGGCAGATGATATATGTTTTAATGTCCTTTCAAGGAACAGATTTATTCCTTCTCATAAATCTTAGAACTTAGGAAAATAGAGAGATAAAATTCAAGGTGTAACTATAGTAATTTTAGTCGATTTGTTGTTATATTTTTAATTTCATGTTCAAGGCACCTTGGGTAGTGCACACTATCCCTTCATTCTGAACATTTATTAAAACACATGAAGTACTATGGTGACAAGCGACAACTTGGATAAGATCCTTGTCCATAAGAACTGTAAGTTGACCTAGACAAATGTGGACGTGTTGCCAGAAATACTAGTGTATGCCAACTTGTAAACTGCAAGGAAACTGCATGAAGTAGAAAAGAGAAAGAGCCTCAGCTCATATTTTGTTCCCATACTGTCCAAGCACAAACAAGTATAAAGTTTTCTTCAGGAAGATTTCTAAGTGGAATCTCTCAGATCAGAAAGGATCAAAGTGCCAGATGATATGGTGCACTAGTACAATCGCAACATGTAGAGATGGAAGCAAGGAACTGTCCCTGGCTTAGGCTAACCTCAGCTACATGAGACCTTATATCAGAATAAAAAGGGGATTGGGAAAAAGTGAACAAAATAGCAGTAAAAACCTGTCAGGAATAAGTTTTGAGTAGAGATTACAAATATTGATAAGTGAACCATATACAGCCTATCTAACATTAAGTTGGATTAGTTTTCAGACTTACTACATGCTTAATGCTCATGCTTTCCCTATGATGGTGTCTTACGTGTGGGTCAGTTTCAGATTCCTTCCAGAGAGCCTTAATTATGACACCAAAGTCCATTCCTGTGAATAATCTTGATTTTCCCTTTTAATGAGAACATACTGAGTGTGAGATATCTGTTTAAAGCACAAATTTAGGGGCTGGAGAGATGGCTCAGTAGTTAAGAGCACTGACTGTTCTTGCAGAGGACCCAGGTTCGATTCCCAGCACCCACATGGCGGCTAAGAACTGTCTTTAACTCCAGTTCCAGATGCCCTCTTCTGACCTCCGTGGCACTGCATAACATAGGTGCACCAACCTACTTACAAACAGTATACTCATACACATAAAAAAAATAAATAAAAGAATAATAATAAAAATTCAAAAAAGCACAAATTTAGAGGATTCTGGATCTCTGAACTCAATATATTATTGGGGAAAGTAAATACAAACAATTACAGTACATTTACATGGCATATAACCCCAAAATAAGTAGATAAGAAATATATACTTATAAAGTCATCATAAAATAAAATGGCTGATTTACATCATAAAGAAGATGTCTAACCCACAATCAAGATAGAGGTGTCACATGGCTTAATAATTAGCTTCTTCCCTAAAATTTTAAAATAAAAGTATCAAAGGAATAACTAATTTCAGTGAAACCAAGAATACTAGGTATCCTTACATATTGTGTATATGTTCTTATATACTGTGTAGTCAGGATATCATCTCCAGCTGACTCCATAGGAATCAAAACTATCCGTAAACCAGAGCCGTGAAGCAGAGCTGCGATGAACACAGGAGACACAGAAGGGACTGGGAAAACCCTGGAAGGAAGGTTTGACTGGGTCCTTTGGTATGAAGCTATGGTTGGACTCATGGAAGAAGCTATGGTTGATTCCCTCTCCAATAAAGCTCCTATTCTTCCTCAGGGATAGTTGTTTAGCTTTATATAAAAAGACAATGAACAAAGCCAGAAGAGCCTAGTGCATCATAAGGGCACACCTGTGCATTACACTTCGTGAAATTTAAGAAGAGTAATATTGTACCAAATCTTTAAGTGTTTTAAGGAGATTGTAAGACATTCTGGAGTTCTGCAGTGGCATTCCACTGAAAATGCAATCTCAAAAGCAAAAAAAAAAAAAAAAAGACATAATTATTTTTGTTTACTGCATCTTAAGTGGATTAAGTAAAAAGCAACTATACCATTATAATGTGAATACCTTAATGGGATCTAGAATTAACCTACCACTTATCTTCAGACTTTGTAATTGTGGTATGTGGGGCAGGGTACGTATGCATACTTTAGAGTAATATAAAATTACAGGGGAAAAATGTGAATTCCAAAAATGGCTACCTCATTTGTGGATGTTAACACCAAGTCCCCAGTTGAAAGGCAAGCTGAACAACATTATTGTTATATTTATTTTTATCTGAAAGCATGTGTGCTGTTATAATATGAATCTCTTAAAGAGCTCTAGAATTGGCCTACCACTTATTTTCAGACCCTGTAATTACTGTATATGGATGGAAGGTATGTATTCATATCTTACAGTAATATAAAATTAAAGGGGAAAATGTGAATGCTTAAACGTATTTTGGAATTCACATACAGTTTATTCTCCGAGGTCATAATTCTGATATATATGTGATGGTAATATAAGCACATGTTGGAGCAATACAAAGGGGAAGGACAACAACAACATAAAGACTGGGTCAAAGAACTGACTGATACAGTTAAATTCTGCCCAAAACAACAAGCCTCTGCAGTGAAAAACTTTGGAAAGACTGAGAGAAAGATGCAAGATATGTATGGCAGAAGGCATGAACTGGGGTGGGGTGGGAGACAGGAAGAGGGGAATGTGTCTAAATTGGACTGAAAGATAATGTATGAAACAAACAAATCATCAATAAAAATAATAAAAATAAATAAATAAATAAACATTTATTCCAAAGTAAAAAGAAATACATCTTATATGGGACACAGTGGTTTGAAAATTTGTTTCCCCTAAACATACTTTGTTCTTACTCATAACTGAGACTTCACACAAAAAAGGTGATTTAAGCCAGGTGTGGTGGCACACGCCTTTAATCCTAGCACTTGGGAGGCAGAGGCAGGCGGATCTTTGTGAGTTCAAGTCCAGCCTGATTTACAGAGCGAGTTCCAGGACAGCTGGGGCTACAGGGAGATCCTGTCTCAAAAAGAACAACAAAAAAAATGTTGGTTTAAAATGCATTTCCTTCTGATACTTGCAGAGACAAATGGATTGTTCTCTAGGTTAAAAGGTGGATGTGCTGGAAGCCTCACAACAGTGATGAGTTAAAGTTTACACACTTTACCTACAAACCACAGAAGAGGACATGAATGACAGCAAACAACCAACTAAGCTATAAGAACCCATGTATCACTTCATTGCGCAGTAATGACTGGGGAGGGTACCAGAAAGGGACTTGCTAAGCATGTTGGGACTAAAGCTTTTACAGACAGATGATCTGTAAATACAGTAGATGAGCACCATATCACTGTATTCAAAAACCTCCTCTTTCCTTCTAGCAAACACAGTTTATTTTCCTCATGACTACAAATCTAAGAACCTAAACCCAGGTGAAATGGACATGCTAGTGAGGTTCAGGACTCAAAACAGGGGTTGGGGTTATAAAGGAGCAGCCACACCTCCCAAACCCTGATGTACAATTCTGCCCTAATTACTGAAAGCCTGGGGAAAGGGATACAGTACATAGGCTGAAGGAGATTAAGGGAGCATCTCTCCCTGTTTTATGCACCTATCAGGAAACATTATCTGTGTTTGAGGGAAGACTTTCCAAGGCAGCCTTATGTGCAGAGCACTCAGTCTTATAACAAATCAGCATCCATTGCTTTGTAAGTAAGCCAATAAATTCTGCTTTCCCAGAATGCATTTTGTAAAATCATACCATGGTTTGTCATTGAGACCAAGGGAAGAAGAGGCAGACATTAATTTCATGATCCCCCATACACATACACAAGGAATTTTAGCACAGGGGTCCTCAGTACCTTTCTCTGGTTTTACTCTTGGCATACTGAAAACATGTGAGGAGCCTCCAAGAAGGGAGTTGATGATCTTCTCTTAGTGGTAAAAAAAATATATATGGGGGTTTTTTGTCCCAGAGAAAAGAAAGCTTCTATTCTTGCTGACAAAATCCGCTGCACATACTTTGCCCACATAGAAGGAACTTTGCATCAGTTCTCAGCACCTGAGTCACTAATCAGATTAATGAAGATGCAATAATCCTGAGTTTAATAACTTTCCAACATGAAGTAGGTCAAAATGAATTGATAAAATTATGTCAGAGGAAAGAGAAATTGGATGAAGGAGTATCAAAGGAAGAGTTACAAACAATACTATGGAAGAAACTGAAAAGAACTGAAGACAAGATGATCGCAATTAGAATGGGGTATAGAAGTCAGCAAATGCTTTCTCCAGAGAGCCTCATAATGAGTATTCTAAGTTTGCAGGACTCAGAGGCCTCAACTCTGCCTCTACAGCACTCCCCAACAGAGCAGTATCAGGAATACATGTAGACTTGCTGTAGTCTGTAGATACCTAAGCATTTAATAAAAATAATGGCATAGAGGTGACATATCACCCTGAAGGATAGAAAGCAGATGCAAAGAAGGGAGAAGAGCCAAAGAATCCAAAAAGTACAAAATCTGAGAAAATGAGGGAATGAATTAAACAAATACAAGCAAAGTTCACAGAGACAAGCACAAGTCTAAGATTGGAAAGATAAACCCAGTACTAGCCAACAAAGGAAAAGGGCTGGAGAGATGGTGCAGCCATTAGAGGCTCAAGCTCACAACCAAAACGACAGAAGGAATGAAAAAAAAGGAACAAACTAAAGTTTATGCTAGTATGTTTTCAAATGCCTAGAAATCTAAGGTGTGAAAGCATCTGTTACACAGAAATAAAAGCCTGCAGCTTTTAGAGGGAGAAGATTAGTCAGAAGTAATACAAGGTAGGAAGATACCTAAACATGTGGGGCCTTAAAGGAAAAGAGAAGGAAAGAAGGGCTTCCCTTCAAAGTCTGGAGAGGGACTTCATTAAGAGTGAGAGGAAGAGGAGGAAGAAAAGAGGAGGAAGAGGAGAAGGGATGAGGAGGGGGAGAGAGAGAAAATTGGCAAGGGAGATGGCGGGGGGGGGCAGAGGAAGCTGTTTAGAGAGCATCCTTCATCTCTGGACTACATCCCTGGGAAGACCCCTTGAGTTGTCCAGGACCAATCCTCAGAGCGAAGGAGAGTCGACATTTTATATGGGGTGGGAGAGTAACTTGGTGGAGCCAGGCACTGTAAATAGAGAGCTATCACATCACATATGAAGTCACAGCACACACTGGTTCTTTTTATTGAACTTTTGTGAATTTCGTACAATATATTTTGATCACGTTTAGGCTCCCTCCCCTATCTGCACCATCCCCTTAATATCCCCTCTTGATTTCATGTCTTCTGTTATTTATGCTGAAAAGAATCATAGAGATCAGGAAACTAGTACGTGGCCAGGGGTGGGAGGCTTCATGAGACAGGAGATAGAATGCATGCTTAACCATGCACTGCTCCCAAACTCTGTCCCAGCGAGAGCTTCAGGAAGCCATGGCCTGATTCAGGCTATGGGACCAGACCTCAAGGGGCAGGTCTGTGTTCTAATAGCATCCACAGGAAGAAAACAATAGACTATGATGTACGAAAGACTGGGAGTTGGAAGAGTATCTGTGTATCAATAGCCACAGAGGTGTAGAATCTTGTGTGAGAGATTCTGAAAGTGACTTACAACCCAGAATCACATGCCAACAATCTATCAATGTGTGAACAACAGAACCCCTTAAATATGAAATCTTCATTCATATTTAGTATTTTTTAGGAATCCACAGGCAAATATAGTTTAACACATTATGTAGTAGGGAATGGAGAGATGGTTCAGCACTAGCTGTTCTTGCAGAGGACATGGTTTCGGTCCCCAGGACCCACGTAGAGACTAACAACTGTCTGTAACCCCAGTTCAAGGGGAGCTGATGCCTCCTCATCTGTCCTCCACAGGCATTGCACACATACAGCAACTTACATATGTGCAGGCAAAATACTCATACATAAAAACAAATAATTTCTAATTATGGAGTAAACCAAATAAAAGGAATATACAGAATCCAGGAATAAGAGTCTCACTCTGGAGCAGCCAGGAAAGCCCTTGGATAGTAGAGCAGAGATAAAGTGGGATGAGAGAGAGATTTTCTAGATTGCTTGAGTGATTGGAAGATACCAGTACTTGACAAATCTATTAAAATACCAGGACAACTAAGTATCACCATTGCAGGCAGAACCACATAAATTGAAAATGGTGAGAGATTTAAAAAGTGGGCACAATTCTCAATCAATATAAAAAATTTTAAACTGAACAAGAATGAAAACTATCTAGCATACCAGTATTCTATACCAGAGTCTCAGCATCATTGTTCACACAGACTTCATAAGCTATATGTTGTCAATCTATTTAATGCTATACTTAATAGCGACATTAACACAGGAAGTAGAGTGCATATAGAATACTAAGTCCTTGATTATAATAGCAGGATATAGATATATCAATAAAAATACAAAAAGATATCATGAAACATAGTCACTGAAATGAAGTGATTCCCTCTGGAAACGGTAATCGATGAGGAACCTAGAAAGAGGGGGCAAAGATGGATGTTTTCAATACAATCCTTTTCTTTCTTACTTGCTGTTTAAACTATGTGCATAAAATTCAGTTCTCGATGAATAAATATTATTCCTTAATGTTTTCTATTTCTGACTTACCTATTAAATTCCAAGAACCCTGAGAAAGCTAGCACTATAAGCTATTATCAACTAATGCAATAGGATTCATTTGTTGATAAATGGAAAAATGTTCAAAAAAGAACTAGACCATCATAGGCACCAGGAAAGAAAATAATAAGGGCAAAGTAAGGAGGGGCTGAGGGCCAGCTCTTCCTATGTGTGTCTGTTCTGCTTGAAGATTCAGGTTATTTACCAGGATGGGTAGGACGGAGAGGTCTTCTGAAGTTGTGCAGTGGATGAGGGCATATCTGCAGCAAATATTCCTGGTGCCCTGACCACAAAATAGAATCTAAGAAAGCTTATAGAGCTTAATATTCAATTTATTATGTTTATATTATTTGTTTTCTTTAAAGCCCTTTAAATTTTCTAAACAATTTTTATTTTTATTTTTATAAAATGAGGCTTACAATTCCAGTTGTGCTACTTGATCTGACAGAGGATCATATCTACTTTGGGGCAGAGGTGTTAGAAGGCACAGAATAGAGTCCTGAAGTTACCGGGAAGGTATTGGAGGATGAAACATGATAATAAGTATTTTATCTCTGCCTCTTGTTTCTGACAAAGTGTCCCTAAAACCCCTGAAACTTCCGGTGTAAGGGGAGTATGGAGAGCATTCTTTCTAATCAGAAAACTTTTGGTAGGTGTCTAGGGTATCTTCAGGATATGAGCTGGTCATCAGAAAGATTAAACCATGACTCTGGCACACAGTCTTGCTGGTGCCCACACTTGGCCGGCACCTGCCACCCACTGCTAGAACCATAGAGAGGAACTGTGTGCGTGGATAGGACAGCCACTGGAGCACACACAGCGCGGAAACCATGATTAAAAGCTTAGAAATGTCAGCCCTGTTCTAATTTGCTTTCAATTGCTGTGACAAAGTACCAACTTGGGGAGGACAGGGTTTATTTGTCTTACATCTCCTGGGTCACAGTCGATCACTTAGGGAACCCAAGGTAGAAACTCAGGGCAGGAACCTGGAGGCAGAAGCTGAAGCACAGGCCATGGAGGAAATTGCTTACTGGCTTGGTCCCCTGGCCCATGTTCATCCTGCTTTCTTATACACTACGGGACCACCAGCACAGGGGTGACACCCACCCACAGTGGACTGGGCCTCCCCCATCACTCAATAATCAAGAAAATACCCCACAGTCAGGGCCACACCAGTCCAATGGAGGCAATTCCCCAACTGAGGCTTCCTCACCCAGGTGTGTCAAGTTGACGATAAAGCTATCCAGCACAAGTTCCAACCACATCCTGTGGAGGAAAGAAGAGCTGGAAGTTGTGGAGAATGTCTAGGTTGGTAAAACTATCTACATGCCAAGAAGGTGGCACATCTTCAGATTCAATGTGGACAGTAACTCCTGCCCATTGCCTCTACATCTGATGGTGCATACACGTTATCATAAACTTTACAATAATTATAAGCTTTCCCTGATTTCTGTTAACTGTCATGGCAAATTATTAACTGTAAGTAGGAAATCTCCAATTTGTAACAAATTAGACGGGAATTTGTATAATCTGGAAGGACCTAATTTGGTTGGTATCTGGATGGGGGGGTCATGAGTTATATGGGAATAAGCAACAATTAATGAGATCTGCATTAATTCCAGGAAGTTGATGCCACACTTGAACTGTAAGAAACCCAAATGATGTTCAGGTGCTTGAAGAATTGGTTGGTACAGAGCCCCACACTCCCTATATGAATTTTGGTGTCAGAAACGATATATAGAGTATAATATTTTTTCTGTTTTTCCAATGTATATTTTTATTGAATTTTTGTGCATTTCATACAATGCATCTTAATCATATTTAGACCCCTGTCCCCTATCTGTAACCCTCCATACTCCAAAACATGACTTCGTGCATTCCATCATATATGTTAAGTCCTATCTGGTCAAGCATTTGTACTCAGACGTCCCTCAGTGCAAGTTCATCTACTGGAATCTAGTCACCCTGTCTAGAGTCATTCCCTTGAAGAAGATCAACTCTCCCTCACCCATCAGTGATCAGCTGCCAATAGTTCCTCATTAAAATCAGGGCCTCCTGCCCATTTCTCTATTTCTATGCTGGGGTTTTGTCTGATTGAGTTTGCATGAGTGGTGTACATGCTGTCACCCTTAATATAATTTCACATAAGCAAGTTCCCAGAAGACTATATGGAATATAATTTTTAAAAAGTAAGAAGACCCACCATAGAAGGGGGAAATGGGCAGCAGGCCCCAACCCTAGCTAATGAACTCATGGCAAATGAGTACTCCTGGGTGAGGGAGAGTAGATCTTCTTTAAAGGAGTGACTCTACATAGCCTGACTAGACTCCGGGATGAACTTGTACTGAGAGACATCTGGACACTAATTCTTGACCAGATAGGAATTAACATATATGATGGAATACCTGAAATCTGGTGGGGGCATATGGGCGGTGGGGAGGAGGGAGGGCATCTAAATTTGATTAAGTTCTATTACAGGGAATGCACAAAAACTCAGTAAAATAGTACAGTAAAAAATGTAGGAGGTCCCCCATTTTAGTTGTGAGCAACAAAAACCCCAAAGGACAGTTATATCCCAGCGAACTGGGTTATATACGTCACTCTCTACATGTTCTCAAGTACATTTTTCTTCCTAGACTCTCTCACTAGCTAACACTGTAGTGGATAGCTGTGATGTTTGTCTTCTGATAGAAGGCATTTGTCTTATGGTAACACCAGCACCAAGAAAAGCATGAGAACTTAATGAATATTCATTGCACAGATTAACGAAGTCTCAACTGAGTACCAGAAAAAAAGAGAAGTCTTATTGTTATGAAGCCCTGGCAGCATTTGGTTCCAGGCCCTAAGTTAATTTTTGCTTGCATCACAGTTTTGCCACATGGTGACTCTGATGTAGCTGGGAAAGTCTCCCAAGCATTCCCAAATACTCTTGTGAGCGTTTGAACTTCTCAGTCAAGGAATGGCCACAGGTACCAAATATCAGCAATACAAAGAAGGATTCAGTAGCTCAGCTAATATGAAGCCTGAATAGATGGATGCATTTAGTATAATTTAAGGACTCATAGGTTCCTTTTTTGCTACCACCCTGAAAACCTATGCAGGGCTTCTGATCTCTCAGAAGTTTAATTCCTATTAGCTATGCAGTCTAAAATTGTTATATATATCAGATATCTTGCTTTATGCACAAACATATAACCAGCCTATGGAACAAATATTAGCTATCTATCAAAATCAAGATCTGTATCATCTTTCCCCACCTGGCTGTTGGGTGAGTTAATGTTTTGTGCTATATACTTACTTGGAAGTCAAATTTTAAAATGTCCTCCTATAGTCATTCCAAACTATCACATGCAATGATTGAAACACACAATATAACATTTTATTCAAAAGCCCTTGTTACACTGGAATATATGCACCACAAATACACCAAAATGTTTCTGATCATACCATAAAAAAACATTGAGAATCAAAGCCATCTTTACAAAGTAAAAGATTAAACACCAAGGTACAAATTTAGTAAAGGGGCTGTTCTATACTTAGTCTAAGGAATGGCCTGTTTTGCTAGGAGAAATTATAAGAAATCTTGGAATATATAGAGGGCTATAAATTTTATAGTGGGGCCCCAATGCCACATGTTTCTTCATGGAATTTGTTTTAAATGAAAAGCTAGAAAACCCATTTTTCTTGATGTAAAGTACTACAAATAAATTTTCATTGTTGTTCTCTTGACAGAAATTTGTTGAGACTGTTTCAGAAGAATGTTTCATATCAATGTGTAAATTAACAGATTTATTTAGCAAAGAACAAAATAAAATCCTTTTGCCAACTACAAGCAATAGAAACAAATGTGAGGAGAAATCAAGAAGAAATAAATTCTAACTATGAATATAGGTGTGGCTTGGACTTTTGGAAACTTATTGCTAATTCTTGTTCTCAAATCTGCCAAATAACTTATTACTGAATCCTCTGTTAGTATAAATACCACTATATACATTTTTTCCTCCATACTGTTGAGTTCTATATTACTCAAAAGTCCTTCAAGTTATAAATTATTACCAAGAATGAATATTTTACCCAAGTATCCATCTGGGCTGGCTTTTCTGTGTAAATGAGTGAATGGACTCTTGCTCAATACATACACCACAAAAACTGACCTTTTGCAAGTTAATGGAGAAGCAACCATATTCAGAGCCTGGAACAAGCTGTCACTGAAGTTTCAAGATCTCTGACAACTCAATGGTATCAAAAACAAAAGCCTAAACCTTACAGACTACCCAAGAGCACCTGAATCAAGCCACTGCCCAGCAAGCCTCCCAAATTGGGCTGTATCTATTGGCAGTAGGAACCAAGAGCTTATAAGGAAGCCTGAGAATACCTGTTTGATGCCTCGCCTGGGATGCTGATGAAGTTCTTGACTAGCTGGATGAGAACCAACTGGTTCCTCCAAGACAAAATCAAAGGGGAGAACCTGAAACCTAGATCCACCAGCTTTTAATACTCAGGCTGAAATGAAGAAGGAAGTGAAACAATAAGTCACAAGCAAATGATGGGAGAGAACCACAGCAATAGAATGAATGAAATAAAAACTGCAATATACAGACCGGATGATAAAGTTGCAGAAGTGGACCACTCAAGCAAAATTATGAAAAAAAATTTTAAACAGAAATGGAAAAATGAAGAGATGTGGGACATTATGAAAAGACAAAAGCTATGAATCATAGGGATAGAGGAAGAAGAATCTCAGTATCATAGTAGTAACCAGATCTTCAACATGATTATAAAAGAAAATTTCCCCAAATTAAGGAAAGACATGCCCATACAAATTCAAGAAGTATACAGAACATAAAATAGACAGGACCAGAAAGGAAACTCCCCATGTCATATCATAGTTAAAACACTAAATGTTCAGAACAAAGAGAAAATATTAAAAAGCTGTAAAAGAAAAGTAACAAGCCACATATAAACAAAAACATCAAAATTACAGCTGACTTTTCAATGCAAACTATGAAACCCAGGAAAGCCTGTACCAAAGTATTACCAGTTCTAAATGACCATAGATGCCAACCCAGAATACTTTACCCAATAAAATGTTTATTATAGTTGAAGGAGAAAGAAAAACTTTCTGTGCCATGAATAGGCTGAAAGAATTCATATCCATAAAACCAGCTTTTCAGAGGATACTTGAAGCAATATAAAGAGTGAAAGAAAGGAATTATTATACCCAAACATCAACAGAAAGAAATTAAATGAAGGTATAACTGTGGAAACCCAAAATTAAGCCAAGAATGCAAACAGAAATTAAAATTCTGAGAACCAATACATATCTCTCAACAATAACTTTAAATATCTATGGACTGACCTCCCCAATCAAAAGACACAGGCTTAGTGGAAAGATTAAAAAACAAAACCCATCTTTTTGTTGTCTGCAAGAAACCCATCTCACCTTCAAGTAAGTACATGTACTATCTTAAAGTGAAAGGGTGGAAAAAATGTTCCAAGCAAATGAGAGTAAGAAGCAATTCTAATATTAGACAAAATAGACTTCAAACTAAAAGTAATCAGAAGGGATAAAGAGGGTCATTCCATTCTTATCAAAGGAACGATTAACCAAAAGATATTATAATCACGATATATGATATATATATATATGATATATATATATATATATATATGTAATGACTCTGATGTATCCAATGTCATAAACAAAGTACTGCAGGACTTTAAAACACAGATTAATCCCAACATTTGAGGGGACTCCAATAACACACTGTCTCCATTACCTGTCTCCATCTAAGTTAAACAATACCATACATCAAATTGACCTAAAAGACATCTACAGAATATTCCACCCAAACACCAAAGAATATATTTTCTATTCAGCTCCCCATGGAAACTTCTCCAAAATTGACCACATACTCCAGCACAAACCAAACCTCAATAAATACAAAAAAATGAAATAATTCCATGCATTCTATCAGATAACAATGCAATAAAGATTCACATTAATATGAAGAAGGCCTAATAACTACACAAACTCATGGAGATTCAATAACACACTCCTGAATAACAAGTGAGTCAAAGGAGAAATTAAGAAAGAAATAAAAATATTCCTGGAATTAAACAGAAAGGTCAATACAACACAACAAAACCTCTGGGACAATTTAAAAGCAGTCTTATGTATAGCTCTAAGTGCCTACATTAAAAAATCCGAAAGAGCACAAATAAATGACTTTATATTGCAACTCAAGACACTTAAGAGGCAACACCAAATAAAACCCAAACCCAGCAGACAAGAAGAAATGACAAAAATCAGAGCAGAGATTAATGAAATAGGAGTAAGGAAAACACAAAGAATCTATAAGTCTAAGAGCTGGGCTCTAGAATTAACCTACCACTTACTTTCAGAATTTGTAATTTTGGTTTATGAGTGGAGGATTATATGCATATTTTAGAGTAATATAAAATTAAAGCAAAACTGTGAATTCCTAAACACATTTTGGAATTAACTTACAGATTATTTTCAGATGTCATAATTTTGGTATATGTGTGATATATATATATATATATATGCATATTTTAGAGCTATGCAAATTGGTGGGAACAACAACAACAAAAGGACTGGGTCAAAGAACTGACTGAAACAGTAAACTACTGCCCAAAACAGTAAACCTCTTCAAATAAAACTTTAAAAAGACAGAAAAAGATGCAAGCTATGTATGGCAGAGTGCATGAGCTTGAGTGGGGTGGGAGGCATGGAAGGGGGAATGAGTCTAAATTGGATTGAGAAATGATATAGGAAATGCACAAAACTTCAATAAAAAATATTTTTAAAAAAGAGAGAGAAAAATAAACAAGATAGACCTACCCTTAGCCCAGTTAATCAAAAGAAATAAAGAACAACTCCAAATGAACAAAATTAGAGATGAAAGTGAAACATTACAACAGACAACAAAAAAATTCAGAACATTTATGCAGAAATGCTTTTAAAATCTGTACTCTATTACATTTGAAAACCTAAAAGAAATGTATGCATGTCTTAAATCATGGGAATCACCAAAACTAAACCAAGAAGAGATCAACAGCTTAAACAGACCTGTAATGCATAAGGAAATTGAAACAGTAATACAAAACTTCCTGACTAAAAAAAGTCCAGAACCAGATGAATTCACAGCAGAATTGTACCAGAAATTTAAAGAATATCTACAATCAATACTATGTAAATTATTCAAAGAGATATAAACAAAAAGTAGAACTCCCAAATTCCTTCTATGAAGCCAGCATCCATCTAATACCAAAATCAAGTAAAGATACAATGAAAAAAGAAAATTATAGACCCTATCCTTAATGACAATACATGCAAAAGTTATCAACAAAATACTTGCAAACCACAAACAAGCACACGTAATAAAGTCTATAAACCATGACCAAGTTGACTTTATTCCAGAGATTCAGGGATACTTCAATATATGCAAGTCAATAAATCATAAGCCTCCAACTTTTGACAGGAAAATACTGAAAGGGTTTTCTGCTCCAACATGTCCAGGGCAGAGAAAAGTTGAAAATGTGGTTGAAATAGGCCAGGGTCCATCCCAAACTTGCAGCCAAACTCAGCAGTTTCACTCACATGGTGCTGGCTTTAGAGGCATGAAGGATGCAAGAGTGAAGAGGTCATCAGTTCTTCCTCCACAGTTTCAGAGAGTCGCCAAGGCCAGGCAGAGTGCAGCAGGGGCATCCCTGAATAAAGAAGGGCCTGATAGGCCATTGTGTGAAGCTGTGAATGTGAAGCCTAGTTGGCAGTGGAGACCTCAAGAAGACATTCAAAATGTCAGAGCTCTGAGATATTTGCCAAGGAGAGCTGCATACAGGGAGTGGTACCAGCCTAAGGAAGGGATGTATGTTGCATGCAAAGCTGGAAGAGCTAAGCCATCTAAGCCCTTTGGAAGTCAAGTCCCAGAAGTCACACATGGAGCTACTGGACTTGGTGTTTGCCCTGCTGGTTTTTGGTCTTGTTTTGGTCCAGTATTTCCTCACTATGCCTCTATTCCTCCCTTTTGGAATGGGAACGTGTATTCAGTTCCATTGTATGTTGGGAGTATGTAATTTGTCTTTTGACAAATTTATAGGAGCTTACAGTTAAGAGATTGGCCTCAGAAGAGACTTTGGACTGTAGACTTTTGAATAGAATTGAGACTGGTAAAGACTATGGGAACTTTTAAGGCTGGACTAAATGCATTTTCCATTTTATATGTTCATGAGCCTATGGGGGCCAGGGAGTGCAATGTGGTGGTTTGAATGAGACTGTCCCCCATAGGCTTCAAGTATTCAGACATTTTGTCCCCAGTTGGTGGCACTGTTTTGGAGGGGTCTTAGAAGTGTGGCCATGCTAGAGGAAATATGCCACTGGGAGCAGGCTTAGAGAGTTTAACAAGCCTTGCTAGTCTCCAAAGGCTCTCTCTCAGCTTCCTGTGCTCATTGGAAGATGTGAACTTTGGCTTTCTGCTCCAGCTCCTGCCACCACGCCTCCTACCACAATGGACTCTAATTCCCTGGAACCATCAATGGTAAACTCAAATAAACTCTGCCCTTTATAAGTTCCCTTGGTTATGGTGGTTTTATTGTGGCAACAGTAAAGTGACTAATACACCCTGTCTCAAAAATACCCATATATATAATATCTCAGAAAAAAAACCTGACCAAAGACATTAAAAATCTCTAAAATGAAAATTTTAAATCTTTAAAGAAATAGATTTAGGAAGACACCAGAAGATGGAAGGACCTCCCATGCTCATTGATTAGAATAATTAATTTATGGAAAATGAACATCCTACCCAAGTGTAACATGAAGACTCAATGCAATCCCCATTAAATTGTCATGACATTCTTCACAGAATTTTTAAAAATCATCCTAAAATTCATATGGAATCACAAAAGACCATAGATAGCCAAAGCAACCCTGAGTACAAAGAGCAATGAAAGAGGGACAACTATACTGAATCTCAAAATATATTACAGGGATATAGTCATAAAAACAGCATGGTATTGGCACAAAAATAGACCCACAGATCAATGGAACATAATTGAATCCATACTTGACTGTATGCAATTTCAGGCATATGATATTTCACAAAGAGACAAAGAACACTCAATGGAGGAAAGACAACATCTTTACCTAATGGTGTTCGCAAAACTGGATCACCACCTGTAGAAGAATGAAACTAAATCCTTATCTTTTACTTTGTACAAACTCAATTCCAAATGGATTAAAGACCTCAACATGAAAACTAAAATTCTGAAACTATTAGAATAAAACACCAGCAGCAAGTTGATGAGTAACATCAGGTATTATATTTACTAAAAAAAAAAAAAAAGAAGAAGAAGAAAATTAATTATTCAGTTGTCTTAGAAACAGAGATTTGGTGCTAGGATCCACAAATGAAGGAAAACATAAGTCATTTTTTTTCTGGGACTGTGTTACTTCACTTAACATAATGGCTTCTTCTGGTGGGGTGGTGGGCAAAGAAGGGGGATGGGTCTAAATTTGATTAAGATAAAATTTCAGTAAAATAAATAAATAAATAATAAATAAATAAATAAATAAATAAATAAACCAGCAGTAACCTAAGAGATCTTGGTATAGGAAAGGAGTTTATATATCAGACATTAGTTGCTCTGGAATTAAGGTCAATAATCAGTGAGTGGGATCTCATTAAAATAAAAGCTTCTGTACAGCAAAAGAAACAATCAAAGAAGTGAGGAGAAAACCCACAGAGTGGGAGGAAATATTCACCAGTAACATATCTCACAGTGGTTTAACATCCAGAATATATAAAGACCCCAAAATCAAAGACTCAAGCAAACAAGTGACCCAATTAAAAGATGGGCTAAGGATGTGAACAGAGAGTTCTCAAAAGAAGAAATAAAGATAGCTAAGAGACACCTTAAAAAGTGTTCAATATCATTAGTACTTAAGGAAATGCAAATTAAAATCATTTTAAGATTTCATCTTACCCTGGTTAGACTGGCTAAGATCAAGAAATCAAATGGTAACAAAGCTGGAGAGGTTGTGGGGAAAGGAGAACTCTCATTCACTGCTGGTGGGATTGCAAGCTTGTGCAACCCCTATGGAGATCAGTATGGAGAACTCTTAAGAAACTAAAAAGGAACCTACCATTTGACCTGGTTATACAACTCCTTGGCATACACCCAAATGATTCATCCTGTTGCAGAGACTCTGGCACATCCATGCTTGTTGTTCCTCTTTTCACAAGAGCAAAGAGATGTAAGCAACCTAAGTGTCCTTCTACTTGATGAGTGGCTAATGAAAACGTGGTACATTTACACAATGGAGTTCTACTCAGAGGTAAAGAAAGATGATATCATGAAATTAGCAGGTAAATGGATGGACCTAGAAGGAGTTATGCTAAATGAAGTAACACAGATTCAGAAAGACAAACAACATACGTTCTCCCTCATTTGCGGATTCTAGCACCAAATCATTATACAGGAGTATGTATCCTGATCTAACTGCAGGAACCAAGAAAATGGAAAGGAACCAGGTAGGTAAGAGAGAGACAGGTACTACAAAGGGATAAATGGTTAAAATTAGGATATTTAAATGGGAGTGTAGAGGAAGGGTTACAGAAGGAAATTTGGGGATAAAAGGAAAGGAGTTCAAGTGATGTGGGACCATAGGAGACTGGTATGATCAAGAGAGAAATGGGAAAAACAGGGATACTTTAAGTGGAGGACTACACAGGGAGGGGGCAAAAGGAGACATAAAAAATGCCTAGCTTGTGTAGAAACTTAATGACAAATATTACACATACAATATCTCTACATGAGTCCCTGGGTATATCTGAAGGCTACTTAACAAGTAACAGTGCCAGGCAGGAGAAATCTTCATGTGAATCATTGGCCAGCCCTTGACTGCCTCCCAGAACCTGAAGGAAGACCCTATTGCTGAAGACTGGACATACTTCTGAGACAAGAATTGGAGCAACAGAGCTGGAACTGACCTGAAAGCCACCTCCCTGAATGCTAGCTCTTATTGCTATGAAAGCACTAAGCAAGTTACTAAGGGAGAACAGCAATTGATGTTCCAACACAAGCTCATTAAGACTAAATATCTATATCAATGTGGGACGCAGCATACATTTGTGCAGTAGTGGCACTTTTATTGTGTGGGCAACCAATTGTTAACGCATCGGACTTAAAGCCTTCTCAATAGGAGGAAACTCATGTGTGCCACTGTAAACACAGACAAATACATATGGATGGAGAGCTCATAGAACTTAGAGTAGTAATTCCCAGGGCTGTCACATCCCTAAGCTAAGCTAATGTCTTATTAAGTGCAAATAGGTAACCTCAAATTTAGAGACCAATATCCCAGACACCGCTCAATAAAGAAGCCTCTTTTGCACTAGATGAGGACTACTATGGAAGCACCTAACTGGTCGCACACAGTGTCTGTAAATTGCCCAAGCCTAAGTGGCACATCTCCAATGCAACTTCTATACCTAAGGCTCATGCAACATAGAACAAGAGACCCAAGGGGACACCAATTAACCTTTTAACTCTCATTAAGGAAGCTTCCTCATGCAACAGGGGGCCAGGAACTCAAAAGGTTGTAGATGGCCAAACCATGGAGATTAGCAGTCTACAGGTCTCCTATGTTCAGCTTCACTAACCAACCCTGCTCATATGAACCTACACCATTGGTGTCAGCATGCACCAGACCCATGCCAGTTCAACCAGACAAAAACCCAGCATGGGACTGCAGAAATGGGCAGCAGAACCCAGTCTTAGCTGAAGAAATATTGGCAGGTAATTACTGTTGGGTGAGGAAGAGCTGGTCTTCTTAAAGGGTGGGATTCTGGATAGGCTGACAGGGGCTGAGTGGAGGAAATTGGACTGAGTAACAGCTGGGGAGATTAATTTGGTACAATAGGCCTTAACACAGATGGCAGAATATATGAACTTTAGTGGGAGGTTGGGCTGCACAGAATGCCAAAGACTGATTGGGATGCTATGTATGAAGTACACTAAAATTCAATTAAAATTATGCAAAAAATAAAACGTTTAAAAAAAGTTTTTGAATGGACAAAAGAAGAACCTGCAGAGACCTGAAAAATGTATGGACTTTAAGACTTGATTCCAACAAACCATGTTTAAGGACTTTCTGTTAACTTTTCAGGTCAAGTAATTGTTGCTGGTCAAATTAAATGTTCTTTTTATTTAGAAATATATACTGCTACAGAGGTTTTATTTTAAAATACTCTAGAAGGAAAATAATAATTCACATATACAAGAAGAGACTGAGGGTAAAAATATTAGCAAATATTGATAATCATTGAAGTTAATGTTTATTATAAACTTCTGTTGGTCGTTTTGAAACAGGGTTTCCCTGTAGCCCCAGCTGGCCTGGAACTCACTATGTAGACCAGGCTGGCCTTGAACTCACAGAGATCTGCCTGCCTCTGTTTCCTGGGTGCTAGAATTAAACACATGCTCCACCACATCTGGCCTACTATACAATTTTATTTCCTTTATGATTTGTTTAAACTTTCACCAAAAAGAAGACAACTGATTATTTCTAGAAAACCATGTTCAGTCTTCCGAAGTCTCCCAGTAATAGTGATGCAATGGACTTTTGCTGTATTTCCCTAGGCTCAACATTAGGTTAGAGATAGACCTCTCCAAGAATTGAGGGAACAGAATGTAATGATGAAGAAGATAGTCTGCGCTTGTAGTGTTGTACATGTTTCTTCAGGTAAGGAGGAGAGAGGTGTGTTGAACCACCTTGTAAGGTTTCATTCATTGATCTTGACTGTTTCTTGAGAGGTCATTTAATAGTCTGACCTAAGTGTAAGATATTCAGTCATAACTATGCGTGACCAGACAATGTTTTGAATGGAGCCCTTTGCAGCAAGATGCTGGAATCAAGGATATTTCAGAGGCATGCAAGTGCTCTAATGAAAATCATAATACAATTGTACATTTGGACATGGATATGAGTTTTCTAAGCAACCGGAAATAGGGAAGTCTACACAGGCATTCTGGCAATTCAATCTCAAGATCAAGTCATGAATATTAAGCTCTTTTCAATATCTGGATCAAATGTGTTCAACTCCCAAGCTAGAACAAAAAATATAAACAGTACATGGTGTTTAATATATAGTTGAGATATTGAAAGTGTAGTAGTAAAAAAAAAAATACTAAGGAATTTTCAATCAGTAAGTTCTGACTTGCCTTTGGTAAGGTAGGTGACCTTCAATACATATTACATGTAGTCCATGCTCATGACCAAAAATCCTAGGTAAAATCAAAGGAAGATTATTTTTTATGTGAAGGCTAATTTTTTGGCTTCTAGCTCTCTTACACATAAATTCCAGAAATAATATCCAGCAAAAACTTTATGGATTCAAAGGACAGGTTTTGTGAGTTCCATTTTACAGGTGATCACACTGCTGGTTGGAGAAGTCTGTCTGGAATCAGTTTCAAATTCCAACTGACAAATGTAATAAATAGTATATGGCTTACTCCAAATTATTCTCCAGAAGTATTTTGAACTTGTCAAACATAGTTTCTAGAATACTTAGCTAAAATTCTGTATCTAGTCATTATGCAATTTCCATTTCAGTTTTGATCAAAGTACTTGGCTCCATTATTCTCCAAAGATATACACAAGGATAAACCTAACCCTGACCCTTGTATAGTCATCTGAATTCAAGTATATGTTGCTCTTTTATAGGGGCTAATTTTTTCTGATCATTTTATCACCTTCTGTTCAAAAACTACTTCTATAATATTTTAAACTATATGATGAATGCTTTGAGGTCTAATATCAAAAAACTGTTTTCAAAGATGGGCTTGAGGGCTAGAGAGATGGCTGAACAGTTAAAAGCACAGGCTGCTCTTGCAAAGGACTACAGCTTGGTCCCCAGCACCCACATAGATGCCCGTGGCTGAAGCTCCAGGTGATTTGACACCTTCTCCTAACTCCTTCACACTGACACCCAGTATGCACTCTTCTGTATAGACCCCCGCCAGATACACAGGCATTTACATCATTTAAATAAGTAAATCTCATTAAAAAATAAAATTCAGGAGTCATAGTTAATTTCTCTCATTATTCCATACCTCTATTTCTAACCCATTAAAATTTTTATTGCCAAAACTATATGCAGAATTTAACCAATCTGTACCACTTTTTCAGTTGTCACACTGGCCCAAGCTCCTGCCTGCAAAGCCCTCCCCAAGGTCCAGTGCCCTGCACCCTATTACAGTAACAGTAGTAAGAAGGAGTGGCTTAGCCAGTTTGGGATGCTTGTAACAAAATGCCAGGTAATGGGAACTACAAACAGTTATCCACTTCTCATAGCTCTAGAGGCTAAAAGGTTACAGTTCAAGATCTGACTTCTACAAAGGGTCTTAGTAATGATGGGTAGACAGATGCGTTCCTGTGGCCCCTCAGATTGTTAGAAACAGAGGGAAAAGAAACAGGTGCTTTCATGACTGCTTTTATCTTTATCTCGCTAATCCCATCATGAGGACTCGGACTTCATGACCTCATAAGGCTTTGTCTCCAAACAGCATTACACTGGAAATCTGGGCTTAAAGATAGGAACTTCAGAAAGATGAACACATTCAATCCTTTAAAACATACAAACTTGTCAATATGTTTATTCTGCCCAAAATTTCATCCTCCAGAATGAAGCCAATATTGTTATAATAGCATAAAAGCCTGCATAACACAGCCCCTCAGACCTCTGTGCATCATCTCAATTACTCTAGAGATGTTTCCTCTAGTTTAGACTCAGTTTCCTCCTTGATGTTCACTGAACACAAGAGCCGCTTCTACCTTAGAGCTCTGCTCTGCCCATTTTTCATCCGTATAGATATATAAGTCTAATAAGCTCATTTCCTTCAAGGGTTGAAGGTGTTTTTTTGTAGTGATGCTAAATATCCTTTCTAATACTCTGTCCATCTCATCTTACATTCCCAATAAATCATCCTTACCTTTTTTTCTTTCCTTCCATAATACTTATTAAGTGCTATTTATTTACTAGGACAAAATGCCTCCACGGAAAAAATTTAGAGGAGGAAATATTTACACCAGCTCACGGTTTCAAAGGATCTTAGTCTCCCATGGTGTGGAGAGGTATGATGGAGTTTATGCCAAGGGTACCCTATGGCAGAGATTTCTCAAATCACAGTAGACCAAGAAGAGAGAGTGGACAGCAGTAAGAGACTATAACTTTCAAATGCCTAACTCTACTATCTTCCTTCTGTGAGCCAGGCCTTAACTCCAAAGTTTCCACAGACTCCAAAACAGAACCACGAGCTGGGAAAGAAAGTTTCAAACCATGACCCTATGGGGACATTTTACATTCAAACCATAACACTTAATATACTATCTATGTTTATTTTTAAATTGTCTGACTTATGCATTTAGAATGTAAGTTTCATAGGGGTGTAGATGTTTATTTTTTTACACTGATATCCATGTGTTTAGGAGAATGTCTAGCACGTAATGGGCATTAAGAATAATTATTTTTTTTTAATCAATGACATCTCTGAAGCCAGACACCCTGAAAATACCAGTACAGCCTATGTACATCTCATTCGTCCAACTTTAGATTTAGAAATTTGGTTTCATATTAGACTAGAATTTGGCATTATATATTGAGACTTGATTTATTTACTCATTTTACACAAAATATGTTTATCTATTTGAAGTACTGCAAATGCAATAAGAAGTGTCTAGATAGATGGCACTATGCTTAATAATTGTATAAATCATAAGGCCTTAGATGCATTGGGGAAATTTAACATGTCAGGTAGTTTATGGTTAATCCTGTATGTGGTACCAAGTGCAAAAGAAGTTGCTAAATACAAAATGAAGTAGATTTTGCCCGTGTTTAAAAGCAAGGCAGAAATAATCAGTGGCTGTATTCAACAAGTAAAAGAGGATGAACTTTGAAAAGCATATCAGAAAATCACTAAAATACTTTAGAACATATTTTCTTTCTTGTGTCTTTAAAATAATTTCTGCATCCTTTTTTCCAAACCTGTGAAGAAGCTCTGGATGTTATAAACCACACGAAGACCCTGCCATACTTGACAGAAGAAAATGTAGATCATGAATTGACATACCATCCAAACATCTGTGTCTATACCAAAGTAACCTACCATAACAATTAGTACTGTTTAAATACCCATATATCTAATTGTGTGTGCTTCATTAGTAGGATCAAAAGGCGATATATTATACTGTTTAAATACCTAAATATCTAATTGCATGTGCTTCATTAGTAGGATCGAAAGGTTAAGCCTGGACAAGCTGGCAGCCCATGAAAAAACAGCCAGAACTGACTAGAGACCAAGATATCAGCTCCAGAGAAAGTAGAGTGTTTTGCTTCTCATCCACCTGTGCCCCTTTTCTAAGCCTAGGGAACAATCTGCGGAAGAGGGGGCGTGGTAGAATGTAAGGGCTTCGATTGGGGTTAATGGTGAAACTACAACAATATAGACTGGACACTCATTTGATCAACTTGATTGAACATACAAGCTCCCCCTTTCAGGATGGTGGGACCCATGAGCTGTGTGGGTTTGGGCACAACTGCTTGCAAATTGGTTTTACATGAAGGATGCTTGTACTCACAAATTATCACCTATTGTTAAAAAAAATGAAAACAAAACAAAACAAAAAAGCAGAGAAAGATGCAGAAAACTTACGGCAGAATGCACGATCTGCGATGGGTAGGGGTGGGGTGTGGGGGAAGGGAAGGGGATATATGCCTGAACTGAATTGGAAAATGATGTATGAAATACACAAAGCATCAATAAAAATAAATAAAAAAAAAAAAACACTCCAGGATAACAGCAGAAGTTGCAATGAAGAGAAAATTATGATCAAATCTCTAGGGTAGTTATTATTAAATAAAAGTCATTTAACTTCTTAAAAAAAATAATTTCTGCATCCTTGAGATTGCATATGGCTTTTAATTGTGTTTTCATTTTTTGATTTCTCAGCTAGCTTCCTTGATAATTGTCTTCAAGTAATACATTGCCTTGAGCTGGGACAAACCTAGGAGACCAGCTTGAGAGCTACTCCCTTCAGAGAAGCTCAGGGCTGACCCAGTACAAGATCTACAAAATCGGCCATTGATTGCTGCCAAGAAAAAAGCAGATGGTCAACAATGAGGAGAAATGTAAATCATAAGACACAGAAGAGGGGAATGAACTTAGAACAATGGAGCAGCACAAAGTCAGGGGCGATGGTGCCAGAAAAATCCTTGAAAATCAAGGGTAAGGTGTGCAACACAAGAGAGATCTCTACTTACCATGAACAAAACAAGCATATTTATCCAAGAACAGCAGCAAGAGAATTCAAGTCTCCACGCCTCCATTGTACTTTTGTCAAAGGGCGTGAGGCACATGGAGAAGCAGCACACAGCTGATTGGAGTCCAGTGAATCTATTTGTACAGAAGGACTGGATTTGGGAGCTTGACTTGATAGGGCTGAGTTTGGATGTTGAAATGCATGAGTTCTGATGGAGGGTTGGGACATGGAGAGGACTGGTTTGGTTGAGAACCATTGTATGAGAGACACAGATGCTCAAAAATAAATAAATAAATAATAAATTAATAAGTAAATAAAAAGAATACTTTCTTCTTCAGGCTAGAGAGATGGCTCATTGGTAAAGATCACTGCCTGCTTTTGCAGAAGACCTGGGTTCAAATCCCAGACCCACATGATGACTAAACCCTTTGTAACTCCAGTTCTAGAGGATCTGAAACCATATTCTGACCTCTACAGGAACTGCACAACTCAGCTGCATTTACATACATGCAGACAATACACTCATACACATAAAATAATAAAAACATAAAAATATTTTTAAATAGAATACTTTTCAAAATTATTTCCAATCTCTCTAATAGAGGAAACCTTCAGGGCTCAGAAACAAGTATATGAGACAACAATCACATAACAACTTTATACTACAACTATTTCATATATTTAAGAAATAGCTATTGTGCATCTATAACATGTCATGCATCTATAACATGACTATTCATGGCAGGATAACTGAAACAGAGTGGCCTATGATGTCACTTCTCCATATTATACATCATTATTCTATTTCTTCCTATTAGGAGAACATTGATTATTTTTAATCAATCCTATATACTTTAAAGTAAGTCTCTTAATCCTACATGTCCATCAAGAATAAAACCACTCTCTCATCTCCCTAAATGAGAATCTCAGGGCACAGATAAAGGAAATGTTTGCTTTTAACATATACAGCATAGGTATGTTTAGGAGAACCACTCTTCTATTAACAGCCCATGTCTAAAAGCATCCCTGTGATGATCATGTCTGACCTTTGCCAAACTTTTCACCATAGGATAATATTAAAGTTTTTCTAATTAAGATACAGAAGTTTAACTAATAAAATCTAAAGCAAATATTCTAAAGAGTAGCATTTATTTATAGCAAGTGCTGCCTCTGCAGGCCAGGTGTTCTCCTGCTCTGCTTTAGGATACAAAAGTATCAAACAAGAATTATTAGTCATGGTCCATAGAAATAAAAATCCATTTGCTGGGTGTGGTGGCACACACCTTTAATCCCAGTACTCAGGAGGCCAAGGCAGGTGGATCTCTGTGAGTTCAAGGCCAGCCCGGTCTACAGAGCAAGTTCCAACCCAGTTCAGGCTATAGGGAGACCTTGTCTCAAAAACGACCCCCCCCAAAAAAAAGAAATAAATCTATTTTCAATATAAAGTTGAGATGATGAAGATATAGGAAATTCTCTCATCATGGAGGCAAGAGTTGTTGAGCCTCAGGAACTCCTATGGAAGTAGTTTATCGTGAAAGTAGGACAAATTAATATGGTCAACATTCAATACTAAGCAAAATGCAGTCTCAGCAAATGAAAGAGTTAATGCTTTTAGTAATATAGGTTTTTGTGCAATGTACTCTTCAAAGTACTTTAAGATGTTAAAATGACGTAGGACTGGTGCTGTAACTCAGTGGTAAAGTGTTTGAACAACAAGGTCCTGAGTTCGATCCCCAGTATCATCATAAAGAAAACCAAAAACCATAACTTCATTTGAAAAATATGCCTAAAAAGTGATTTTGTTATTATGTCCATTTTGCAGGTAAGAAAAACTGAGGCACAGAAAAAACAAATGATCTGTTTAAGGTGACATAGCTGGTAAATTTTAGCAAGGAGTAGTATGTTGGTGTCAAAGATTGTGTTCTTAATCATAGATTTTTTTTTTTCTCCTTAGATTTCAGAATGCTTCTCTAAGAGCCTCAGACAAAAATGAACTTTATATGGTCCTGCTCTAGGAAACAGAACTTGGCTAATGACAGCTTCCCTACCCCAATCCCTCAGTCTACCTTATTTTCACTTGATTCATTTTCCAAAATGCACATAGCCACATTCTTGAACAGGATACCCTAGTGGTTAGCAACTCAGTACAACACTGTCTGGGTTCTGCATCTAAACTCTACTCTTCCTTACTATTTGGCCTTGAACAAGTGACCCCTGTAAGTACCAGTTCCTTCACCTTCGAAATGAAGATCACAATGGGACTGCACCCTGCTGTTCTTGAGGATAAAGCAGGATGGTCCACTTAAAGCTCTTAGAAAGTACTCAATAAATATTATTAGTGCAGTAAACGGCAGCAACATCAATAAACTATGAACCAAATGATCTCTGGATTCTAATACTAGCACTAAAAATGGTTTATATTCCCTTCTTTAAAAAAAAAGAAAAAGAAAAGCAACCAAAACAACTGCAGTCATAAGCCATTAACCCAATTATATCTTTTGTGAGAAAATTAGAAAAGCTATTAGAACTATTAATTTGTGTGTCGTTAGTCATTCTCCCTAATCTGAAACCTATGTGTTCCAGTATCCTAAGACACCTTGAGTAAGATAATCACTGTGACTCCAAGAGGTCAAAGGGGTTGTTTCTTAAAGCAGCTCTGTGAAAAAACTCAGTAATTCATTTTATAAATTTCAACTCAAAGCCTGCATTGAGTTTAAGAAAAATTGGCATTTGATCCGTGAACTTAATGTCAAGCTCTAGAATTCCGATTCCGTTTGGCGATTAAGATGCAGAAGATACAGACGTTGCCAAATTGTAAAACACGACTTGGAAATCATGGGAAACGTTGCTAGTTATTGATTATGGTGACCATTCACTTCTCATTGAGCCACCCAAAAGAATCATTCATTTTCCAGCAGAGAGCCTGCTCATTTGCAAGATAAAAGGGAGCCAGTTCTGCACATGCCCATAGCGTTCCTCACCACTGGGGGCAGCTTTACATAAGACTGCATTCACTGAAACCCCAGCTACAGTCCGAGCCGCTTTCAGAATGAGGTCTGCAGGAGTGAGCTGAGCGTGTGCGCGGTATGGGGCTCTCCTGCCTCTGGGCTCCAAAGCAGCTCGGTGGCTGAACTGGGCGCTCACCACCACGGGACCGCTGGGCTATGGAATACAGATGTGGCAGCGCAGGTAGACCCACGTTGCGTGGAGGAATACATTATGGTTTTTGAGAAGAAATTGTAGAAACCAATTTTAACACCCCTTCACACACACACACACACACACACACACACACACACACACAACTATAAAGATGCAAAAACGTAAGATCCATGAAGATCCTATTACCTAGGAAGATTCTGATGTTTTGCTGGGAATGCGGTGTTGGGATTTATTTGTTCTTGGAGTGTTCTGCATGGCTGGCAAAGAATAATGTTCCAAAATCGGTCCATCTCCCAAGGGGTCCAATTTTTCTTCCTGGGTGTCAGCGAGCCCTGACTCATTACACTGCAGCTGACAGGGGCTGTCATGCAAGTGGCCCCTAAGCCAAAGCGAAAGACCTAAGGAGGACCTTTGAACAATACAAAGGATGGGTATGTTTTGTCATTTTTCTTCTTTCCTTCTTAAAAAAAAAAAAGCCTCTAGTCTATGTAATAATTCTGCTTTAATTATTTTAAAGATTACCTTGCTCTGTTCTAAGACTATAAATTCAGTTGATCAGTGGACATGTTTCCTTGCTTAACTATTAGAAATATACTAAAGATAATCCCTTCGATTACAAAGACATGATATTGGGTGTTAAATGTTGTTATTTAAATGTTTCCATTTCTAAACATGAAAATAGATGGCTAGTTTTGCTTGATTTGAAAAAAAACAATGCATTCTTTTTTGGGGGGATAACTTTTCGAAGTTGTTTTTATTTCCAGGTTTCAATGTAATTAGGCTACTGAGCGGATCAGCGGTAGTACTGCTTGTAGCCCCCACTGTCTTACTGACAATGCTTTCTTCTGCTGAACGAGGATGCCCTAAGGGCTGTAGGTGTGAAGGCAAAATGGTATATTGTGAATCCCAGAAATTGCAGGAGATACCCTCGAGTATATCTGCTGGTTGCTTGGGGTTATCCCTTCGATATAACAGCCTTCAAAAACTGAAGTATAATCAATTTAAAGGGCTCAACCAGCTCACCTGGCTCTACCTTGACCACAACCATATCAGCAATATTGACGAGAATGCTTTTAATGGAATACGCAGACTCAAAGAGTTGATTCTGAGTTCCAACAGAATCTCCTATTTTCTTAACAATACCTTCAGACCTGTGACCAATTTAAGGAACTTGGATCTGTCCTATAATCAGCTCCATTCTCTGGGATCTGAACAGTTCCGGGGCTTGAGGAAGCTGCTCAGTTTACATTTACGCTCTAACTCCCTGAGAACCATTCCTGTACGAATATTCCAAGATTGTCGCAACCTGGAACTTCTGGATCTGGGATATAACAGGATTCGAAGTTTAGCCAGGAATGTCTTTGCAGGCATGATCAGGCTCAAAGAACTCCACCTGGAGCACAATCAATTTTCCAAGCTCAACCTGGCCCTTTTTCCAAGGTTGGTAAGTCTTCAGAACCTGTACTTGCAGTGGAATAAAATCAGCGTCATAGGGCAGACGATGTCCTGGACTTGGAGCTCATTGCAAAGGCTTGATCTGTCAGGGAATGAGATCGAAGCTTTCAGTGGACCTAGTGTTTTCCAGTGTGTCCCCAATCTGCAGCGCCTCAACCTGGATTCCAACAAGCTCACATTTATTGGTCAAGAGATTTTGGATTCTTGGATATCCCTCAATGACATCAGTCTTGCAGGGAATATATGGGAATGCAGCAGAAATATCTGTTCCCTGGTAAACTGGCTGAAAAGTTTTAAAGGTCTGAGAGAGAATACAATTATCTGTGCCAGTCCCAAAGAGCTACAGGGAGTCAACGTGATCGATGCAGTGAAGAACTACAGCATCTGTGGCAAAAGTACCACAGAGAGGTTTGATCTGGCCAGGGCTCTCCCAAAGCCTACGTTTAAACCCAAGCTCCCCAGGCCAAAGCACGAAAGCAAGCCTCCGGTGCCCCCCACGGTGGGAGCCACTGAGCCCAGCCCAGAGACCGATGCGGACACCGAACACATCTCCTTCCACAAGATCATCGCGGGCAGTGTGGCCCTCTTCCTGTCTGTCCTGGTCATCCTGCTGGTCATCTACGTGTCCTGGAAGCGGTACCCAGCCAGCATGAAGCAGCTGCAGCAGCGCTCCCTCATGCGAAGGCACAGGAAGAAGAAAAGGCAGTCGCTCAAGCAAATGACTCCCAGCACCCAGGAATTCTATGTAGATTATAAACCCACCAACACGGAGACCAGCGAGATGCTGCTGAACGGGACCGGACCCTGCACGTATAACAAATCAGGCTCCAGGGAATGCGAGGTATGAATCATTGTGATATATAAAGAAAAAAAAAGCGCTCTGAAAAGCTGGGAAATAAGTGGTGCTTTATTGAACTGTGCTGACGTTAAAGGGAACTCGGTGCCCCCTCCCCTCCCCTCCCCCTCCCTCTCACTGTGCTTGCTGGCAAGGGCTGGCAAAGGCCTTCCCTGTCCCTTTGAGTGCATTCATAATACTGGTCATTTTCTCTCATACATAATCAACCCATTGAAATTTAAACACCACAATCAATGTGAAGCTGGCACTCTCTTGTGCAATGCGATGCCTATTGTATAAGACCCTATATTGATTTCATTAACATTGCATTTGTTTCCAGACAAAACTTCTTTCATGTGTGATCACCCACACCTGCTGTTATTCTCCATCTGGTAGGATCAGATCTACAGCTCTGGGTACTTTGCTGTTCATTGGCAAAAGCAGGAAGGAAAAAAAAGAGAGAGAGGGCTCCCAGGTTCTTGGAGGGACAAAACTGAATAGAGATGACTTGGTTATAGGAACAGAAAGAAACAGGCATCAGAAAGGGTGCCTGCCTTTAAAAGAACAACTCAGAAACTATTAAAAGAGAGTAGTGGGTTAAAGCCAATTGTGGGCAGACTCTAGGGCTGATACAAACAGGGGTAAAGTGTCAATAGGGTTGAAACACCACAAGCAGATGACTACACAAGGCAGGGGCTGGGAAAAACACAAAGTTTTCTGCTTTTCTAATCTCCAAAACCCATCCCTGTAAAATCAGACTAATGGTTTCAATGTCTGTTTTCTCAAACCTGTATATACATTTCCTAATCATGTTGATTTATTATGCAACCCAGAAACTGAATAAACAAATCTGAGAATGCAGATTTCTCCACCAGAAATGAAAGGATTTTTTTCAGATCTACAGGCTGCAAACACAGTATCTTGTTACATGCCTGTGGCTGGGACCTTACCAGAATCTCTGCTTTGAGCTTTATTTCCAAGACCTCCATGTAATTAGGAGAACCAGGAGCTCTCTGCTCTTCTGTCCAGTGTCTGTGAGTCTGTCCTGTAGTGTCCTGTGATGTGTTCGATACACACCAGACTCCCTAACGACTGACATGTCACTCAGACATGTAAAGACAACATGTTCCCTCCCAGACATGCTCCACTCAACAGTACCACTGAAAAGGATGCCTTGGGCAACTCCTTGATACATGTGTAAAATCAATGTTAAAGGGATGTTAGAGTTCCCGTCTGCTTTGCTGTTGTTGACATTGTGTCCTGGTGTTTGTCTGTGCTGTAAACTCATCCACCAGCAGAGTTCTCTAGAAAACCCGTCTGGCAGCTTACTAGCTGTATGCATGTTTTGATGTCACTGGTCAAAGTGGATTGACTGCAGCATGGATAGCATAGCCTCTGTGCTAAAGTCACATGAGGTTTTAGAAGTCTTTAGTCTGCCATCCCTTTTTGTCCTCCAAAATGGACAGTACTTTTACTGGAGGAGTGAAAATTTAAAAGATCACCCCATGGAGGATCTTTCATTTTCCTGATTGCCAGGCCTCACATCTTTAACTGTGCCCCTTTTCTTTCAAAAAAAAGAAAAAATTGCTGCAGAAAGACAAAAAAAAAAAAAAAAGGAGAAAGTGAATGGTTATTTATAACTAATATTTTTGTATAGTGTGGAGGGAAGTCTTCCACAGTTTGAGAAGACAAATCTAGGCAGATCACCATGAAGTATGATGGCAAAAATTACAGATTATTAAATCATATTTCTATAAGCAATAAGAAAAATAACATTTAAAATGGATTTATCTAGGGACTTTGATGATATTAGAGGCCAGGTCAAAAATCCATCAACATCTACAGTGTGTTTATTCATGAACAACTGCCAAGGCTAGATTTATTAATGCCAATGGTCACATGTCCCCAACTGATTAGTAACACGGATTGGACCTTACACTATAACAACTGGATGACTGAGTTTACTGTGACATTTTTCACCGAAGTTGTAATTTTACATTTTTTTCTACAATGTCAGTTAAGCTAATTCCATCTAAAAAATGAATTTTCTTTGGTCAGACTCATTTTTATCTGTACTGTGAAGATGATTGTATTAATTAAATGCACTGTTAAAGTGAAAGGGCCATTTCTATTCTTTACTTGATTTTCTGTCTCATTTGTCACAGGAAACAAATATGTTCAGTCAAGGCATAATGATAGTTATATTCTTCAAATTCTAGCAAATGATTGGTGCTGTGGTGCTATTAAAACATAAAATGTTTGCTGTATTGAAAAGTATTTCTAAAATTTAAATTCACTTGGTGTGTAAAATTGATACAAGATTAAATGAATGATAAATATTTTGAAGGTGGTTCATTTTTTCCAATGCCTGACTTTACTTACAAACCAAATGCAAAGCCTTAGATTTGGCAAAATGCATTTTGATACAAGGCATGAAATGACAAGAAAAAAAGTTTTAACCATATGTCTCCCCCTTGGCAAGAAAGCTTTCCCAGGTCTCAGTATGTCCTGGGAACAAATGTGCAGTTCCTGTGGGTTAGTCACCTCACCCCTGTGAATGCGAGGAGCCAGCTGGCAAATGTTCCCCTCCTCAGAAGCTGCTGAACTAGTGTCTTCCTCATGGCTCTTCCAGACTATCTACCATGAATCTGGTTATTATAAATATTCAAAATGTACTGCATAGTAGGCAGGTACTCAGTTTCCTATTGCAAATTCCACGAACTGCCCAATTCCCGTCAAATGTACAAATCATTAAACAAACTTCCTGACCTGTTGGGATGCACCAGGCAGATCACTGCAGGATGGATTCTCTCTGGGATTTGAATGTTTTCTCAAAACAAAGAGGAAGTGGTGTTTTGTCTCTTTGAACTTCATGTTTGTGGGCTGTTTTTTGTTTTTGTTGTTTTTCATTTTTTATTAGTCTCTGTACTCTGTTCTGAGGCAGCACGGAAGGATCCCTTCCCAGTGCCAGAGTCTTCTAAGCAATGTTATGCAAGATATATTCATCCTAAATGACTTTTTGCCTTTCAAGGATGTTGACATTACATCTTTTCAAAGATTTTAAACCATTTTACTTGATTTGGTGACTCAACTACCTAAGTAGAAGGAAGCAATTCGTTTTTCCATAGAGTATCACTGACCTCTAGTGGCCAATTAGACTAACCACAATTATTCATACATGTTTTAGTTTTTTATCCTGAATTCTTTTGTGAACTTATGTGTGTATATATATATATATATATATAATATATTATATATATATGCATTGAACTTTAAAAGTTCTATTTTGCCTACTTTCTTAGTAATGTCAAAAAGAAAAGCTGTAAAATCTACTAGGGCTAGAAATAAATACCCAAAGATACAAGGAAAGTAATGATACAGTAAGAATATATTACAAATGTTTGAATCAACTGTATTCATTGATGTTATCCACAGTCTTATATTTTCATTTAATCTCTTACTACTTTTCATGGGAAGGATATTGAAATATAACATAATTTTGCCTAGGGAAAGCAAATGCCAGCAGTAATGCTGAAGGATCAATTCTTCCTGGTCAGGGGGTATGTGAGAGCTGTGCTGGGGGGTGGGGAGTGCTTCCTCTCCGGGCATCAGAACTCCTTCCATCTTGCTGATTCTGTCAGTGACCTATGCCTTGGCCCCGAGCTTCCTCCCTCCCTCCCTCCTCCTCTTCAGCCAGCTGAATGCTGGTGCTATTAGGCTCTCTGACAAGGATGGTACAGTCCGAGACGTGATGATTCATGGATAATGAAATTACAGTCTCCTGGGGAAGGAGAAGGCAGTGGCAGATTCATGGATCTGGCAAAAGGTTTTAGGATGCAGTGGGTACATGGAAGATCTCCTCTTCGCTTGGCATTTAGCAAGATAAGAACTCAGATAGCCTATTTAAAATGTGGACTAGCTGGCATTAGAAATGAGTGTCAGGCCTGGAGCTGGAGACCCAGTGAGACCCAGACACAACCAATGAGAATTGAGCCACGAGAAATGAAAAATTCAGAAACAGAGTCGTTTCTTTTATTCTTTTCCCCTGGTTTCTCATTAGAGTCTGGATCCCTGGCAAACGCTACCTGCATTGCTGTCCTCGTTCTCCCTTTACTGATTATTTCAAAAATCAGGTGCATTTGGGGGAAATTAGCAGCAGAAAAAGTTATGCCAGTAAATTTGAGTGACAAATAATGTAAGAAAAACAGAATGAATGGATATTAAATAGTGTGTCTCTTCAAAGCCCATTCAAACACCACCACACCACACATAGAATGGAAGTGGCTACTGAACTGGACCCAAATTTTACTGAGCCTTTGAACTCACTGGTATATTTGAATAATTGAGTAGAATATAATACAAAAACTACAAAAAAATCTAAATTAAAAAATGATTATATTTCTTTTGAGGAAAAAGTGCCATGGCTGGGCATGGTAGAAGTTCAGACCTAAATTCCAATTTCTCTGACACTTGCAAAGTCAGTTCAGATAAATGAGCTTGTCTAAATTTGAACTTTACTACGTACAGAATATGACTGCTCATAGTTAATGGGAAAATTAAATGTGAAAAGTTCTTTGTCAAATGATACCTCCCTGTTTGTTTTTGTTTGTTGTTTGTTTCAAAGATTACTTAGTGAGATACTCAGCTGCATTTGTTGATGTTGTGTTTTGTGTGGGTCAAAACTCCATCACTGACCTCGGTGTTATGGAAGCTTGGATTCGTTTTGCATCAATGAGCCTAGGAGTTTTAGCATTTGACTCCCTCAAAGACTGAGATTGTTTCATCCCATGATACCTGATTCTCGGATTTTATCAATAATGATCACTCTATATATTCAATATATATGATCATGTGTGTGATACATAAACATCACAACCAAAGAGTACTGAAGTATGACATTATCAAACTAAGTAAAACTTCTCCCTGTGCCCCAGATCAAGCCGATATGTACCAAGTCTTTTCCATCATACAGGTTTACTAGCTCAGCCTCTCTCCAACAGCACTCAGTGAAGCCTAGTTGACTTGCTACTCTACAAATATGTTTATGAGGCAAGATGGCAGCATTTGAGCAGCACTGTAACTGATCCCAGCATGCTTTTCTGGTCTCAGTCACCAGCAGCAGCTCTGTGGTTTCCAACCTACAGCCATCCAGATGGAAGATTGGATCCATCTCATACTGGAATTTCTAGTTACCTTACCTACTAACTATAATCAAGTCCTAAATCTCTATCCACCGGATGTGCAACTCTTTCCTGCTATGAGGCACTAGATATGACTCCACAATTCTTACCACTTAAGTAAACACACACTGTCTCTTTGACAGCTGAGTTCCTGTGGCACTCTAGAGAGCAAGGCGTGGCGGTTAGGTTTTCAGGAGCATTTTGCTGACTTGCCTTTCTAGGGTAACAGGTGGATGTTCCTGAATTAGCTGTCCTGAGCTTGAAGGGAGTTTCCAGGAGCACAGGGAGAATAGAAATATCTAGAACAAAGCAGAAGATGGAGTGGAACCCATCTGTGGTGCAACTATCCCATCTAAAAGCAAGCTTTGTATTAGAAATGAATAACTTCTTGACAAGTCTGTATTTTCTTCTTCTCTTTATGAGTCCCTCTCTTCCCTATAAGAGATCTTCATTTATTTCTCTCACTCTTAAATTGTTATTTTCTTTGTGTAAAAGTATCCCCTATTCTGACATCACACACACACACACACACACACATTTAAAAATGATTTCAGCATATAAATCTTTCCACTGAACAGAACAACTCTTCTAGTAAATATATTTATATTAAATGTTAGAGCATAAAACAAATTAAAAGCTACATTTCCCTTCTCTCTGAAACCTGCTAAACACCTCTATTATATTTTTTTCTGATGGAGAAAAAGAGAAGATACAATTATTATATTACCAATCTAGCAAATAACAAAGCTCTTTGTCTACCTAATCCACTAACTCAAAATTAGAAACTACAAGTAAAGGACTTTAGGTATGGAAGTAATCAACTATATTTCATCGATTAAAAACATACCAATAACCAGATTTTTTTCTTCTTGGTGATAAAATACATTTTTGCCTCATATGTTGAACAATAAAGCAAATACTACATATACCAAAGCAATTTTTGTTAGTTATACCACACTAATTTCATCTATTCCTGGTACAAAATCTACTGTTCCATTTAAAAGCATAGGACCTTATTATCTCTTTTTTTTTTTTTTTTTTTTTGGTGTTTTTGATATAGGGTCTCCCTGTAGCCCCAGTTGGCCTGGAACTTGCTCTGTAGACCAGGCTGGCCTTGAACACAGAGATCCATCTGCCTCTGCCTCCTGAGTGTGGGGATTAAAGGCGTGCACCACCATGCCTGGCATAGGACCTTGTTTAAGCATAAGTCCTTATTGAGCATTCTTGATTGTACAACTTATTAGAGAAGTGGTCTGGTCAGAGAAAGAGCCAACAGGAAGCATGAGAACAGTACGAGGAGGATGGCTGCTACTATCCAGTGTTCTTTGTGGCTTGCTATGACTGTCCCGCCTGCCCTATGCTGTCATTAATATTGACTGTTAAAATTCCTATTACAACTTTGATGAAACCAACCAGAATCAGAAAGAGCGTTTACAGAACCCCATACAATACATGATGTGATGAATGAATACAATATATTTCCAAACTCTGATAAACCTGTGATGTACTTGCAACGCTGAAAGCTAAGTTCCAACAGTGAGAGCAGATGCAAGAATGCTGCGATTGGTGTTAATTTATCAAAGGTTCTGCCCAAATTGCACAAAGATTTTAAGTAAATAGTATGACTATTTGGTTTGAGTATTTCCAAAAGAATGAACATTTGGTTTGAGTACTGCCATATGTTCAATGGGAAGTCCCAGAGACACTTGTGGCTTGTGATTTTTTGGGTGTGTGTGTGACTTGTGATTTAAGTAGAATATTTAAATGTGTGTTATGACAGAAGCCATATTGCAAATGAGTTTTGCTTTCCACCAGGCTAGTCATGTGGTAGATGATGACCCTGAAGATCTATATCTTCACATTTGACGTGCTGCCACATGCCTTTAATCCCAGCACTTTGGAGGCAGAAGCAGGTGGACCTCTGAGAGATTGAGACCAGCCTGCTCTATATAGTGAGTTCTAGGCCAGCTGGAGCTAAAGGAGATCCTGTCTCAAAAAACAATGATAAAAGCCATATCCAATTTTCCACTTAGATAGGATTTGTCCTTTTGTTTTACAATTGAAGTGTTTGCACAGATGGACTCAGATCCTCTCTTAAAGTACACTCTAGAATCCTTCAGTCCCCCATCTCTAAGCCTTTTCTCTAATTACATGGTGATCTCATTGTGGTGATTATCTACATTTTTTTCTCATTACCTGTGTGTATGCCCTTATATGTGCTAGGAATTTACAAATAGCATCTCATGATGTGATAAGAAGCTTTTTAAACCATTCACAAGCACAGATGAGGATTTTTTATGCAAATCCAGAGCCCAGGTGGTTCACACCTTTAATCCCAGCATTTGAGAGGCAGAGGCAGCCAGATTTCCATGAGATCAAGGTCAGCTTGGTCTAAGAAGTGAGTTGTAGGCCAGCCCCGGGTACATAGCAAGACTATCTCAAAATAATAAAAATAGAAGAATAGAATTTTCATGTTGAACCTTCCTTCAAGTTTTACCCATGAATCCCAAACTTGTTCCACTTTGTAGGGCTGCCCTTAAGTAATTCTGATTCCAGGAAAAAAAAAAAAAAAAAAGGTGTCTTACAGAATTATAGAACCACAGCTTCTCCTTAGGAAATGATTTCCAGCAATGGACTATGGGGATGTTTGCTAAGTATTAATCTGCTCATCTTGCATTTCCCAGCCTGTAGCATCCACTCCACCCCACTCATGTAATTAAAAGGTGCATACACTTAGTCCTGTGGAACCTCACAGGAAGTACTGAGTAATAAAATGTAAAAGCGTACACATATTTTTACAGCCTTTACTCTGTTAATTTTATGGTGTAATACACACTGATGTGTGGGGTCTTTATTAGTTTACACTAAAATGCAAAAGCATCAAGGTAGGTATAAATTAAAACAGAAAGGTCATGGGTAGATTTGAAATATAGTTTAAAGACTCTTGTTTTATATTTCCTAATTTATCAGTCATACTCTCTAGTTTGAGTTTCACATTCCTTTCATTTTACACTCAGAGAGGCTTTGTTGGGGTTTGTTTGTTTGTTTGTTTGTTTCTTTTATGCTTGAGGTATTTGGACAGAAGAGCTCAGTTCCTTTGTTAGTATGCAGTTGGGCTGTCTTCCATCCTCCAGGCCTCTCATTACCATGCCTTTTCTCAATTTAGAAATTCTGAAATCCCTCCTTACAGGTCCTTATGCCTACTCAAATGTTTGTTCCCAGATCCAGGGCAAGACTCTCATTTTAACAGAGATAAAATCCTACCTTAGCCAAAAGTGAGAAAGTCCTCTACTAAGCAGTTAGAAGCAGAGTAACTAAGAACAGGGTTGGGTAAGGGGCTTCACAGAGCAACTGACTTTGCAAGCACTTCTGAAACCATCCCACATAGACTCCTCTGTATTTTTCTCAACCAAAGAACCCAAGGCAGGAAAAGGCATTCATTTTCACCCATTAAACATTTTAGAATCCATTCAGTGAATTAGATGGTCTGTCATCTTTTTCCTAAGTCCTTCTGCTTGGACAGAGTAAGGTATACTAGCAGGATCTTGGGCAATGTTCCTTTGAAGTACTACTTTGAAATCTGATTCTGAAAATTAATAACTGCAAGACTTTTAGCTTATTTTTTAAAGGTGTGTGCCACCACAGCTGGCCTAAGGCAGTTCATAACCGCAGTGTGGGTGCTGGGAATCGAACCCTGGTCCCCCGCAAAGTCAGTGCTCTCAACCGCTGAGCCATCTCTCCAGCCCGGACTTTTAGCTTCTTTGTTTAAAAAAATTTATAAACAATAAAATAATAACAGATGTAACTCCAAGAGGGCAGAAGACAGCATTTTCAAATATGTGCTTTTCTTCTAACATTCGTCATGTTATTTCATTCGAGGCTCACAAAGACAGTGTAGAATGGCACAACTAAAAACCTCGGCCGATTGCTCTTGCAGAGGACCCGGGTTCGATCCCCAGCACCCACATGGCGGCTAAGAACCGTCTGTAACTCCAATTCCAGGAGAACTCCAGTTCCAGGGGAATCCGAGACCCTCTTCTGACCTCCGCGGCATTGCATGACACGGGTGCACAGACCTGCATGCAGACAGTACACATAAAAAAAAAAAAAAAAAAAAGAAAAGAAAGAAAGAAAAAAAGAAAAAAAAACCTCAGTGCAGAACTTGACACACACGAGAGTAACTTTCTCCTTCCCCCAAGAGCTCCAATGTCTAAGGACAGAGAGAAACTACACTGTGATAATGTCAGGCATACTGGGCCACATGACACATACTGAAGAGCCATGTAAAACCAGAATCCTGAGCCCACAAATGAAGGCACGTACCTCTCCTCCACATTCAGCCCTTTCCTCCATGTTTGACACAGACCAGTTCTTGAAGTAGCGGGTACTTTGCTCCCTCTGAGCTTGAGCTCAACTACTTTCCCCTGTGAAAAAATGCCTTTTGTCTCCCTTAAACCCCCATCCACTTCTCGCCTCTCTAAACTTCCTTATCTTGCTGTCTGCTTTTTCTATATTTTATACCTGTATCAGAAATTATATCACAGGCTACGTTGTGCTTGTGCTATTAATATTCCTACACTTGAACGAATAGATCATCTCTCCTTTTAATTCTTCCAATGGTACAGGCTTTTCTGGCCATTATAATGAAGTTATTGTTACAAATAATGTAGAACAAATATTCCGGTTTTAGGGAAACTTAATTGCATCAGCCTCATATTATATATAGAATATATTATATATATATTATATATATATAGTATATATCTTTGTCTTGGGTCCGTGTGTTGTTATGCTGGTTCATTTATCCTTTTCAGCCAAATACAGTATTCTCATTTTATCTCTGAGATGGCTTCAAAAAGTACTCTTTAAAAAGTATAGTTTTAGGAAATCGTTTTTGGATTTAAAAGTTGTTTCTATGCTAAGTGATCTGACCAGGGCTTTTCCTTGTGCTACTAGTCAGAACTGTGAACATTTTCCAAGGTATTTTAAAGTGAAGAACAGCTTTCAAAGACTGTGATAAATGATATTTGATTCAAATGATTCCAGTTTGATTATAGTGGAAACAAGAAACTTAGCTTTTATTGTAGGAAACATACCATCATCATCTCTCCCGGCCCACATGTCCTGGAAGGGGCCCTCTGTTCTTGAGCTTAGATGGCACCTTGCTTAATCTCATTCCTGTAAAGTTCCTGCTTTGGACACATCCTGAGGCCTCTCCTCACCACTCAAAGGGGGCACCATGCTCTCTCGCATACACTAGCCTAAAGGTCCTTGACTCTCTGATCATACACATTTTCCAAAGACTATTCTGTTAGAGGCTCCACATTTCAGATACTTGGAAGTAGACAAATAGGGAGATATTTTCTTTACTTTCTAAAAATCGATTATCAAAAATCATATTTAGTCATCTGGGAGTACAGCACATGCCCAATTCTGAGTCTCCCCTCTACCCTCTTCATCCCTGACTCCTTCCCCCTGAATTTCTTCTCTATCATCTCCACTTGATATTTTTCTGTTTATCTTTCTGGTTTTTATTTATAAGCTAATTTAAGCTACTTGACTATGCACCACCAGATCACACTAAAAAGAAAACAGCAATGATTTTTTTTAATCTCTTAGAAAACCAATAATTAAAGTGATAGTCTAATAATTTAGTGAAATAGATTTAAATATTCTACTTGTATTCAGAATCTTTGAAGTTCTAAATGTAAAACTATAAATTTGTAAATTACAGTTTAATTTCAGAAGTAATCACATATATCCTGCCATTTGTTTAAGGTGCAATTTAGTTATGGTGTGTAAGGTAGGGCAAGCCTCTAGACCATCTGAGTATTAGCTTCTTTATGAGGTCTTGCTTAGTTTCTGGAGCACAGGAAATTTTGCCACCGACAGAACAGATTCATTTGGGGACATGCACAATGGACAAGTTGAAATAAAAATTTTCTTTCCTTCATAGACACTTATCTCAATAAGGATTTTTGAGGCCCTTGCTGTGTATTTTCTTGCTTTCCACTGGACATTCCAAGATAATTTAATTTTTAAATTATTTTCCTCCAGGCCTGTCTTACTAGCTATATTAGAGTTTCATTAATTAATCCTTTTTACCTATAATCTAGATCCCTCTTGCTTCAGATAGGTCCACTGGCTACTTATTTCAATTTTTTTAAGTTGAAAGTAGTATTTCTATTTATTTATTTTTTGTGTGTGTATGACTGTACTGTCTGCATGTAGGTTGGTGCACCTGTGTCGTGCAATGCCGCAGAGGTCAGAAGAGGGTATTGGATTCCCTTAGATCTGGAGTTAAAGACAGTTCTTAGCCGCCATGTGGGTGCTGGGAATCGAACCCGGGTCCTCTGCAAGAGCAGTCAGTGCTCTTAACCACTGAGCCATCTCTCTAGCCCCTACTTATTTCAATTTAAAAAAATAAAAAGAAGTGAAGGAAATGTCAGGTTTTCTATCTGTTTTTATTTTCAGTGATGAAATCCACTTAGACTAGGCTCAGATAGGGAACCTAAACAGAACCTGAATAAATGTCCAACAAAGTTCTGAATTCTGCATTAATCTGCTTTAGATTCAATAATTTTGCATAAAATATCTGATATCAACTGAACGAAAGAACCTAGTGATTAACCTGTAGCCAGTCACAGAGCAGGGAGTTTCTGGAAGGAAATACTTAGCAGCTTTCCACATGAATGCCTTAAATCATATTTCAGAGGTCGAATTTGTACAGAACTCCTTGAACCACAATATCTCAAATTCAACCCATTCCTAAGACCCATCAGCACACTATGCAAAACTAATTAATGGTTAAATTTTTCCCACTGCATTGGCTCAGCTCCCAGTGGCCCGCTGGTGAGTTTTAAAAGGGGGAAAAACCCAATCTGATCTTCAATTTGTATTTCAACTGTACTCAAGGACAGATGCTATCACTGGTAATATGACAAAACGATCTAGGTTTCTAAATGTTTCTGTAGCTCCAGTAACGGCATGCATCCTGCAGTAACGAGGCTGCAGCTCCCAGCACCGTGAAGAAAGCAACTGAGTTTGCTGGAGGATTTTAGAGTTCATTAAATCTTCTCCACCCCTAATTTAAGAAGAGAGAGAGAGAGAGAGAGAGAGAGAGAGAGAGAGAGAGAGAGAGAGAGAGAGAGAGAGAGAAGAGCCCAACACTTTTCAAGAGCACGGAGGAAAGGCCATTTAAGGAATAGAAGTCCTCTGTTTCTGTAGGAGGCGCTTCTCGAGGCAGACAGCTACACCACAGTAGAGAGACCACATTTCCTCAGCTGATTCAGTTCATTAAAATGCACAGTTACAACAGGCTTCCTTAGAGCCCGCAGCTGAATGACCAAGTCTCCATTTTACTCCAATGTCACACAGAACGTGAAGAGGCAAACATACTGACCAAACACTATTCGAATCACTAAAAAAATCCACCATTAGAAACACCAAATACATTTCTCTGGCACATATTAAAATACGAACTATCATGATTTATGGCATAAAGGTGAAAGACATTTGCTGGTAGGCATCACTGGAGAATAGCCTAGCTTGCTCTCAAAGTAGTTTTAAGTAAAATTTACAAATAAATCTGAAAGATAGAGGCCCACTTGGAATGCAGAGATCAACCCTTTGCTTTCAAATGTATAGAATTTGAATCTGACAAGAAGCCCCCCCCCCACCCCCATCTGTTTCAGGAATTTATGACTGATATGAAAACTGAAAGGCTACAAAAGCTATTTGTCAAATAAACTGCGGAACGCAGTATCAGTGTGCAGGCTCGTTTTCAGACCTCAGGATGATCCGGGGAGGAGGGGGACTAACAGCTGCAGGCTTGACAAAGCTGTCAGGGCTAGCCAGAATTCAAGCTGCGTGAGACCCTGATGGCTAAAAGAGGGCCTGACAAATGAAATTTAAAAAAGAAAGCCGTAGTTCTTACACCCAAGTTTTATTAAATCATTCCATCAGCATATCCTGATGAATATTTGCAGAGCCAATTTCTCTAGATGAGCTCTATGGAGTTTTAAAGATATTCACATTAAAATTTACTTATAGAAGACTTCCCATGGTGTCCTGGTGTTGGGGAGAGATTAGACTGTAAATCAATTAAGGCTGGAGTTCAATCCAGAGTGTAGATTGCTTATACTGGTAGCATGAAATGCCATCCATTTTGTCATCTGTAAAATGGTACTTCATGATCCAAGGTGACTGTAAAGACAATTTGAGATGAAGTTAGCAAATGGCCTCAGCAGGTGTTCAATGACAGAGTCCTCTCCGCTTGCACTGGGCGTTCCCATGGTGCAGCAAGTCCATTTGAGTGGAAAAGTAGAAGCTCTTGCATTAAACATTTAACCCAGCAATTCAGCAGTCTAGCCATGGTGACTAAATGAACCTGGTGCTTCACTGATCAGTCACTACATCAAACCTGAGAAACGTCTACCAGAAACAGGAAAGACCTCTGCAAATGTGCGTTAATTAACTTAGATTAAGTCTCATTTACTGACAGCTTTTCTCAGCATCAAAGAGTGATTCTAATACTGGTATTATATCCAATAACTCAACAACATCTCCATTTCAGGCCTCAAGAAGTCTCTATTATCTTTCAAATGTCCCTTAGAACTTCACCTTACATTGTAGCCTGCCACAGTCTCAGTACTCACCACTCTGTTTTGTCCTCAACCCATACACATCACACTCCCCCCATCTCACTCATCTTCTGAATGATGAGATCATACATCATAACCTGCCACCTCGTTGAAATGTGTGTGTATGTGTGTGAACACATGCCCCAAGACATTTGTGTAGAAGTCAAAGGAATTGGTTCTCTTCTTCTACCGTGCGAGATATAAAGTCAAACTTGGGTTCCTGGGCTTGGCAGCAAGCCCCTTTTACCCACTACAGCCACTGGAACATCTCATTAAACTTTTTTTTAAATTGTTTTAAACAGTACTGACTTCCAGTACAAAAACAATTTGAACATTTGAAGGAAAAGATCACAGTACTAATTTTTTTTTTTTCTTTTTCGAGACAGGGTCTCCCTGTAGCCCCAGCTGTCCTGGAACTCACTCTGTAGACCAGGCTGGCCTTGAACTCACAAAGATCCGCCTGCCTCTGCCTCCTAAGTGCTAGGATTAAAGGCGTGCGCCACCACGCCTGGATTCTCAGTACTAATATTTACTTCTTAAAATTCAAAGTGAGTATGAAAACATACCTAAATTATGCAAGAGAAAACTCTCCAAAGAGGTCTATATGGTTAGGGTTTCAACTCTACAATCAAGAAGAATCTGTGGGTGCTTGCGGGTACTATCTTTATTGCTATAGGTAAATTGAGGAGATTTGCCTACTGTGGGCGGCTGTGTTCCCTGGCTGGGATCCTGGAATGTATAACAGAAGAAAAGGAACTGGACATGCTTTCCTCCTCTGTTTCTGAGGTGTGGATGTGAGGGGCTCAGCCCTTTCAGGTCCCTGCCTTGATTTCCCCACGTCGGTATTCTAGCCTTGAACTGTGAGCTAAAATAAACCTTTTCTCCCATGAGTGCTTTTTTCAGAGTATTTGTCCCAGCAACAGGGAAAAAGCTAAGAGAAGGCTAAAACGAATTTCACTAGGCATTTGTCGAGCCTTTCCACATGCCAACATACGTGTGGATTTTCCTATCTTCTCAAGGCAAATAAATTATAACATGTCAAAAGGGTATTTGAAATTTGGAATTAGACCACTAGCAAAGTCACTGAGTTATTCGGCTGTTTGAAAATTCATTTCATAAAGTGATGGAATTTCTCTTGTCAAAGAGAAATTTGGTATATGCCCTTCACTGGAGACATGGTAATAATTAGTTCTTTTTAAAGACTCTGAAAAGAACAGAGATGAAAAGAGCTACAACAGTTTCTAAATGACACAAGATCTGTGAAATGGTAGATATTTAACACAAATCTCACAGAGTGGCTATGGATACATCAGTTAATTAGTTAGCTAATATCTTTGAAGTGTTAAATCTTATTAGATGTGTCTTTACACATTAACACATGTGTGAGAAAAATTATTCTGAAATTAGAAACTGGCTATACCATTCAAATATATTGAATCTTTCCATAATATACCTTCACTGTTCTTTCTTGTCCTGTTTACTTTTTTTTTTTTAGATACCTGCTAAAAACCTACCTGAATCCTAGTCCTGGGCCTCTATCTTTCAGTGTTGGGAAGAGTTTTGTGTTAACAGTACAGCCTTGTTAAATCCTCATGATTAGGTAGTTTGTTTCATAAAACAAAGATGTTATTTGATTAATAATATAGCATCAAACTACTTTCATGTAAAACATGGTATTTAGTGCAGCTTTGTCCATCTGTGGAAGACAAATATTTTGTTGTATAAATCTGATAGGAAGTAGGAAAGGGAAGTGTCTTAGGTTCATTTCTCTGTTTTTATGATGTTTTTCTGAATTTTTTCCCTAAAAAAAAAAAACAAGCAACTTAAGGGATAAAGGTTTTACTTGGCTCAAACTTCCAGGTCACAGCCCATCATTGTAAGGAAGTCTGGGGGAGCAGGAACTTGAACTGGCTAGACACATCCACAGTCAAGACATGAGAATGATGAGTTAATGCACACATGGCACTCTCAACTCATCTCTCCCTTTCATTTGGTCCAGGGCCCAGCCCACGAAATGATACCACCTACATTCAGGGTGGGCCTTCCCATTTCACTTAGGAAAATCAGCTCACAGACACACCCACAGGCTAACCTAATCTAGACCATTCTTTATTGCAACTCCATTCCAAGTTTGTGTCAATTCAGCAATCAAAACTTGTAGAACATAATCTAAGTTTAGGTATGCATGGGCTAGCATTTCCAGCCAGTGCCTCCCACAAGCACAAGTGAGAGTTGTGGGACCTCCCTGGCTATGCCCACCAGTTGGAATTTGATAATGCAAAGGTCTGGGATTGGACCCTGGGAGGTGAGGTCACACTGCCTATTTAATCCATTCATTTGAATAAAGTACCTCTCTGTATTTGGATTCAGACCCTACAAAGTGTGCTTTCCCGTGCATGCTTTCTACATGGCTCACCATGGGAATAAATGGGACAAACAGCAAAAACTAACCACTACAAGAAGCAATTGAAACCCAATGCTAAAAATGCAGAGCCTTGGCAATAGCAATCAATTTCTTTCCTCATGGTGGGAAGCTGAGGAATAATAATAATTGCATAACTGCATTATCAACATCCTGATTTGGGGAGACAGGCCTATAATCTAAACAAAACCTCTCCATTGCCAAGTAATATTCCCAGTGAGAAGCACACACACACCACAGAAGCATGGTTTGGTTGAAAACTGAGCACACTGGTGTTCTCTGCACCTAGGGCAAATGAACAACATTCATATCACCCTAAGCCTCTCACATTCATGCAAACACCACCTCCATTTCCAAGTTAACTATTACTGTTACCTTGAGCACTGGAAGGTGCCTGTGTGTCAGTATTTTATATAAATGGAATTGTAAAGTGGTACACTTTACATCTCTTTCTGGTGCAATGTTGTGTTTTTGAGATACTGGAGAGTGTAGCTATAGATATACACATTTTTTTCTTATCTCTCTCTCCCTCTCCTCCCTTATCCACCCACATGATGAAGAATTAATCACTTTCTATTCAAAGGCTCATCTCTGTACTCCTTTCTCCACGTATGAACTTGCAGATAAACTTCGTATCTCTGTGTTCCACAGCATGGGAGACTCAGAAATTGCTAGAGAAAAATATCCTTTGATCTTATTTATCTTTTTGCCTAGAAAATACAATGCAATATCACAATTTGTTTTATTAAGTCTGGCAATATTCAGAGTCTGCTCTAAGGAAAATACTAAGCTAACCCCCCCCCCCAGTTATCGTGTTTTCAGCTCAAAATCCACCTGAATTGACTTTTGTTTTAGGCCTTTAATTTTGCTGCACTTGCTGAAAAACTAACGATACTCTAGGGTGTATGTGTTTGCATATATACATATATATATATATATATAAAATGTGTGTATACATATATACACATGTATATATACATGCATACAAGGTATATATATAGTCAAGTTATATTTTGTCCCAGCTACAAAGAAGGCTACAGTAACTGGAAGTCTTATCTCAGCTATTACTTAAAGAGAAAAGACTGACAATAAACAATTTTCCAGTGTTTTCTCATAACTATACAACTATAACAACTATATTACTCAGACCATTCAGTGAACCATCTGCAGAGACTAAAGGAATATATCACCATTCAAACATCTTTTAACTTGGCATTTATTTATTTGCTTTTTTATTTATTTATTTACTTATAAATTTTTAATATTCTTTCTCAGGCCTTCATCAATTGCTCACATGNAAATGAAATTTAAAAAAGAAAGCCGTAGTTCTTACACCCAAGTTTTATTAAATCATTCCATCAGCATATCCTGATGAATATTTGCAGAGCCAATTTCTCTAGATGAGCTCTATGGAGTTTTAAAGATATTCACATTAAAATTTACTTATAGAAGACTTCCCATGGTGTCCTGGTGTTGGGGAGAGATTAGACTGTAAATCAATTAAGGCTGGAGTTCAATCCAGAGTGTAGATTGCTTATACTGGTAGCATGAAATGCCATCCATTTTGTCATCTGTAAAATGGTACTTCATGATCCAAGGTGACTGTAAAGACAATTTGAGATGAAGTTAGCAAATGGCCTCAGCAGGTGTTCAATGACAGAGTCCTCTCCGCTTGCACTGGGCGTTCCCATGGTGCAGCAAGTCCATTTGAGTGGAAAAGTAGAAGCTCTTGCATTAAACATTTAACCCAGCAATTCAGCAGTCTAGCCATGGTGACTAAATGAACCTGGTGCTTCACTGATCAGTCACTACATCAAACCTGAGAAACGTCTACCAGAAACAGGAAAGACCTCTGCAAATGTGCGTTAATTAACTTAGATTAAGTCTCATTTACTGACAGCTTTTCTCAGCATCAAAGAGTGATTCTAATACTGGTATTATATCCAATAACTCAACAACATCTCCATTTCAGGCCTCAAGAAGTCTCTATTATCTTTCAAATGTCCCTTAGAACTTCACCTTACATTGTAGCCTGCCACAGTCTCAGTACTCACCACTCTGTTTTGTCCTCAACCCATACACATCACACTCCCCCCATCTCACTCATCTTCTGAATGATGAGATCATACATCATAACCTGCCACCTCGTTGAAATGTGTGTGTATGTGTTTGAACACATGCCCCAAGACATTTGTGTAGAAGTCAAAGGAATTGGTTCTCTTCTTCTACCGTGCGAGATATAAAGTCAAACTTGGGTTCCTGGGCTTGGCAGCAAGCCCCTTTTACCCACTACAGCCACTGGAACATCTCATTAAACTTTTTTTTTAAATTGTTTTAAACAGTACTGACTTCCAGTACAAAAACAATTTGAACATTTGAAGGAAAAGATCACAGTACTAATTTTTTTTTTTTCTTTTTCGAGACAGGGTCTCCCTGTAGCCCCAGCTGTCCTGGAACTCACTCTGTAGACCAGGCTGGCCTTGAACTCACAAAAGATCCGCCTGCCTCTGCCTCTAAGTGCTAGGATTAAAGGCGTGCGCCACCACGCCTGGATTCTCAGTACTAATATTTACTTCTTAAAATTCAAAGTGAGTATGAAAACATACCTAAATTATGCAAGAGAAAACTCTCCAAAGAGGTCTATATGGTTAGGGTTTCAACTCTACAATCAAGAAGAATCTGTGGGTGCTTGCGGGTACTATCTTTATTGCTATAGGTAAATTGAGGAGATTTGCCTACTGTGGGCGGCTGTGTTCCCTGGCTGGGATCCTGGAATGTATAACAGAAGAAAAGGAACTGGACATGCTTTCCTCCTCTGTTTCTGAGGTGTGGATGTGAGGGGCTCAGCCCTTTCAGGTCCCTGCCTTGATTTCCCCACGTCGGTATTCTAGCCTTGAACTGTGAGCTAAAATAAACCTTTCTCCCATGAGTGCTTTTTTCAGAGTATTTGTCCCAGCAACAGGGAAAAAGCTAAGAGAAGGCTAAAACGAATTTCACTAGGCATTTGTCGAGCCTTTCCACATGCCAACATACGTGTGGATTTTCCTATCTTCTCAAGGCAAATAAATTATAACATGTCAAAAGGGTATTTGAAATTTGGAATTAGACCACTAGCAAAGTCACTGAGTTATTCGGCTGTTTGAAAATTCATTTCATAAAGTGATGGAATTTCTCTTGTCAAAGAGAAATTTGGTATATGCCCTTCACTGGAGACATGGTAATAATTAGTTCTTTTTAAAGACTCTGAAAAGAACAGAGATGAAAAGAGCTACAACAGTTTCTAAATGACACAAGATCTGTGAAATGGTAGATATTTAACACAAATCTCACAGAGTGGCTATGGATACATCAGTTAATTAGTTAGCTAATATCTTTGAAGTGTTAAATCTTATTAGATGTGTCTTTACACATTAACACATGTGTGAGAAAAATTATTCTGAAATTAGAAACTGGCTATACCATTCAAATATATTGAATCTTTCCATAATATACCTTCACTGTTCTTTCTTGTCCTGTTTACTTTTTTTTTTTAGATACCTGCTAAAAACCTACCTGAATCCTAGTCCTGGGCCTCTATCTTTCAGTGTTGGGAAGAGTTTTGTGTTAACAGTACAGCCTTGTTAAATCCTCATGATTAGGTAGTTTGTTTCATAAAACAAAGATGTTATTTGATTAATAATATAGCATCAAACTACTTTCATGTAAAACATGGTATTTAGTGCAGCTTTGTCCATCTGTGGAAGACAAATATTTTGTTGTATAAATCTGATAGGAAGTAGGAAAGGGAAGTGTCTTAGGTTCATTTCTCTGTTTTTATGATGTTTTTCTGAATTTTTCCCTAAAAAAAAAAAACAAGCAACAAGGGATAAAGGTTTTACTTGGCTCAAACTTCCAGGTCACAGCCCATCATTGTAAGGAAGTCTGGGGGAGCAGGAACTTGAACTGGCTAGACACATCCACAGTCAAGACATGAGAATGATGAGTTAATGCACACATGGCACTCTCAACTCATCTCTCCCTTTCATTTGGTCCAGGGCCCAGCCCACGAAATGATACCACCTACATTCAGGGTGGGCCTTCCCATTTCACTTAGGAAAATCAGCTCACAGACACACCCACAGGCTAACCTAATCTAGACCATTCTTTATTGCAACTCCATTCCAAGTTTGTGTCAATTCAGCAATCAAAACTTGTAGAACATAATCTAGTTTAGGTATGCATGGGCTAGATTCCAGCCAGTGCCTCCCACAAGCACAAGTGAGAGTTGGGACCTCCCTGGCTATGCCCACCAGTTGGAATTTGATAATGCAAAGGTCTGGGATTGGACCCGGGAGGTGAGGTCACACTGCCTATTTAATCCATTCATTTGAATAAAGTACCTCTCTGTATTTGGATTCAACCCTAACCAAAGTGTGCTTTCCCGTGCATGTTTTCTACATGGCTCACCATGGGAATAAATGGGACAAACAGCAAAAACTAACCACTACAAGAAGCAATTGAAACCCAATGCTAAAAATGCAGAGCCTTGGCAATAGCAATCAATTTCTTTCCTCATGGTGGGAAGCTGAGGAATAATAATAATTGCATAACTGCATTATCAACATCCTGATTTGGGGAGACAGGCCTATAATCTAAACAAAACCTCTCCATTGCCAAGTAATATTCCCAGTGAGAAGCACACACACACCACAGAAGCATGGTTTGGTTGAAAACTGAGCACACTGGTGTTCTCTGCACCTAGGGCAATGAACAACATTCATATCACCCTAAGCCTCTCACATTCATGAAACACCACCTCCATTTCCAAGTTAACTATTACTGTTACCTTGAGCACTGGAAGGTGCCTGTGTGTCAGTATTTTATATAAATGGAATTTAAAGTGGTACACTTTTTATCTCCTTTCTGGTCAATGTTGTGTTTTGAGATACTGGAGAAGTGTAGCTATAGATTATCACATTTTTTTCTTATCTCTCTCTCCCTCTCCTCCCTTATCCACCCACATGATGAAGAATTAATCACTTTCTATTCAAAGGCTCATCTCTGTACTCCTTTCTCCACGTATGAACTTGCAGATAAACTTCGTATCTCTGTGTTCCACAGCATGGGAGACTCAGAAATTGCTAGAGAAAAATATCCTTGATCTTATTTATCTTTTTGCCTAGAAAATACAATGCAATATCACAATTTGTTTTATTAAGTCTGGCAATATTCAGAGTCTGCTCTAAGGAAAATACTAAGCTAACCCCCCCCCCCAGTTATCGTGTTTTCAGCTCAAAATCCACCTGAATTGACTTTTGTTTTAGGCCTTTAATTTTGCTGCACTTGCTGAAAAACTAACGATACTCTAGGGTGTATGTGTTTGCATATATACATATATATATATATATATAAAATGTGTGTATACATATATACACATGTATATATACATGCATACAAGGTATATATATAGTCAAGTTATATAATTGTATATATATATATATGTATATAAACACTACTTCATAGAAGGTGTTACTGCATAAATCATTTAGCTCTAAGGCACAGTCCCAGGATAGTGTATATCAGGGACCAATTACTCTCTGATTACTCTCTAATGAGGTCTCTTGTAGAACTGTTTGTATTAATGTGTTAGGAGGTCCCTCTATGATAAGGACTGTAAGAAATGGATCCTTGGCACTCAATGCTATTTTTTTCAATTAAAAGATTATTGAAATTATTTCATTACAACACAAAATATTTGCTTTATGAAGACCCATGGAGAAAGGATAAATAATTCCACTTCTAAATGGCCTTAGTGTGTTTAAGCAAGTGATCTTGGTCTTTTAACTAACCTTGCCTTGCCCCTGCTGCCTTTTCTCCTGGTAAAATCATCGACATAATTAGAAGTAAACAATTTTAGTAAGAGTTCAGGACTTTATAATTCTTGGTTTGGGTATCTCCTTTCCTCATTTTTTTAGTTTCATTTCTTTTTTCTTTTCTTAACTATATTTACTTTAAAAAAAATCCTGATGAATTTAGGCAGGATACAGATTAATTCAATCATAAAGATCTGCCTGCCTCTGCCTCCCAAGTGCTAGGATTAAAGGCATGCGCCACCATGCCTGACAATTAAATATCCCATTTCTTAAAGGAACATTTTCAGTCAACGCCATGAGATCAAGCTGTCAGGTAGAAGGACATTTATGTTAGGCAGGCTTTTCCCAGAGCTGTTGAATTGTGGGCCACAGCTGTTCAGCACTCATAGAGGCTGGAGGAACTATGCTTAATACACCGACCAAACATATTTTCCAAATAGCAGAGTGGACAGAAGAGAGAATATCTAGCAACAGTCTAGATCAAGAACAGGATGACAGACAAATAGAGCCATGAGGCAACAGGAAGGTGTATTTTCAAGGAAGTAGACTGGTTGCTACCTTGTTGCAGAATACTTTGTGAGTACTGGCTCATTCTTCTTTACAAAGCTCTCAATTATTAAAGTTCTACTTGGAAAGAGTTGATTAATGCATTATTTACCTAAGAGTCACTGATTTATAGAGCTTAACCATAAGATACACCATGGCTCATTTTCTTTCTAATATTTATTATCTACAGGAAGAATGGCATGCTGAGAAAGAAGGGTTTCCTAGTAACCCACATCAGCAACCACCAGACTGGATGAAACTAGAAATACTAAATGAAAACAATCATTTATTCCTTCATATCTAGAATCCTATTGTTAAAATGAAGTGAAATAATTCTTGGAAACTTAGTGATAATTCATGAATCAAACCACAAAGTGTTCTGGTCTAATAACACAATACAATAAAATGTCCTTTCCTGAGGAACTCACAGGAGCAAGTATCAAATGTGTCACTTAAATACGCTCTGTAGTACTTTTTAGATCAAAGGAGTACTTCCAATTTAGGTAAATTAAACATGTGGCCTTTTGCTTGGCTGCTAAAAGCTACTTGGCTATGAGAATAGGAAAATCATGTAGTCAGTCTTGTTCAAATGTGATTTAATTTATTATCAGAGATTCAAACGAAATTTTTTTAAATATTTATTTATTTTTTATGTGTATGAGTGTACTGTCTGCATGTAGGTTTGTGCACCCATGTCGTGGAATACCACGGAGGTCAGAAGAGGGCGTCAGATTCCCTTGGAACTGGAGTTAAAGACGGTTCCTAGCCACCATGTGGGTGCTGGAATCGAACCGGAGTCCTCTGAAAGAGCAGTCGGCACTCTTAACCACTGAGCCATCTCTCCAGCCCCTCAAATAAAATTTTATAATATGCATTGATAATACCCAGAAATGTAATAGAATTCACTCAGATTCATTTATTTTTATTTATTCAAATATATGTTGTGGGGCTGAAAAGATGGTATAGCAATTAAGAAAGTCTGTTGCACTTTTAGAGGACTGAATGGAATTCGGTCCCCAGCACCCACATCAAATAGCACATAACTGCCTATAGCTCCAGTTCCAGGGGATCCTCTTCTAGCCGATACAGGTACCCACATAGAGACACACACAAAATAAAATAAACCTAATATAAATATTACATATCTATCCAAGTCTAAAATACATTTGCTGAGAAACTATCTTTAAGGAATTCCATGGTAATCATTCTCTTCAAAAAGTCACTAGGACTAATATAAAAATGAGGATCTAGTATACCAAAAACAGGGTATATAGTAATCAACCTACTGAAATAACACCATATTTCAAACACTCACACTACATTTTTAAAATGGAAGTAATGTTGCTTATGTTTTGTAAACACCAACAGACTTTCTGGAGCTTGGCAGCCTCTGACTTCATAAGACCCATGTGTCCAATGTACACATAAAACCATATTTCTCACAAATAGTTTGTGATACTAACAATGTATACAAAGGTATCTAAATATTAATATTTAAAGTACCAAATAGGGGAAAAAATGGACCTGGAGAGATGACTCAGTAGTTAAGAGTAAATTCTGCTCTTATACAGGATCCTAGTTCAATTTCCAGCTCCCATACGGTAGCTAACAACTATCTGTAATTTTAGTTCCAGGGTATCCAATGTGCTTTTCTGGCCACCGTGGGTACTGCAAGCATGTGGTACATACACATACATGCAGACAAAACACTCATCAAAAAATTAATAGCTTTAAAAAAACAAAATGGAAAAGCATTTTCCAAGAGTTCTGATTGGTTCAGAATCATGGGCTCGACAGTCAGAATACTCTGGGTTCAATCCAGCTTTCAGTTCCCCATGATCTGTTAATTCCAATATATTCCAACAAAATCACAATTAGCCATTCTTTGAATTCTCCCTATCTACCTCAAATTTACTTTTTTCTTCTACTTGGAAAATTGCCTTTTGCCCCATGCATTTTACATTTTTATGACCAAATTCCATCCTTGTATGGGTTTGTTTTGTTGTTATTATAGTTGGAAATAATTTTCTTTACTTTTCAATTTCAATTCCACATTATTATTGTTACTTTACTTCTATAGCTAACATCATTTTCCATATGTCTGCTATATTTACTTCTATTCACACATTACCTACCTTCCTGAGAAATTTTATTGAGAGAAAACTTGCTTTATGGATATGTTCTATGTCTCAAAAATAGCCCTGGCAGAATTCATGATAAAGCATACTATAAAGTCTGGTGATTCAGTAATGTGTGAATACATGTAGAAGATGCTTGTGAATATCAGACCAGAACTCTTGTCCAAAAAGAGATCTTTATTCCCATCCGTGTCAAAATACTTAGAAGTTTGGTATCTAGTTCATATCACTAAATATTTTACTTCATACATTTCACATCTTTTCAACAAATGTTTACTATTCCCCACTTATCAGGATTGGTCTGGGCAGCAAATGAGTTTGGGAAACGCACGTCATCCTGTGAATACTCAAGTCATTATTGAATTATAAGAGACTGCAGTGGCTGCATGCAAAATACTGACTCAGCTGCAACCATTTAATCCATTTAAGAAAAAGGACGAGTTCATACAGAGGCCACACTGCAGAGGGCTGAGTGATGGTCTTATAGAGAGCTCATGCAGGCTGTGCGCACACCGTTAAAGGGCTGGGACTTCACCTACTTAATAAGAAAAGGAGATATTTTCACACAGGGCCAAAATTTGAATCCTGGTCTATCTGACTGAGCACCTCTTGTCACACTGATTTCTTCTGAATAGATGCTGGTCCTATTCAAGTGCAAGTTACTTTGCCCATCCACATAGTACATACTTTGAGCCCATGGCCAGCTATTACTGTATTTGGAACCCTGTGGGAAAAACTACTTTTGGGACATATTCCTAAATATATATATATATATATATATATATATATATATATATATTTCCAGACAATATATATATATATATATATATATTTCCAGACAATATATATATATTGTCTGGAACAAAAAGGTAAACAGAAGCAAAGGAACTTTCAGTCATATACTCAAGATCACAGAGCCAGGAAATGCAGGAAATAGAATGTGAATAGAGCCATTTCTGGCTCCTGAACCACAGGGTTCCCTTTAATTCCCATTCACTAATCATTAAGCCATGAGTCCAGGCTATTATTTGAAAAGCTCTTTAGAGTCACAATATTTATATTTGCATGGGAAATATTTCACACCTCTAAAGGACAGAGAAAGGGAGTGGTGAATAGAAAAACTCTTTCTAGCTGGCCTGACAAAGCTCTTTATATACCTCAGAGTCCAGCTTCAAAGGGAATCCTAAAATGACAATGAACTTTAATCTTTTGTGGTCAGCTGATCCTGCCCCTGAGCTAATTTAGAGACTGGGAACACACTGAACGGAAAACAGCTAATGCCCTTCACAGCTGGCCCACCTGCCCCTCCTTCCAGGTGTGGCCCACCTGCCCTCCTTCCAGGTGTAAAGTTCCTCAGCTCAGTGAAATATGGGAAACAAAGTCAGTATTTCCCAAAATGCTGAGTCCACTTCCTCCCTTGAGATTTTTAATCATAAAACAGGTGCAGAACTCACTTTAGCCACTATTCTGAGGGTTCGCAGCAGCCGCCAAGGCTGCACAAAGGCAGCAGCTCCAAAATGAAAAGACTACTCATTGTAATTGAAACTATGAAAGTGGCACAGCCTGGGACATCTCTGAGTTCTGAGGGCTTGAAAAGGGACAGATGTCACCTTTGTACTTGAGCTAGGAGTCACTGCTTTTCCACAGCTCATGAGGAGGTACAGGCCAGGCTTTGGAGAGAAAAGGCCTACACAGCCCATCTGTGGCAGCCAAAAGGTGAATGGCTCCTGAGCTGCAAAGGAAGCTATTGTTTTCTGTTTGATGCAAGGTCCAGGGACGACGTGAAGTCTTTCCCAGTGGTTGCAAAGGCCACGCAGACAGATCCAAAATCTCTTCAACTCTCCGCCCTGCTTTGCTTGCTGCTGCTGCCTGTGATGCAGTTTGCTTTGGCTTTTGGTCGTTTTGTGTTGTCTTTGAGGCTTACATAACAGAAGGCCATGCGATCTACCTATAGTACAAGAGGATTTATTCTCAATCTATGGAGGTCCTTCCACTAAGCATCCTTTCCTGGAAAAAACATTGAGTTGTGCTTGAAGCTGAAACAGAGAAGAGTGCCATATACAGTCAGACATTTCTACCAAGGGCATGAGCTGATCCAGATAGTCCTCTGGGCGGGGGGGAGGGGGGGGAGGGGAGAGACTGGGATCAGCTAGCTGTCCTCTTCAGCAATGGCACCTGCTTTTCTGTATGAAATCTCTGGGTCCCTGGCTGAGCTGTGTACTGTCAAATCCTGCTCTGATTCAGAATGATAGGCTTATCTTATATATAGATCATGAGTGATTTATGCATCTGTCAAGTCCAATGCTCATTCATTCAATGTGTGCTTTTTAAGCCAAAATAGAAACTGGAAATTCCAAGGTTAAATGTATGATCTATCATGCAGTCAGTCATTTGAAAGTTATGGAAAAATTACATCTTATTCTGTGGTAGAAATGCCCTCAACAGGCCTGGGAGGATGGCTCACTGAGTAAGAGCACTTGTCGTGCAAGCCATGAGGATCTGCGTCGTGGTCTTAATGCCAACAAATGAAGCTGAGAGTACTCCAGAGGTACAAGGAAGCCCAGCACTGTGGAAAGAGCAGATGGGAGGATTTCTGGTCCATCCTAGCTACCAGTCTAGCCTTGGATTCAGAGAGAGACCCTATCTCAGCAAAACAAGGCAAATAGAAATAAATCTGGACACGAAACATCTGACCTTGGATTTTCACACAAAGCTATCCACATCCATACACACATATGCACACATACCACTCTCTCATGCATACACACAAATTAATCTTTGACATCATTTTTGCTATCACAAGGATGATTTTTACAAAGAGGGAAATCACTAATTGTCTTTCAATATACTCTTGCCAACAATCTGAGTTATTAAAAACAAAAACCATCCCCTAGTGGCTCCCTGACAGTCATCTGAAATGAGGGTTGAAAATGAATGTGTGAATCAAGGAGGTTTATTTTAAGATCGCCCATATTTTGATCAAGTGCTGCTGACTACATTTTTTTTCTGTACTTTCCCAACGGAGTGTTAAGTCATCCCATCTAGTTCTTCCAAAATGACTCTTGCTGCTCACTGAGGACAGCTATGACACAGATTTGTTTATTCAAAGCTACATTATCTTGTAAAAACAACAACAAAAAAGAAATTTAAATGTGGATAAGAGAATTTCATCTGTTTCCCACATGCTAATTTCATCATCAAATGGTATCATCTTCAAGGTTATAGTTCCAACACTCTTTGACATGTAGGCACTGTCCTAAGATAATGTCAAACCTTGCCATTTATATTTTTTAAATGTTACCCCCAAGTATTTATAGCCTTTCTCTAATTCATAGCATAAAACACAGGGACAGAGTCCAGAGACAGATTTATGGGTTCAGTTCTCAGTGAGAAGGGTTGCTGTGACCTTGGACAAGTGCATGAACCACTCGGAGCCTCCCTTTCCTTAACAACAAAGTCATGGCAACAGTAAAACCTAACTCAGAAGGTTGTTAAGAACATCATGGAAGCCCTGAGGTACAAATTGTTTAAAACGAGGCTGCTGCATAGAAAGTCCTCGCAAAGTGTGATTTCCTTTATGGATCTATCTATGTAGGATAGACTATATATAATGAAATATATAAATAATTCCTAACATAATATGCTAGAATGCAAATGTTAAAAATGAGCTGGACTTTGCTATTTAATAATGTTAATCTCATCCAAAACATGAAGTTCTTATTTAAAATAGATGATCCAATGTTAAGCTTCAAAACATTTTTTTTCTTGATGCATTTCAATGCCTAATTTTATAGACTTGGGTGTAATCACACACTGAGGGGCAGACAGATAATTGTGACACATGCTGTTAACAATGTATTTGACATATATCCCAAATTTGCCTTGTGTCCAGTTAAAGTAGTTCTTAAGTCAAGGTTGATGCAGAAAAAAAAATGTAGTCAGCAGCACTTGATCAATATATGAGAGTCTGTAAGTCAAGGCCTCAATGGCTGCAGGCGGGGGTGGGGGGAATGTTAAAATTTAAGAAGTACAAAAACAGCTAAAATAATGTGATAATGCTTGCTCAGAGGCAAGGCTACATAAGTGTCAGTGCTGACCCCTTAGGGCAAACTGCACACACTGCCCATGGTCAAAGAATAAACCAAGGTAACACAAACTTGGCATGGTGTTAGGAAAAGTGGAGAAGATAGATTTGAGGGTAAGAATCATTTTTAGGCAGATTTGGACTAAAATCCTAATGATTGTATATATTACTGCTTACCACACGTGTTATGTGGGCTTAGTTAAGGTCCCTGAATCTGTTTGCTCAAAGGCCCTCTTTCCTATTGCAAGGGAACAACAGTTCTGCCACAAAGGTCCTAATATGTTCCATAGTGATTTGCTGTGTGCTAGCAGACCTAGAAATGTTAATGGATTTCCTGAGAAAATATCTCAGCCCACATAAACCTTGCCATGACAGATTCAGATTCAAATGCTGAGTGTGTGTGTGTGTGTATGTGTATGTGTGTGTGTGTGTTCTTAGAACTGAACTCAAAGGCATACATGTCTTTTAAAAATTATTTGCATTGTTCAAGGTCTTTCAAAAACTGTTGATTATTAATCCTTTGGTTAACAATAGAGAATGCGGGTTGTCATGGACTGTGGACTCTCTAGAACCCTGGGTTCTGGCCTGAGCACTGCCATCCACATGTGATATAATTTTGTGGGCTACCTTGCATATGAAAGTATTAAGCTCTGCTCTCAAATAGGAAGAGCATCATTATAGCAGATGTGTGTTCTTTAAAAAAAAAAACAGGAAAAAAAATAACCCTTAAATTAGTGCGTGCCATCAATGTCCTGGCAAATTTCTCATCATCTAATCCATGGTAAACAAAAATTAAATATTTTTTTTCCTACCTCAAAGAAACCCCACATTTTTCTTTCTGCTTTTACATAATCTGATAAAATCTAAATCTGAGTATCATTTCATTAAAAACTATTTTTATTGTTAATTTTATACTAGAGATGTCATTTACAAAAACAACAACAACAACAACAAAACTAACTTGTTACTGTTTTTCCTTCCTGCATGTAGAATGCAGAAGACTTCCCTTTTGTCTGATTTCCATAAAGGCAGCAATCAGGCTCGTGGCTATCTTATATAATTCCGGGGTTTATTTTTATAAACCAAGCCCAGAAAATAATTCTGAAGCCTGCTTATGGATGAGGACTACTGGTAGAGAGTTTGGGGAGGCTGGGATAGTCTTCCTGGTGGAGGAAATTTTCCACTGTCCAGGAGGAGATAAAAATGGAGCTTTAAAGACTGAGGGGCATTGCCTTTTGTCTATTTTTCAGGAAAACCATCCGATACCTAGATTTGAATAGCCTGAAGGATTACGGCTCCGAGTCTTTACCATGTATTGTCATCCAGGCTATAAATAATTGCATTGTTTCTACTCCTTAGCAAGAAGAGGGCAGATCTGGAGGCAGCAGGGAGAAGCTGTCAGTTTCCCTCTAAGTGAAGGATGCTCTACACAAAGTCAGCAGTCAGTCGATAGGCATGGTGCTGTCATTTCAGAGGAAAATTAATTCCTCTTGTCCTGTTTACCTGTTGCTCAGCTTCCATGAAGAGCAAACTGTAGTACTCTGGCTGTGTTTAAAATAAATGAATTTTTATTTTGCCAGAGTGGTTACTTAATGGCCTTCACCTAAATTCAGCTGTAGCAAATCACGCTCAAAGAAGACGAGCCTGAAAACTAACCCTGTGAGAGGCTCTATGGTAACCACTGCCCCGTTGGCTCCAGCCCCTTGGGAGACCAATTGGAGGCATCTACTTTCATGAAGGATGAAGCCTGTTAAAAGGTTTTTCAAGGAAATGGACTGGTGAGAAGGATGCAGGAGTCCCTAATGCCTTTGTCCCGGGGAAGGGAATACAGGGGGGAGGGGAGGGAGACTAAGACAGAGGACTATTAGAAAAGGCAAAGTAGGACAAGCCACCTAGCTCCTGGGGATGAAACTCCTGATATACGTTGGTTGCATATCATCTGAATGCCATCAGCGAGAGACTAAGCCAGAAAGTTTCTCTCTGAGCAGTCCCTGAGGAGGCTTGCATGCATCCCTTCTGTCAGTAGGAACACATGATTTATCACGGTGCCAGTACCTCCCCTCCCTTGACACAGCAAGGCTGCTGGGAACAGATTTAAAATGTAACTTTTCGTTAACATTGTATCTTAAACCTACTACTTATTTAAACCATATATTCTTTCTTACGGGATGAAAAAAGAAAGATAACTAAAAACAGGTTGGAAAAACATACATCTGTAAGATTTATAGATGATGGCTACATCCCGAAAGAATGTATTTGCAAGGTTTTTCAGTTGAGCCTAGGGAAAAGGGTATTAGAGCCCAGATGCTGCCCCAGTCTGGATTCAGCATGGTAAAGGGTGACACAATCCCAAGACATGACTGAAGCAGACGGACCAGCGCAACTCTGCCAGAACTGCTGAAAGTTATGTCCTTAGGAGAGACTCCCCCAGCAGTAGGGCCGCCCCGCCTTAGCAGGAGAGCCAGAGAAGGAGGAATCTGCCACCCGTTCCCACCACCTATAAGCCTTGTTTACAGCCCATCACAGGCAGCAACTGGCCCAGGGACCTCTGAAGCGCTTGGGCAAAGCTGAGCCACCTGGCTGGGGACCGCCAAGTATGCAGCTTTCGTCATCTATTCTCCCTGGCCTTCAGCACGGCCGTTTTGGCAGTTGAGACAGTGACCTAGAAAATATCATCATTCATATCAAATGAATAAAAGAGAAATGGAGAAAATAAATGCTCTAATTGGCCCAACTGATTTACTTAAAATAAGCAGATTTAGCAACTTTTTTTTTTCTTTTTGGTTAACAAACCATAGGTCTTTTCCTCTCCACCTGTTCTCTCGTAAGTAAAGCTGTCTGTGCCTCAAGGTTATTTAGAAAAGCTCCTGAAAGCTATTAATAGAAAGCAGATTTAAACCTAGACTCTAAAAGGCTTAACTTTCTGCCCTTGTAGAAAAATTAATAAACACCTTTTTACCAACAACAACAAAAATAGGTAAATCGCACAGATTACTATGTCTTTGTCACAAATACCCAGCTGGATTCAGAATGTGCATATTTCCAGGGCAAAAGAATAAAATACATAAGCAAATTCTGCCATTTTATTAAATACTTTGAGGAAACAAAAGGCACAGCAAATGTTCCCTCAGGCAGAACAGGAAAGTAATCCCCAGAGCCAATAACAGGTTAAAATCCCAGCACCTGGGCTGGCCCGAGCGGACCCCTCTCTACCCTACTACCTGAGGCAGACTAACTGATGGCCATTCTCCAATTATTCCTGAGATCCTTCAAACAGGAGTGTTCAAACAAGGGGAAAGGCACTGAGAGGTGAATAGCTAAGATTTGAGGTTGAAAATGTACTTTTAAGATGCAAGAATGAAAAACACTGGAAGGCTCTTGAAAGTCTCCTGTTCTGCTCAAATATCTTCTAACTTGTCTGAGGAGTTGTGTTTCTGTTTGGGGGCTGGGAGAAAGTAAACATGAATTTCCTCCTTGGCACAGCCTTTCAACAGGTCCTAGTGTCTTAATTACACACAGCATCCCTTCATAGATCCTGCTGAGCACTGATACACACCGGGTAGCTGCTGAAAAAAAAAAAACTATAATTACTGTGTTTCAGCCTTCTGCTACCTCCCCTACAGACTTGGGACAAAGGCTTCCACAGAAGTTGGCTGGCTGTCCTGAGGCAGCGGATCCATCATTCTGATAATGTTTTATTCTCTTCAAAACATCATCTTCCTTATAGGATTTAGTGTTCCCCAATCTTCAGGGAAAAATGCTGTCAAAACCTCTGAGAAACTACCAGAGCATCCAAATGCTGGGATTGATGCTCAGGGAACTCTCAGAGCTAGAAGGAAAGATAAGGTTTCTATTTTCATGGCTGTTTCATTCTTCATGCTCAATAGACATGAGATTGTTCTTAAATGTGTTTGTTATATCAAGGGAAGTCAGTACTGAGCTTCTTCCCACTACTGTTGCAATTAGGTCAAAACCATAAAGCATAAAGAGGTTGAACATCCCATTGCTAGAGGCCCTGCCCCTGGTCTCCATGAATTTATGAAAGAAACTGAACTTCTCTGGCTCTTGTAGAGCATGGCAAACGTGGATGAATGGCATGGTCTCTCTGGCTAAGGGAATTCTACTGCTACTTCCAGATTTAACATCCTATAGTCTTACTTGTCCCAAGGTTCCAATCTCTGCAGTTGAACTGACTTTTCCCTCATCCATCCCCAATTTCTCAAGCTCTTCCTAATTTCTTTGTGCTACTTCATTTCTCTATCCAATGCCAAATTGAAGACTGATAAATTCTTCCTGATACTCACAAACTCTTCTTTCTCCTTTCCTGAAACCATTGGCATACCCCCCGATCCGGGATAAACCCTTCACTTCTCCCTGCCACATGGCTACTCTGTACTGGCAGCTTTCATGGCATCCTCAAGCCAGGAATGGATGCTTCCTAGGTTGAATCTCATAGCTGTCTACAAACCTTTTTATTTGTCTCCAGCCAACACTCTATTTTTCTTGCTCTCCTCAAAGCTCTCAGTTCTCTCTCTCTCTCTCTCTCTCTCTCTCTCTCTCTCTGCAGATAGCTTTGTTTTTCAGCAAAGTGATTACAATAAAATCATTTTCATAATGAAAGTATTTAAAATTTAAAGCATAGCAGCTCATTTCTGGTTCTATTACATTAACATAAAAAATGATCACAAATCTTTCACAGAAATCACAAGCCATTTCTGCATTTCCGCATCCCTTCCAAGTCAGCTCCATTTTGATTTAGAAGCTTGACTGCAGATCTAGCTCTTGGACCAGATGTTGTATGAAAAATACCAGCTTAGTCTGATTGGATTGTTCAATCTGTTTCATTTGAGACCATACAGCAAAACAGAAGTAGTTATGAACTTCAAAAAGTTTTAGGGCATAACACTAACTGCTAAATGAAATTATCTTTCCTTGGATAATATGTAACTTGAAAGTACAAGTTAATCATTTATAAATGCCTAGAAGAGAAAATAGAGAAAAATGGAAGACATTTAACTGAATCCAAATATTATGAACATGCTCTCTCTTCGACATTCTGAAAGTTGTTGGCAGGCTTATTTCCCCTCGCAAGCATCTCTCCATAGTATAACATTCCAAATCAAAATGTTAAGCGATAAATATGAAACAGGGTGCAGTGGAATCCAGGGTGCATAGAAAACTCTGTTTCTAGTTCTATTTTGTAGGAGAATTTAGAAAAGAGGACAGAGAGTTTGGAATAGTGGTAGAGTTGATAAAAGATAGAATGAGGAGGTTGGAGTCTACACAGATTTTTATGGGAACCCCTAAAATAGGAGGAATTATGGTAGTTTGTAATCGTTATTATTAAGAGCTATTAGTTAATCCCATGGTTTCCCACAGAACAGTATTTTCAAGTGTATAAAATATAAAAACCTAGGGTTATAAATAAATGCATTTAATTCAACATAGTTATGTCAATACTAAGAACACTGATGTGTGATCAAACAGCCCAAGTGCTACCTTGTCAAGTGTTCTATAGCAGGATCTAGCAGCAGGTCCACAACTGTAACCATGTCAACAAAAGTGATGAGACAGAAATTCCCTTTAAAGCTGACTAGGTTACTGGAGTTTGTTACAACACTGGTGATGACCGCTGTTGCCCCTAAGCTCTGATCTCCAACTCATCTAGTACTCCCTTAAACTCACTCCAAGGGTCCCCAATTCCAGTGAAACTCTTCCTTTTCACATCATCAGTACACTCCATTTAGTAAATCTAAAGTCAGTTCTCTGTTCCCTTCTTTGCCTGTTAGCATTATTTGAAACAATTGACCAAACCCTCCTGTCTGACACACTGTCTTCTGTTAGTTGTGTTGTGTTGTGTTGTATTGCATTGCATTGTATTGTATTATTTTCACACAGGGTCTCCCTGTAGCCCCAAATTCCCTGGAACTTGCTGTGTAGACCAGACTGCCTCCACCTCACAGAGATCTGCCTGCTTCTGCCTCTCAAGTGCTGGGATGAAATTCTTGCTCTCCCTGCTTGAACTAGTGTCTTAATTCCAGGCCAGCACTCACTGCTGACCTTCTTCCTAGCCCACTGGACTCTCCTGAGACGTTTCCTTGGCTCCCTTCTTTTCATTCACTAACCTCTTAATAGTGCAGCATCCCAGAGTAGTCCTCAAACCTCTTTCATGTGTCTGAATTTTCTCCTACTTCATCAACACTACTGACACAAACATATGTAGATGGTTCTAAATGTACATCCGCAGCCTGAGCTTCTTCCATGAATTTTAGATTCATAATATGTAGTTATTTATGCAACAGTACATCTAATACCAAACTTCTTCAAACTCAACATTTGTAAATCTATAAATCTTGATGTCTACACCCGGCTCTTTCTCATGACGTCAGTTTGTACTTGTATTCTCCAAACCATTCAATGCCACACCCTGGCTTCCCTTCCTCTCTCAAATCTACTTCCAAGCCATCACAAACACTTGTGATTAGAAGACTACTTCAGGACCATCACCTTGACTCAAGGTACCTTAATTCCTGGATTGTTTACTAATCTACTTAATTGTCTTCCCTTCTTTCTTTGTCTCAAAATGTCAGCTAGAACGAATGCCCATTTAAAATATAATACATACCACGTCATACTCCTGATCAAATATTCTACTGGGTACCCCATTTCCTCACCATGAAAGGTTTTTGGTCTCAAGGCCTTTCAGAATATTATCGTATGTTCTCATCTACTCTCGCACTCACACTCTTCAGCTCCCTCCACCCCCATTTTGGGCAGACACCTTCCTCAAAGGTCGTTGCTTTCTGCTGTCTCTGCCTGCAATACTCTTCTTCAAGTATCCATACAGCTTTGCTCTTCATCTTCTTAAAATCTTCATTCAAATGTCTCCTTCAAGAAGGCCTTTGTGAGCTGCCCCCCACCACTTAATGTAACTTTCTTTGTTATTTAATTGTTCTACAGAGTAATTATCATCGTACAATATGCATTTGCTTGTCTATCTTGCTTAATAATATAGTCTATAATACCAGGAGTTTTGTCTATCATGTTCACTGATATGTTTCCAGTGTCTGGTTAAAAGCAATCACTCACAAAATAGTTGTTAACAAATGAATGAATGAGGATGTGCATTGGAATCTTCTCTTCTGTGAAGTCTAGCACATCTACTCACTGTAATGAGGAGAACACACAGTTCCACTTGCCAAAACCATACACTACTCTGTAAATTAACAAAAATTCTTTTAAGTGTGATGATTGAAATGAAACAAAGCCAGTCTTTGGTATTTGCTAGAGAAATTCTGCAAGCTTTAACTAATGACTGACAATCCTGTGGCACAATCCATTCATGAAGAGATGCTGCATCATGCGATGGAAAATACAAGACCTTTGACAGAGATGTAGCTTTGAACTCTGTCTCTGCCACTGGTGATCTATGGGATATTGTCAAATTATTCACTTCTCTAAGGCTTAACTGTATGTCTAAAGTATAAATTTCTATTATGTGATTAATATAACTTCAATAAAAATTACATTTGCAAATTATCTGGGCACTTGAAAAAGAGGCTCACTTCAGTCCACTGCACACACTAATTGCTTTCCAAGTAGAAGGGAATAAACAATCAGGAACTTAAGAATCATCAAACGGGGCTGAGGAGAAGACTCTTCTTCAGCAAAATGCTTGCCTTGCAAGCGCAAGGACTGAGTTCAATCTCCAGAACCCACAGGGCGGCATGTGATTGTAATCTCAGCTCTGGAGAGAAGAAAGGAGACGGGAGACCACCATGGATTGCTGGCCAGCCAGCCTGTCCTTGTGAGCTCCAGGCAAAACAAAGTGGATGTCAGTTGAAGAGTGATACCCAGGGTTGACTTCTGACCTTCCAAAACAAATTCATATGCGCGCGCGCGCACACACACACACACACACACACACACACACACACACACACACACACAGGATCACAGGAAGCATATCAGACAAACTCCAGTCCTCTCAGGGCTAGTTATATTAGAAAGATGTCTTGGGTTCACCCTACGCTGGGCAGTCTCTGTCAAAATGACATGTAGGTTTCCTTTAGGATATGGTGTAGATGACATCTAGAAAGCAGTTTTCCATAACTCCGCCCTGGAGAAAGAACAGGTGAGATGGCATTACTTAAGGAGGCAATCGACAGAGAGAAAGTGAAAGCAGCTTAGAAGGTGAACTAGGAAGGGAGGCTGCCCCAGACTCCGGATCTGTTGTAGGAGTCTTCATCAGTGCACAGACATTGATTATGACCAAGATCATTTCCAGGAAAAAACTGTGGTAATGATTTGGGATTGAATAATGGCTTCTCATCTCTTTAGACACAAATAAGGGGTGCCTACCTCAACACCCCCTCCTCCCAAGGCTCGGGGGTCATCACAGAAGAGGGAATGAAGATTGTAAGAGCCAGAGGAGGCAAAGGACTTCAAGGAAATGAGTTTTCCACACAGCAGGGCTCTTGTACTTATGAACTCACACCAATTATGACAGGATGCACAAGACTTATCCAAGTTCGAGCCAGACAAAACCCCAGCGTAGAGAGGGGGGAAGGGGGGGCAAGAAGCCCCAACCCTAGCTGAAAAGATATTGGCAATTGATAGCTACTGGGAGAGGCAGAGTCAGTTTTCTTTAAGGGTGTGATACCAGGTAGGTTGACTTGGCTTCATGGGATGGGCTCACATACAAGAACATGTTGGACATGAATTAGACTCAGTAGGCCTTGAAAAATAAATAATAGTAGACATGAAGTCAAGTGGCAAAGTTGGCAAGGAGGGGTGGAGATAGGAAGCCGGCCTGAATATGACCAAAATACATTGTATGAAATTCTCAAAGAATAAATAAAAATAAATTATAAAAATTTTACATTGAAGAACAGATCTTTAGTTTTCCTAATTACCAGTCAATCTAGGTATTTTAGGAAAAGAGCCATGGCCATGTTGGTAAGATTGTTCTAAACCATTACAAATTGTAATTTTGTATTGGTTTAGAACAACTTCTTTAAATTGTATTTTGAAAATGGGGCCAAAAGCATTTTCCTGGAGAAAAGGCAATAAATGGATACAATGTTCATCAGCTGAGAGCAGTATTCATAAACTAGAGATGAAAAAGGAACTAGGAACTTTCCAAGGAGTGTGCCTCTGCTGAAGTGGGGGACAGGCTAGCTTTGAAGTAGAGGAGGGTGGTTCTCCGCACCTTCATCTTACACTTGAGCACTAAGCATCTGTCAGCAGATTCTTCATTAATTCTAGAAAGGCTGGTATCTCTGGTGACCATCACGAGAGTCACCACCTGGATTTTCCTTTTTATATAAATACAAAATCTCATTAAGCCTTCTTCAACCACACACTTCATCTCTACATTTTGCTTTAATAAAAAGTATACATTGATAAAACTGATTAAAAAGGAATGAGTAGGTAATTTAAGAGTCTAACAAAATTATTTTAAAGCATGTGTAATTTATATGAGGATTTTAGCACCCAGATGCAAATTATGTGTTTTTCATCATAAATAAGAGTGACAATAAAACAGATATGAAGAAAAGACTTAAGAAGAGTCTATATAGAATTGCTTGGTTACCAAAAGTTTAATCAGGAAATTAATATTTCCATGCTTAAAGGCAATCTATTTCTCAATCTAATGCAAAAGAGCCTTGCTACCTGTTGATACAAATTAGGAAAAATTGATTATAATACTGTTAGCATTATATTAAAAGAGGGAGGAAGAGTACATCGAATATTGTGGAATTTATTTTTTTACTAATTGTCAACTTTCTAAATCCAAACTTGTGAATTTGTAATCTGTATTCATTACCATTTAATTTAAATTGGAAACTGACATTTCTCACTCTTGTTTGTAAGACTTTGAGCAGAATATGAAATCATTGTAAATGATTAAAAATGAATGGTACTGGTTAGTGGGGAAAGAACTGGAGGGGGTGTAGAAAGTGGAGGGTTTGGGGGGGTGAGAGTGGGGGGAATTATGGACAGAATGGAAGACGGGGAATATGGTCAAATACAATGTATGAGGTTCTCAAATCTTGATAAAATATTAAAGAGACTTTTAACTAACCATCATCAAATATTTTATTTCAACAATTATTTTTATATGATTCAGAAGTCCCTGCGTTTGACTTAATTTTAATGATCTATTTGACAGAATCTTTAAATAGTATGTATAGAAGTATTTAAATATTACAGGTTTTCTTATGTTATCTTACTTAGGAAAAACAACCTATGAAATACATGTTTATCATGTGAAAGTAATAAGGTAATCCAATGTGTTAGGCAAAGCTTCACTACTTTTCAAGACCAAATAGACTCAAAATGCCACACATGCTTATTTTCACACTGAGAACAAAAGAAAGTGATTTATTATTATTTGTGTGTACTTACATGTGTGCATTGTAGGACAATGCTGGCTACTGTTCCTTCAGGCTATCTGCTTCCTTTTTTCCTTTGGGGTCTCTCACTGGGCCTGAACTCTTCAGTAGGCTGGCTGACTGGCTAACAAACCCCAGGGATCCACTCTCTGGCTCTCAGCCCTGGGGGTGGCAACCACATCTACCCCATCCAGTTTCTTTTCATGCACATCCCGAGAGTAGAACTGAGGTCCTAAAGCCTGGAGGGTTAGCACTTAACTGATGAAACTATCTCGTAGACCAAGAATTAGCATTTAAATTAACAAAGCATATTCTAAGGCAATGTATATATTACAGAGAAATCTGAATGGACTCTGAAACAGAAAAGCAAAGATGGAGGAAATTACAGCCTTTGGAAAAATCTTTGTTCTTCCAAGTGGAACTGGAAAATCACAATAAACTGATAATATATTGTCAAGTGACAGAGTGACAGAGTTAGGAACAATAAACACAACAGTAAGCCAAGCTTAGAATCTCAGGGGCATGTAGGACATAAGACAATATGAAGACCAATTATTAAAGGCCATTACTTTAAAGAGGAATGAAAAAAAATGTTCAGAAGTCAAAGGGTTAAACAGAAGAACATAATTACACTCATTTCCTAGTTCCTAAAACAATTATTGGCAGGAAGAAATATACGAAAGCCAAGTGAAGTGTTTTTGAAAGAAAAGAACATGTTCTGACCTTGCAGATAAAAAAATGATTTGGACCGTGAATGGGAAATACTGAAAAAAAGAAAATACCTGGTTTAAAGGTTTTAGCAGAAATGAAAGGCCTCTTGTAATTAAAATAAATCATGCTGACAGTTTGTTTTCTATTGAATATGCACACATGCCAAAAGTTGGTGAAATTAGAGTGGTTTATAGCCTTACCTGTTTGTGCCTACACAGCTGTCGTTTGGAGAGAGTTTCCCTTAGGAAGTACAGTAGTTGGTGCTTTCTCTACTGTAAGCCTCAAGCAGTAGAGAAAATTTCACTCTCTGTTTTATAAGCTTAAAGTAGCTAAGAAAGCTGGTGTGAACTGCATGCATGCCCAAGAGCACCTGTGGAATTTAGCATAAGGGACAGAACACAAGTTTCTATTTCATCTAGTTAAAGAAATTTCCTTGCTTGACTTGATCTCTAGCTTTAAAAAAAAAAATGAAGGAAGGATTCAGGGGCTGAGTTGATGGTGCAGTTGGTAAGGTGCTTGCTGTGAAAGCCTGGGACCTGAGTTCAGATCCTAAACAACCACGTAAATGCTAAGTGTGGCTGTATACACATATAACACTAACATGTGGTGGGGATGTTTGAACAAGTGTATCTTAAGATAGTCCTAGATGGTAAGTCTAAGCAATCAGTGACCTCTGGGTTCAGTGAGCAACCCTGTCTCAAAAGAGTTACAGAAGAAGACAGCTCATGTCAGCCTCAGCCCTACATACCCACACCAGCACCCAAAACCCCTACACACATAGAGGAAAGATCATCAAGGGAAAGGAATACATACATCAAGAATGGGGTGATCTCCTTTTAGACAGACTTCAAGTATCAAGTGACCTCTCTTTTGTTTTCTGGTATTTTTGCAGGTGTACTTTTATTTTTTTAATTGGTATCTATTCGCTGCCATAGTTGTGGGTTACATAAAGCCATTTCTATTCGAGTTTGCCATGTCCTTTGACTATGTTAACCTCCTATACCCTCTCCTTCTTCCCTCTTCTCCATCTCCTTCCCGAGATAGTCCAACGTCTGCTTTCATATATGATTGATTCTGCCATATATTGTTTTATATATAAAAACTACGATTCATATATGAGAGAAGTAATATTTATCTCCCCAAGTCTATCTTGTTTTCACTTAGTATAATGAGCTTCAGATCCATCCATTTTCCCCAAATGGGATGATTTTGCTCTTTAAAGTCCATTGTGATGGTTGGGCTGTCAATTTCATCATTAATGTACCCACTGAAAAAGCTGCCGGTGCTCCAGTAAATAACCTTTCATTCATGTTTATGCAAGCATCCCTAATTAAAATCATTCTCCTCTCTCTCTCTCTCTCTCTCTCCCTCTCTCTCTCTCTCTCTCTCTCTCACACACACACACAAACACACACACACACACACACAAACACTGACACTGACACTGGATAGGATAACCAGGGTCCAGTGGATAGACACAAAACAAAGGACATTTGGGGATATAACCATAGCTCAGTAGGCTTTAATATACATGACAGATTCCATGAAAAGCCACCAGGGGACATCAAAGGGGTGAAGATAGGGGAGAGGGAGAGGAGGTCTAAATACAATCAAAATATATTGTAGAAAACTCACAGAAATTCAATACATTTTTCAAAGAAGTATAAAGAGAAAATCACATCTAAATAACAAAACTTAAACAACAAACAATCAAACAAGAAAATCCATGATTCTTGAGAGAGCACATATTGTCTGGTTCCATGTACATGAGTTGGCCAAAATGGACAAGTCTTTTTTTATATATAATATATATTTTTTCCCATTTACTTTCATTTATTTCATTATTTTTAACAAGAAGTAATAAGCTTTGAGTACAAGCATCCTTCATGCAAAACCAATTTGCAAGCAGTTGTGCCCAAACCCACACAGCCCAAGGCTCCCACCATACAGCTGGGGGGACTTGTATGTACAATCAAGTTGATCAAATAAGCGTCCAGTCTATATTGCTGTAGTTTCATCATTCACCCCAATCACAGCCCTTACATTCTACCATGCCCCCTCTTCCACAGATTGTTCCCTAGGCTTAGAAAAGGGGCACAGGTGGAGATGAGAAGCAAAACAGTCTACTTTCTCTGGAGACGTCATTTTGGACTCTGACTAGTTCTGGCTGTTTCTTTTCATGGGCTGACAGTTTGTTCAGGAATAACATTTCAATCCTACTAATGAAGCACAGGCAATTAGATATATAGATAGTTATACAGTAATAATTATTATGGTAAGTTACTTTGGTATAGACACATATGTTTGGATGGTATGCTAATCCATGAATTATGTTTTTTCTGTAAAAGATGATGATGTCTTACCGTGGCTTATAACATCTCCTAACCACTAGAGGATGTAAGCTTGTGGCATCAGCCCTGAGTTATTCCTCTGAGGAGAGAGATAATAGCCAGTTAGATTTGGGATATATGGGCATATGGCTGCCACTGCTACACAGTGTTTCCAGGCAGGTGAGGTGTAGCTGGTGCTGACAGAGGAGTCTTGCTTGACTCAAGGAGACCGATATTTGCTTTATTGGTTTAGTGGCCTTTGGTAGCACTCTCTGGTATACCAGAGACCAACTGTACACTTGCAAGTGTGGTCTCAATACATCTTTCCCATGCTTACATCAGGTCTTCAACAGCAGGGCCTTACCACCTCTCTTCCTACAGATATCCCAGTTTACAGGCAAGAAACCTTTACCTTGGGGGGGGGGGGCTTGAATTCCCTGGCCAAAATCTCCTTGGCAGAATAATTCATTGCTGATATCAGAGCTCTCCTGTATTACTATATTTTGCTTAAATGCACAGCCTAAAGAGACTCTAGTATTATATTTTTGGTTCTGAATAGAGAATAATCCTTTTCACAGTTCCTATGTCTGTTAGTCAATTAAAGAAAGCAGTTTTTACCGGTTTTATAAGAGATAACCTCTTAACAGTCAGCTTTAATTTACAGTTAGAGATTGACTTCCTTACCATCATATTTTTCTTTGTTCTATGAAAAGGAGGTAAGAAAGTCTCTCATATTAAAACTTTGCTGCACCTAGAAGGTAAGGTTCATCAGGACTCATTATAAACAGTTGTTACAAATAGGACCCACAGAGATGTTTGATGCCTGTAGCAGTCTGAGGTTTTCAATCCTTTTAATGCTTAGATGGGCCAACTTCTCTGCTGGTATTTCTTGGTACATCCAACACAATGCAAGGCTGTATCTTTTCTTTCTTAGCCATTAAGTTGGTGATGTTTTGACCTGTGGGAACATACAAATCTTTTCCCCATAGTTAGTTTTAAGATTAAATTGAAAAGTTTTTGGCAAAAATGTTTAATATATAACTGTATACCCCCTTTTTATTCTAGGATTTATTTTTTGACACATGAGTCTCAAAAAAGGCAGGTGTAGTACACATACCTATAGGCAAGAATCAAGGTGTAAATTTCATTCAATTTATCCAAGCTGTTTTGGGTGACTGTACGTTGTTAATTTGGGAAGCAAACTTAATTCCTTAAGTTAAATTATCCTACAGGTGAAAGAGAATGTTATAAGATGATACTGTATAACACAAAGATTATAGAGAACATTAGTATATGTTAATCCCAAGGTGATTGTTATACAGATTTTAAGTAAAACCAATATGAACAACAATAATTTATATTTCCAATTAACTCAGATGTATCACTGTTTTTATCAAAACGTTTAAAGCAATGCTATTTAATATAGACATTTTTACTTTTACTAAGTCCTAAAATACCATGTAATTTGTAGATAGAGTTTGGGAAAAATTGGATACTTGTTGAACTCACATCAATTAAATATACATTAATCGAATATAGACCTGTGTCCCTCTCCCAATCCAACCACCCCTCCCGATTCACCATTTCAGTCAGTTTTCTGATGCAGTCTTTCTGTTGTTGTTCTTTCAATATGCATCCCTCCAGACAAGAAATATTTTCAACTGGGTTATTGATGCTAGCATCCACAGATGAGGGATACCATTTGTCATTTGTTTTTCTGGGACTGTGTTACTTTACTTAACATAATATCTTTAGCTCCATCCATTTACCTGCAAAGTTCATGATGTTGTCTTTCTTTACTGCTGCACAGAACTCCATTTTGTACATGTACCACATTTTCTCTATCAACTCGTCAGTTGAGGGGCATTTGAGTTGGTTCCAGTTTTTTTCTATTGTGAACAGAGCTGCAATAAACATGGCTGTGCATGTATTTCTGCAGTAAGATGAGTCTTGTGGATATATACCCAGGATTGGTATGACTGGATCAAATGGCAAGCTTATTTTGAGTCTTCCAAGTGTTCTCCACACTGCTTTCCATAGTGGCTGCACAAGTTTACATTCCCACCTGCAATGGATGAGTGTTCCTCTTTCCCCACAACCCCTCCAGCACTTGGTATCATTTGTTTTCTTGATCCTGGCCAGTCTTATGGGAGTGAGATGATATCTTAAAGTGGTCTTAATTTGCATTTCCCTAATTATTAGTGATGTTGAACAGTTTTTCAGATGTTTCTCAACCATTTCTAATTCCTCCTCTGTGAAGTCTCTATTCAGTTCTTTGCTCCATCTTTTGAGTGATTCATTTGTTTTCTTTCTTCTTTGTTTTTTGAGTAGTTTGTATACTCTGGAAATTAATGTTTTGTCAGACGTATCTGCAGTGAAGATTTCCTCCCACTCTGTGGGTTTTCTCTTCACTTCCTTTATTGTTTCTTTTGATGTACAGAAGCTTTTGAGTTTAATGAGGTCCCATTTGTCAATTGTCGATCTTATTTCTTGTGCAGCTGCTGTCTGATTTAGGAAGTCTTTTCCTACACCTATGTCTTGTAGTCTGCTGCCAAGTTTCT
>VZQC01004414.1:1232570-1345579 GCA_009823505.1 Rhizomys pruinosus
AAAATACTTAGCTTCCCAGGGGTATTAAGAAGCATAAATCATGTCTTTAAAGCCCCATGACAAGCTGAAATGAAAAGAGTTCAAAGTAGAAAAATAAAATGAGACCAGTACTTCGACACTCCCTGGGTTATGAGCAGATAGCTGCACTATTAAGTTAGTGAGTTTTATGGTTTTGGAATTTATCAATGGTTAAATATCAGGCTGCTTAAATCCTGATGACTCATTCATCTGTATAAACATGCTTGGCCTCCAACATTCATCAACTTATTCAAAATGGCCAGTTTCTTTCCTCCTCCTATTTTTTCTTCCGCCCCTAAAGAACTTCTTAAAGGAGCCGTTAACAAGAGGATTCACTCGTCAGGACTAAAAATGACTTGCAGCTGGTAGATCCAACTACAAATATACATCTATTCATAAGACTGATAAAAACAGGAGCTGGAGAGATGGCTCAGTGGTTAAGAGCACAGACTGCTCTTGCAGAGGACCCGGGTTCGATCCCCAGCACCCACATGGCGGCTGAGAACTGTCTTTAACTCCAGTTCCAGGGGAATCCAATGCCCTCTTCTGACCTCTGTGTCACTGCAGGACACGGGCGCACCAACCTACCTGCAGACAGTACACTCATACACATAAAAATTTTTTTAAAAAAGTAATAAAAACAGAGAAGGGAAGGGATGTGGGGGAAATGAAGCCACTGGAAAGAAAAAAAAGTTCAGGAATTAGCTTTTTACTGGTTTGTGAGTGAACAAGTAAAGTTGTATACATTCAACGACTACAACTTTTTAAATACATACCACTAATAATAAGTAGAAATTAAATTTAAAAATTCATAGCTTGAGGCCAGAGAGATGACTTAGCAGTTAGGAGTGCTTGCTCTTCCAGTTCTCATCACCCACATGACGTGGCTCACGATTCCTGTAACTCCAGCTCCAGGGGATCTGGACACACACACACACACACACACACACACACACACAGCATATACACAGACACAGACAAACATACACATAAATAAAATCTTTAAAAAATTCATAGCTAGAGGCTAGAGAGCCAGCTCAGCAGTTCATCTTGCAAGGACTGGGTTTGATTCCCAGTACTCACAGGGTGGCTCATAGCTGCTATAACTGTAGTTACAGGAGATGACACCTTCTTCTGGATTTCACACTACAAACATGGGGTGCTTATGTATATACATGCAGCCAACACATTCAAACACATAAAATAAAAATAAAATTAAAAAATTCATAGCTGAACATTAAATTTTTAGGAGCTTAATGTCAGCCTCAGTAGCTTGCTATTCCTATTTACAAAGACAAACCCACTACTGTGCCACTTGAGAGGGAGTAACTGAACTAATACTACACCTGTTAGACTACGTCTCCTATCTGTTTTCCCATCTGACTTCTCATTGGCAATCAAATAAACTAAGATATAAAGTACAAAGATGTAATCCCAGCACTTGGGAGACTGAGGAAGGAAGATTTTAAATTTGATCCTGGCTTATGTAATAAGACCTTATTGTATAGGATGGGGGGAGGGGAGGATGGAGGAGTAAGAAAGAGAAGGGATAAAGATACTAAGGTAGAAGAGATCAAAATCCACCAGGCCAATCACTTCCGCAATTAAAAAAAAATCTCCTCTCTAATGTTTTCCAGCTTAACTTCTGTTTGTGGCCACCTCAGTGATTCTTTTTTTTTGTGTGTGTCTTTTTTAGACAGGGTCTCCCTGTAGCCCCAGCTGTCCTGGAACTCACTCTGTAGACCAGGCTGGCCTTGAACTCACAAAGATCCGCCTGCCTCTGCCTCCCAGGTGCTAGGATTAAAGGTGTGCGCCACCACGCCTGGCTCTTTCTGTTTTTTTAATGGAGGCACTTAGAGCTATAAACTTCCCTCTTAGGACTGCTTTTAAAGTGTCCCATAGGTTTTGCTGTGTTGTATTAGCATTGTAATTCAGTTCCAGGAATGTTTTTATTTCTTTCTTTATTTCTTCCTTGACTCATTCGTTATTCAGGAGAGTGTTGTTTAGTCTCCATGTGTTCTTGTAGGTTGTAGGGCTTATCTTGGTGTTGATATTGAGCTTTATTGCACTGTGGTCTGATAGAATGCATGAGATTATTTCAATATTTTTGTATTTGTTAAGTTTTTTCCTGTGTCCCAGTATATGGTCTATTTTGGAGAATATTCTGTGGGGTGCTGAGTAGAAAGTGTATTCTCTGGTGTTTAGGTGGAATATTCGATAGATGTCTGTGAGGTCCATTTGGTGTATTGTGTCATTCAGTTCAGATGTTTCTCTGTTTATCCTTTGTCCTGTTGATCTGTCTAAAGGACTTAGTGGAGTATTGAAGTCCCCTACTATTAGTGTGCTGGGGTTAATCTGTGCCTTGAGGTCCTGAAGAATTGACTTTATAAAGTTTGGTGCACTGGAGTTTGGTGCATATATATTCATGATTGTGAGATCTTCATCGTCAATTTTTCCTTTAATAAAGATGTAATGGCCCTCTTAGTCTCTTTTGATTTCTTTTGCTTTGGAGTCTCTTTTGTCTGCTTTCTTTTTGGTACCATTTGCTTGGAATATTTTCTTCCATCCCTTCACCTTAAGTTGGTACCTATCCTTGAAATTGAGATGGGTTTCTTGTAGACAGCGTATAGTTGGATTTTGTTTTCTAATCCATTCTCCCAGTCTATGTCTTTTGATTGGGGAGTTTAGTCCATTAACATTTAAGGTTATAATTGAAAGATGGATGTTGCTTCCTTTCATCTTATTATCCTTTTGGACTTTTGGTCTCTGATTCTACTCCTACGGTTATATTTTTATTAGTTTCTTTTCCTAGGTGCTTGGGGATAGTTGCTCCTCTCTTCTGTCCTTTGAATTGCTTCAAGTATTTTCTGAAGAGTTGGTTTTCCAGACATGTATTCTATCATCTTGTTTATGTCATGGAAGATTTTTCTCTCTCCTTCAACTATAATCGACATTTTTCTGGGTATAGAATTCTGGGTTGGCATCCATAATCCTTTAACACTGGGAATGCTTTGCTCCCTGTTCTTGCTTTCATGGTTTGTGCCAAGAAGTCAGTTGTGATCCTGATGGGTTTCCATTTGAATGTGACTTGTTTTTCTTTTGTAGCCTTCAGAATTTTGTCTTTGTTTTGGGTGTCTAGCATTTTAACTATGATATGGCATGGGGAGTTTCTTTTCTGATCTTGTCTATTTGGAGTCCTATGTGCTTCTTGTATTTGTATGGTTTTGTCTTTTTTTAGTTTGGGGAAATTTTCATCTATTATTCTGTTGAAAATCTGATGAATACTATTGTCTTGAGATTCTTCTCCTTCCTCTATTCCTATAATGAGTAGGTTTGATCTTTTCATAGTGTCCCATATTTCCTAGTTGTTCCACTTTTGTGTATTTTTAAATTTTTCATAATCTTTATTTGAGCTTTTTAGTTGCTCTGTGTTATCTTCCAGGTCTGATATTCTTTGTTCTGCTTCCTCCATTCTATTTCTGAGGCTTTTCCCTTTCCATTCTTCTTGATTGAATGAGTGTTCTATTTCCTTTTTCATTTCATCTTGTGTTTTCTTTAGTATTTCCATTTCCTTTTTGAGCTTCTCAATCTCTTCTTGGTGCTCCTTACTTTGCTTGTTGACTTCCTTTGTCAGTGTTTTTTACTTCCTTTGTTTTTTTCTTCCTCTAGTACTTTCTGAAGTTTGCCATTCTCTTCCTTCAGTTCTTTCCAAGATTTGTCATTGTATCCCTCTAGGTCCTTTTTGAGTTTTTCATTCTCTCTCTTTAGCTCTCTGACTTCTTTATTTTCTTTAATTTATCTGCATAGGTTTGCAATTATTCCTCTAAGATCTGTTTCTTAGGTCACTTCAAGGGGGGGTCCCATTGTAGCTATCTCCTACAGGGTTGGTAGAGCTTGGTGTGGAATTATCCTGCACCCTTTCCCATGTTATCCATCACCTTGACCCGGGCATGAGGGTTCCTTTTTTTTTTTTTTTTTTTTTTTTTTATATATATATAATATATATATATATAATATCTCCAAATTGTACAAACACGTCTAACATACTTTTATTCAGACCCCCAAAGATATGCACACCCATTAGCATTTTCTAACCCCTCCCACTTCCCAGCCTAGCCAACCACTAATCTACTTTCTACTTCTATAAAGGCTTGTCCAGTTGTGTGGGGTGCTCAGGTTCAGGCCTTGCTTGCTAGGACCACCTGGAGCATGGATAGGAGCCCAGCGCCGCCTCCAACAGGAGAATTGAACAGATTTGACTCTTGGTTGCTGGAAATATTGATTCACTAGTTAATGTGGCAGAGGGGCGTTGTGGCGCGGGCACTAGGTCTCATGCCAAACCCTTGCAGGGTGTGGCTGTTCGGGCCTCCTTACTCCTTGCAGCTGGAAGTGGCTCTTGCTCTGGGTCTGGCTCTGGCACCAGATGAGTTCCTGTGTGGGGTGTCTCAGGTTCAGGACCTTCTCGTACTAGGACCACCTGGGAGCTTGGATTAGGAGTTCCTGGCATGCGCCGACAGAGTAAGCACCCCCCCATCCCCCCCACCCCCCCGCCAAATGGAATTGAGGAGAAAGTATCACAGTGGATTTTTTTTTTGGAGAACCCTCAGAACAGGAGGAAGATTGAACTAAGAATTCCAATATCCAATATTTGAACAAAATTGAAAGCCTAGAAACTTAGGAAGTCAACACCTCCATAAACGAGGAGGATAAAATAAGCATCGCAGAAGGAGGCAAGCAAAAACAAACAAGCCTTCAACATAGGGAAAAGACATTTTGTGATTGGCATTCTGAGAATACAGCCAAAAAAAAAAAAAAAAAAAAAAAAAAGATACCCTCATGCCCGGGTCAAGGTGATGGATAACATGGGAAAGGGGCGGATAATTCCACACCAAAGCTGCTACCAACCCTGTAGGAGATAGCTACAATGGGGACCCCCCCTTGAAGTGACCTAAAAACAGATCTGAAGAAAATTAAAAAAAGAAACATGAGAAAATTAAAGGAAAATAAAGAAGAGTCAGAGAGCTAAGAGAGAGATGGAAAAAACTCAAAAGGAACCAGAGGGATACAATGACAAATCTTGGAAAGAACTGAAGGAAGAGAATGGCAAACTTCAGAAAGTACTTAGAGAAGAAAAAAACAAGAAGTAAAAAACACTGACAAAAGGAATGTCAACAAGCAAAGATAAAGAACCAAGGAGAGATTGAGAAGTCCAAAAGGAAATGGAAATAGCTAAAGAAAAACACAAAGATGAAATGAAAAAGGAAATAGACACTCATGCAATCACAGAAAATGGAAAGGGAAAGCCTCAGAAATAGAATGGAGGAAGCAGAACAAAGAATATTCAGACCTGGAAGGATAACACAGGGCAACCTAAAAGCTCAAATAAAGATTATGAAAAATTTAAAATACACAAAAGTGGAACAATAGGAAATAGGGAGCACTATGAAAAGATCAAAACACATACCATTATAGGGAATAGAGGAAGGAGAAGAAATCTCAAGACAATAGGTATTGATCAGATCTTACAGAAATAATAGATGAAAATGTTCCCCAAACTAAAAAAGACAAAAACATAAAAATAAAGAAGCACATAGGACTCCCAAATAGACCAAGATCAGAAAAGAAACCCCCAGCCAAATCATAGATTAAAAGCTAACACCCAAACGGAAAACACTCTAACGGCTGACAAAAGAAAAACAAGTCAACATATCAAATGGAAACCCATCAGAATACAACTGACTTTCTTGCACAAACCATTGAAAGCAAAAGAAACAGGGAAGCAAAGCTTCCAGTGTTAAAGGATTCTGATGCCACCCAGAATTCTATATACCCAGAAAAGTGTCGATTTATAGTTGAAGGAGAGAGAAAAATCTTCCAATGACATAAAACAAGATGATAGAATTACATGTCTGGAAAACCACTCTTCAGAAATAGCTTGAAGCCAATTTAAAGGACAGAAGATAGGAGCAAATATCCCCAGCACCTAGGAAAAGAAAACTAATAAAAATATAACGCGTAAGAGTAGAAGCAGAGACCAAAAGTCCAAAAGGATAAGAAGATGAAAGGATAAGCAACATCATCTTTCAATTATAACCTTAAATATTTATGCGACCATAAACTCAAACTCCCCAATCAAAAGACATAGGGGGAAGAATGGATTAAGGAAAACAAAATCCATACCATACGTCTGTCACAAGAAACCACATCTCAATTTCCAGAGATAGGTACCAACTTAAGGTGAAGGGTATGAAGAAAAATATTCCAAGCAAATGGTACCAAAAAGAAGCAGGACAAAAGAGACTCAAAGCAAAAAAATCAAAAGAGGACTAAGAGGTCCATTACATCTTTATGTTTTAAAGGAAAAATAATAAGAAAAAAAAACATGAATATATATGCAACCAAACTCCATTGCACCAAACTTTATAAAGAATTCCTTCAGGACCTCAAGGCACAGATTAACCCCAGCACACTAATATAGGGACTTCAATACCTCCACTAAGTCCCTAGACAGAGCAACAGACAAGGATAAACAGAGAAATTCGACTGAACAATACAAAACACCAAATGGACCTCACAGACATCTATCGAATATTCCACCTAAACACCAGAAGAATACACTTCTTACTCAGGCACCCACAGAATATTCTCCAAATAAGACCATATACTGGGAACACAAGAAGAAAACTAAGCAAATACAAAAATATTGAAATATCTCATGCATTCTAATCGACCACAGTTGCAATAAAGCTCAATATCAACACCAAATAAGCCACTACAAACCTACAAGAACACATGGAGACTTAAACAACACTCTCCTGAATAACGAATGAGTCAAGGAGAAATAAAAAAGAAATAAAAACATTCCTGGACTGAATTTACAATCTAATACAACACAACAAAACTATGGGGGACACTTTAAAAGCAGTCCCTAAGAGGGGCAAGTTTATAGCTTCAGTTGCCCTCCATTAAAAACAAAAAAGAGCCAAGCGTGCGTGGCGCACACCTTGTAATCCTAGCACTGTGACGGCAGAGGCAGGCGGATATCTTTGTGAGTCAAGGCCAGCCTGTCTACAGAGTGAGTTCCAGACAAGCTGGGGCTGACAGGGAGACCCTGTCTTAAAAAAGACACACACACACACACACACAACACACACACACACAAAAAAAAAAAACAAAACAAAACAAACAAGAAATAAACAGAAAGAGCACAATGAATGATCTTAACACTGCAGCTAAAAATAACTTGGAGAAACAACAACAAATGACACTAAATGGAGCAGAACAAGAAGAAAAACAAAAAATCAAGCAAGATCCAATGAAATTAGAAACAAAGAGAAACCAGATAGCAAAACAATATGCAAAATTGGTTCTTTTGAGAGAATAAACAGATAGACGACCTCTACCCAGTTAAACAAAAGAAAGAAGGAAACAACTTCAAATCATAGAATCTGTGATGAAAGGCGAAAACATCACAAACAGACAGAAAAGACCCAGACAATCATACGGAATACTTCAAAACCTATTACTCTACTAAGTTTAGAACCTAGAAGAAATGGTTATGGAATATCTGAAATCTGGGAATCACCAAAGCTCAACCAAGAAGAGATCGAAGCTAAAATGACTAATAGAATATGAAGAAATTGAAGATGTAATAAGAAAGCCTCCCAACCAAAAAATGTCCAGTCCCAGATGGTTTCATGACATAATTCTATATCAAATATTCAAAAGACTTACAACCATTAAATTCAAGTTGTTTAGAAGGATAAAATGGAGGGAGTCTCCCAGATCCTTCTATGAAGCCAGCATCACGCTATTACCAAAACCAGCAAAGACACAACCAAAAAGAGACTATAACCCATTTCCTATGAATGTACAGATGGGCCCGCCAAAATAATCTAAAATAAAAATACTTTCAAATCGCATACAGATCCACATCAAGATCTTTTCACCATGACCAACGTTGGATTCCATACCAGAAATGCAAGGGATGGTTCAACATCGAACAAATCATAAATATCATCAACATATAAATGACTGAAAGACAAAAACCATCATCATCATCAATTGTGCTGAAAAAGCCTTTGAAAAATCCAGCATCCCTTCATCCTTAAAGTCCTGGAGGGAATTTGGATTTATCTTCTTNACAAACAATCAAACAAGAAAATCCATGATTCTTGAGAGAGCACATATTGTCTGGTTCCATGTACATGAGTTGGCCAAAATGGACAGCTTTTTTTTTTTTTTTGTATATATATATTTTTTTCCCATTTACTTTCATTTATTTCATTATTTTAACAAGAATTAATAAGCTTTGAGTACAAGCATCCTTCAGCAAAACCAATTTGCAAGCAGTTGTGCCACAACCCACACAGCCCCACGGCTTCCCACCCTCCAGCTTTGGGGGGGCTTGTATGTACATCAAGTTGATCAAATAAGCGTTCAGTCTATATTGCTGTCGTTTCACGATTTACCCCATTCACAGCCCTTAAATTCTACATGCCCCCTTTTCACAGCTTGTTCCCTAGGCTTTAGAAAGGGGCACAGGTGGAGATGAGAAGCAAAACAGTCAAAAAACAGGAGCAAAAAAACAGGAGCTGTTGTCTTGGACTCTGACCAGTTCTGGCTTTTTCTTTTCATGGTCTGACAGTTTGTTCAGGAATAACATTTCAATCCCCTACTAATGAAGCACAGGCAATTGATATATAGCTAGTATACATAGATAATCTTATGGTAAGTTACTTTGGTATAGGGACACATATGTTTGGATGGTATGCTAATCCATGGAATTTATGTTTTTTCTGTAAAAGATTGATGATGTCTTACCGTGGCTTATAACCTCTTCCTAACCACTAGAGGATGTAAGATTGTGGCATCAGCCCTGAAGTATTCATCTGAGGGAGAGAGCTAATAGTCATTTAGATTTGGGATATATGGGCATTTGGCTGCCACTGCTGCACAGTAGTTCCAGGCCGGTGAGGTGTACCTGGTGCTGACAGAGGAGTCTTGCTTGACTCAAGGGAGACCGATTTCTATTTGCTTTTTTGGTTTATTGGCCTTTGGTAGCACTCTCTTGGTATACCAGAGACAACTGTACAATTGCAAGTGTGGTCTCAATACCACCTTCCCACACTTACATCAGGTCTTCAACAGCAGCGCCTTACCACCTCTTTTCTTACTACAAGATATCCCAGTTTACAGGCAAGGGAAACCCTTTACCCTTGGGGGGGGTGGGCTTGAATTCCCTGGCCAAAATCTCCCTGGCAGGAATAATTTATTGTTGATATCAGAGCTCTCCTGTAAAAATATATTTTGCTTAAATGCACAGCCTAAAGAGCTCTAGTATTATTATTTTTTGGTTCGAATAGAGAATAATCCTTTTCACCGTTTCCTATGTCTGTTAGTCAATTAAGGAAGCAGGTTTACCGGTTTATAAGAGATAAACCTCTTAACAGTCAGCTTTCATTTATAGTTAGGATTGACTTCCTTACCCTCATATTTTTCTTTGTTTATGAAAATGAGGTAAGAAAGTCTCTCCTATTAAACTTTGCTGCCACTAGAAGGTAACTTTACAAAAAAAAAAAACAAAAAACAAAAAAAAAAAAAAAAAAAAAAAAAAATTAAAAAAAAAAAAAAAAAAAAAAAAAAAAAAAAAAAAAAAACAAAATAAAAAAAAAAAAACCAAAAAAAAATTAAAAAAAAAAAAAAAAAAAAAATTAAGGTTCCTCAGGGACTCATTATACACAGTTGTTACACCTGGACCCACAGAGCTGTTTGATGTCTGTAGCAGTCTGAGGTTTTCAATCCTTTTAATGCTTAGATGGAACAACTTCTCTGCTGGTCTTTTCTTGGTATATCCTACACAATCCAAGATGTATCTTTTCTTTCTAGCCATTAAGTTGGTGACATGTTGACCTGTGGGAACATACAAATCTTTTCCCCATAGATAGTTTTAAGATTAAATTGAAAAAGTTTTGGCAAAAATGTTTAATATATAACTGTATACCCCCTTTTTTACTTTAGGATTATTTTTTGGACACATGAGTCTCAAAAAAGGCAGGTTTGTAGTACACATACTATAGGCAAGAATCAAGGTTTAAATTTCATCAATTTATCCAAGCTGTTTTGGTTGACTGTACGTTGTTTTGTTACTTTGGGGAAGCAACTTAATTCCTTAAGTTAAATTATCTCCAGGTGAAAGAGACTGTTATAAGATGATAACACAAAGATTATAGAGAACATTAGTATATGTTAATCCCAAGGTGATTGTTATTACAGATTTTAAGTAAAAAACCAATATGAACAACAATAATTTTATATTTCCAATTAACTCAGATGTATCACTGTTTTTATCAAAAACGTTTTAACCAATGTCATTTAATATAGACATTTTACTTTTTAACTAAGTCCTAAAATACCATGGTAATTTGTCGATAGAGTTTGGGGGAAAAAATTGGATACTTGTTGAACTACATCACTTAAATATACCTTAATGAATATAGACCTTTGTCCCTCTCCCAATCCAACCACCCCTCCCGATTCACCATTTACGTCAGTTTTCTGATGCAGTCTTTCTGTTGTTGTTCTTCAATATGCATCCCTCCAGACAAGAAAATATTTTTCAACTGGGTTATTGATGCTAGCATCCACAGATTGAGGGATACCTTTGTCATTTGTTTTCTGGGGCTGTGTTACTTTAACTTAATATTATGTCTTCTAGCTCCATCCAATTTACCTGACACGTTCATGAGTTGTCTTTCTTTACTGCTGCAACAGCACTCCATTTTGTACATGTAACCCCATTTCTCTATCCACTCGTCCGTGGAGGGGCATTTGGTTGGTCCAGTTTTTTTTCTATTGTGAACAGAGCTTCAAAAAAAATGGCTTTGCATGTAATTTTCTCAGTAAGCTGAGTCTTTGGATATATAACCAGGATTGGTATGACTGGATCAAATGGCAAGCTTATTTTTGAGTCTTCCAAGTGTTCTCCACCACTGCTTTCCTAGTGGCTGCACAAGTTTACAAGTTTACATTCCCAACAGCAAAGGATGAGTGTTCCTCTTTCCCCACAACCCCTCCAGCACTTGGTACATTTGGTTTTCTTGATCCTGGCAGTCTTATCGGGAGTGAGATGATAATCTTAAAGTGGTCTAATTTGCATTTCCCTAAATTCTTAGTGATTTGAACAGTTTTCAGTGTCTCAGACCATTTCTCTAATTCCTCCTCTGTGCAATCTCTATTCAGTTCTTGCTCCATCTTTGAGTGATTCATTTGTTTCTTTCTTCTTTGTTTTTTGAGTAGTTTGATACTCTGGAAATCACTGTTTTGTCCGACGTATCAGCAGTGAAGATTTCTCCCACTCTGTGGTTTTCTCTTCCACTTCTTTTTATTTTTTTCTTTGATGTACCGCAGCTTTTGAGTTTAATGAAGGTCCCATTTGTCATCATGACCTTAATTCTTGCACAGTGCTGTCTGATTTAGGAAGTCTTTTCTCGCCTATGTCTTCTAGTCTGCTGCAAAACTTTTTCTTCTATTGCCTTCCAGAGTTTGGGGTTTCACGTTGAGGTCTTGATCCATCTGGAGCTGGGTTTTTGTACAGGATGATAGGTAGGGGTTTTAATTTCATTCTTTTACACGTGTGATCCAGTTTTGCCAACACCACTGCTGAAGTTGCTGTCTTTCCTCCATTGTTCTTCTTGGCCCCTTGTCAAATAGAGATGGCTGAAATTGTATGTGCTCAGTTTTGGATCTTTCAGTTTTGTTCCATTGGTCAAACTGGTCTGGTTTTGTGCCAGTACCAAGCTGTTTTTATGACTATAGCCCTGTAGTATCAATTTGAAGTCTTGTTATAGCGATCCCTCCATGTATTGCTCTTTTCACTCAGGTGTTGGTATTATCAGAGTCTTTTGTTTTTCCAACTGAAATTAAGGGACTTTTTTTCCAAGCCTGTGAAGAACAACTCTTGGGGATTGATTGGGATTTGCATTAAATCTGTACAAGAGTTTGGGTAGAATGGACATTTTTACTATATTCTTTTTCCCAATCCAAAACCTGGGCGGTTTGTCCATCTTCTGATGTCCTCCTCAATTTCCTTCTTCAGAGGCTTTAAAATTTTTGTGGTCGAGGTCTTGGTATCTTTGGTTAGGTTTTCCTAGGTCTTTTATTGTTTTTGAGGCTATTGTGAGATGGAGGAAGGTCTCCTTGTATTCTTTCAGTTGCTTGTTGTTGGTATAAGAAAGGCTACTGGTTTTTTCTAGATTTATTTTGTATCTGCCACTTTACCAAAGTCTTATCATTTCTAGGATTCTTTTCTGGTGGAGTCTCTAGCATCCTTAAGTAAACACCATTTCAGCAAAAAGAGACTAGCTTAAACTTCTCTTTTCCATTAGACTCTTTATTCTTTTCTGCATTATTGACCTAGCAAGTGTTTCAAGCACTCTATTGAAGAGGAGTGGTGGAAGGGGACAGCCTTGCGAAGTCTCTATCCTTTAAGGGGAATGCTTTGTCATTCCCGATTTTAGATGATATGTGCTTGTGGGTTTCTTTATATGGCTTTGACTTACATGGGGAATGATTCTCTCCAATCCAACTCCTCAGGACTTAAGTGATGAAGGATGCTGGATTTTCAAAGTGCTTATTCAGCATCATTGAGATGATTGTATGTTTTTGTCTTTCAGTCCTATTATTTTTGATTGATATTTATGATTTCGGCTTATGTTGAACCATCCCTGCTTCTTGGTATGAATCCAACTGGTCATGGTGAAAGATCTTGCTGTGGATCTGTATGCGATTTGAAAAGATTTTTATTTAGAACTTTTTTGGCCATCTGTATCATTACGGAAATGGTCATAGTTCTCTTTTTAGGTTTGTCTTGCCTGGTTTGGTAATAGCGTGATGCTGGCTTCATAGAAGGATCTGGGAGGGAACTCCCTCCTTTGTTATCCTTCTAAACACAACTTGAGTATGTAATGTTGTAAGTCTTTTTGAATATTTGTATAGAGTATCTGTCATGAAACCATCTGGGACTGGACATTTTTGGTTGGCAGGCTTTCTGATTACATCTTCAATTTCTTTCATAATTATTATCTATTTAAGTGTCGATCTCTTCTTGTTGAGCTTTGGTGATTCCCAGATTCAGATATTCTCCATTTCTTCTAGGTTTTCAAACTTAGTTAGAGTATAGGTTTTGAAGATATTCCCGTATGATTGTCTGGGGTTCTTTCTTGTCTGTTGTGATGTTTTCCCTTTCATCACAGACTTCTAATGATTTGAACGTTGTTCCTTCTTTCTTTTGTGTTTAACTGGGCTAGAGGTGTCTTATCCTGTTTATTTCTCTCAATAGAACCAGATTTGGCATCATTGTTTTTGGTATGGTTTTCTTTGTTTCTATTTCATTGATTCTTGCTCTGATTTTTTTATTTTCTTCTCTGTCTGCTCCATTTAGGTTCCATTTGTTGTTGTTTCTCAAGTTATTTTTAGCGTGCAGTGTTAGATCATTACATTGTAGCTCTTTCGTTTTTTCTTGTTTGTTGTTTTTTTGTTTTTTGTTTTTTTGTGTGTTGGTGTGTGTGTGTGTGTGTGTTGTGTGTCTTTTAGACAGGGTCTCCCTGTCAGCCCTCAGCTTGTCTGGGAACTCACTCTGTAGACAGGTGGCCTTGAACTCACAAAGATCTGGCCGCTCCTCTGCCTCACAGTGCTAGGATTAAGGTGTGCGCCACCACGCCTTGGTCCTTTTTTAAGAGGACTTAGAAGTATAAACTTGCCCTCTAGGACTGCTTTAAAGTGTCCCCATAGGTTTTGGTTTGTATTAGCATTGTAATTCCAGTCAGGATGTTTTATTTATTTTTTTCTCCTTGACCTTCGTTATTCAGGAGAGTGTTGTTTAGTCTCCATGTGTTCTTGTAGGTTCGTAGGGTGCTTATTTGGTGAATTTGAAATTGAAGCTTTATATAGCACTGTCGGATCGGATAATATGAGCAAATAAGATATGAGTAGATGATCATATTCAATATATGGTCTTATTTTGAGGTTTCTGGAATTCCGTAAGTTTTTGGAGAAACCTGTGGGTGCTGAAGTAAAAGTTAATTCTCTGGTGTTTGGGTGGGAATATTCGATAGATGTCTGTGAAGGTCCATTTTGGTTGTTGATGATCATTCCGCTTGCAGATGTTTCTCATGTATATCCATTGGTCCTGATTGACTCTGTACTAGGGACTTAGGTGAGTATTTGAAGTACCCTACTATTACGTTGTGCGGGTTAATCTGATGCCTTGAGGTCCTGAAGATATGACTTTATAAGTTGGTGCATGGAGTTTGGTTGCATTATATTCGATAGATTGTTGAGATCTTCATCGTCATTTTTTCCAACTTAAACTAACAGATTCAATGGCACCTCTTAGTCTCTTTTGATTTTTTTCTTTGAGTCTCTTTCTTGATACCTGACTTTCTTTTTGTACCATTGCTTGGAATATTTTATCTAATCCATACCTTCCCTTAAGTTTCGGTACCTATCCTTGAAATTGAGATGGGTTTCCTTGGTAGACAGCGTATGTTGGATTTTTTGTTTGCTATCCGATTCTCCCCGTCTATTTGTCTTTTGATTGGGCAGTGAGTTTAGTGTCCCATTAATATTTAAGTTATAATTGAAGATGGATGTTGCTTCCTTTTTCATCTCTTACTTATCCTTTGGACTTTTGTCTCTGCTTCTACTCCTACGCGTTAATTTATTTATTAGTTTTCTTTCCTATGGTGTGGGGATAGTTTGCTCCTTCTCTGTCCTTTAAACTTGCTTCAAGATTTATCTGAATAGAGTCGGTTTTCCAGACATGTATTTCTATCATCTTGTTTATGCTCATGGAAGATTTTCTCTCTTCCTTCAACTAATAATCGACATATTTGCTGTGTATTAAGCATTCTGAGATGTTGGCATCATGAATCTCCTTTAACACTGGGCTACAGCTTTGCTTGCCTTGTTTCTTGCTTTCGGTTTGTCCAAGAAGTCAGTTTTAATTCTTTGATGGGTTCCCATTTGATGTGACTTGTTTTTCTTTTGTAGCCTTCAGAAAGTCTTTTTTTTTTTGTCTTTTTTTGTTTATTGTTTTAATTTAATTTGGTGGCTGGGGAGTTTTTCTGATCTTGTCTATTTGGAGTTCCTATGTGCTTTCTTGTATTTTTTATGTTTTGTCTTTTTTTAGTTTGGGGAAATTTTCAACTACTATTTCTGTTGAAGATATGATCAATACCTTAATGTCTTTGAGATTCTTTCCTTCCTCCTTTCACTATGAGAGCGTTGTTTCGATCTTTTACACTAGAATGTCCAACATTTCCAGTTGTTCCACTTTTGTGTATTTTAAATTTTTCATTAATCTTTATTTGAGTTTTAGTTGCTCACTGATGTTATCTTCCAGGTCTGATATTCTTTGTTCTGTCTCTCCATTCTATTTGCTGAGGCTTTCCCTTTCCATTCTTCTTGATTGAATTGAGTGTCTATTTCTTTTTCATTTTTCATCTTTTAGTTTTCTTTTAGCTATTTACCATTTCCTTTTTGCAGCTTACTCAATCTTTCTCTTGGTTTCGCCTTATTTGCTTGTTCGACATTCCTTTGTCAGTGTTTTTTACTTCACTCTGTTTTTTTCTGTCCTCTAGTACTTTCTGAGTTCCATCTTTCCTCAGCTTCTTTTAGCAAGATTATGTCATTGCTATCCATCTAGTCCTTTTGAGATTTTATTCCATATCTCTCTCTTAGCTCTCTGGCTACTTTCTTTATTTTCTTTAAATTTATCCTGCATAAGATTTGCATATATTCCTCTCAGATCTGTTTATTAGGTCACTTCAAGCGGGAAGGGTCCACCATTGTGCTATCTCCCTCAGTGTTGGTTAGAGCGCTTGGTAGTGGAATTAATCCAATGGCCCCTTCCATGATTATCCATCAACATTGACCGGGACATGAGACGGTTCCATTTTTTTTTTTTTTTTTTTTTTTTGGCCTGTCTTCCAATGCCAATCACAAATGTTTTTCCTATGTTGAAGGCATGTGTATTTGTTAATGCTTGCCTCCTATCTGATGCTTATTTTTCACTCCTCGTTTATTGGAGTGTCTGACTTCTACGTTTCGGCATTTCATTTTGTTCAACTATTGGTATTGGAAATTCTTCAGCTTCACTCTCCCTCCTTTCTGAAGGGTTCTCCAAAAAAAATCCCTTGGATACTTTCTCCTCAATTCCATTTTGGCGGGGGGGGGTGGGGGGGTGGGGGTGGTGAGTTACCCTGTTCTGGCGCATGCAGGACTCCTATCCAAGCTCCAGGTGGTCCTCGTAACGAAGGCCTCTGAACCTGAGCACTCCCACACGGAACTCACTCTGTGTGCCAGAGCCAGACCCAGAGCAAGAGCCACTTCCAGCTGCAAGGAGTAAGGAGGCCCGACACCCACACCCTGCAAGGGTTTAGGGCTGAGGACCCAAGTCGCCGGCAACAGCCCCCTCTACCACTTACTAGTGAACAATTTCCAGCAACCCAAGAGTCAAACTGTTCAAGTTCTCCTCTGTGGCAGCATGGCGCCTGGGCTCCTATCCATGATCCAGATGGTCTTAGCAAGACAAGGCCTGACCTGAGCACCCCACACAACTGGACAAGCCTTTATAGAAGTAGAAGATAGATTAGTGGTTGGCTAGGCTGGGAAGCTGCGGAGGGGTTATTAGAACAATGCTAATGGGTGGCATATCTTTTGCGGGGCTGAAAAAAATTGTATGTAGAAGTGTCTTTGTACAATTTTGGAGATATATAATTAATATATATTTATATACTATATATATATATATATATATATAAAATAAAGTTGTTGAATTGTAAAAAAAAAAATGGGCAAATGATATCAGTAGGCACCTCCCAAAAGAGGAACTACAGGGACTGGAGAGATGGCTCAGTGGTTAAGAGCACTGGTTGCTCTTACAGAAGACCTGGGTTCTAATCCTAGCACCCACATGACAGGTAACAAGCATCCATAACTCCAGTTCCAGGGGATCTGATGCCATCTTCTGACCACTGTGGGCATTGTGCAGCATGGATACACTTCTACACATGTAGGCAATATACTCATACACATAACACAATACAAAATAATAAGTAACATAAGATGGCTACTAGAAATTACCAAATGTTAAGCCTTTAAGTCTTAAGAACTCTTAGTAAATATAATATAAATGAACAGATTTAATTATTTTTGATAATAAAGTTAAGTGGCCTTTTCTGCAGTTCCACAAACTCCATTATTACATGAGCTAATAGAACCTAACAGGAAGAGTATTTTGCAAAAAAATCTTTTCAGTTAACTTTATAAGAGTATCAGGATAAACTAGTAGTCAATTACTGTCTTTTTTTGATGGGAAAACCCAAGGAGATGAAAGGATATACAGAAAGTGCACTCCCCACTGAAGAAGTTGGATGGTGTTTATAAGTTTGTAACCAAGCTAAGTAATCACCCTGTCTTGTATTACCAGCTACACAAAAATAAACTTAATTCTTAAAAAATAAGATGAAATAAAAATGGCCAATAAACATATGGAAAATGTTCAACATCCTTAGCTATTAGGGAAATACAAATTAAAACTACATTAAGATTTCTATTTACCCCGTCAGATTGGCAGCCATTATATAGTGCTGGTGGAATGCAAACTGCTGCAGCCACTATGGTAATCAGTATAGGAGTTATTAAAAAAATCTGAAAATAGCACCATCACATAGCTTAAGCTATACCACTCCTGGGAACATACCCAAAGCAATGTAAGCCATCCAACTATAGAAATTTCTGCACAACTATGTTTATTATAACATCATTCACACTAGCTATTATCAATCAGGCTAAAGACATCATATACATGTATATACATACATGTACACATAGATTTTTTTGGCAGTTTCATATATGTATATAGTGTGTTTTAGTTATTTCTGCCTCATCCCCATATCTCATCTCCCTTTCCCTTTCACCAAAGCCCTCTGCTTACCAAGAATTACCCCTCCACTAGAGGGGTAAAGAAAACCAACTCTCCCTCTCCCAGTAGTTATTGATTGCCAGTGGTTCTTCAGTTAAGATCGGGCTTCTTACCTATTTCCTCATGTCTAATCTGGATTTTTGTCTGGCTTGAACTTGCATGGGTCTTGTGCCTGTTGTTACCATCGTTTTAAGTTTATGTAAGTAACCAGCTGTCTGGAAAACTCTCTTTCCTGGTGTTTGCCCGACACCTCTGACACTTAAACAATTTTCCCGCTCCCTTTTCACAATGGTCCCGAACATTGGGTGGCAGAAGATTGATACACATGTCCTAGTCACAGGAAAACACTGCAGTCCCTTACTCTCTGCACTTTGGACAGCTGTGGCTATCTGGGTTCATCACCATTTGTTGCATGGGGATGTTTCACTGCTGAGAGTTGAGAGATGCACTGATTAATATTCTTTCCACCTCCTGTCCTACTATGCTCCCTGGACCTTAGGGGTAGAGGCTACATTACGATGCCTGAGTCTACCTCACACTTATTCTATGGGTTTAACCAGTTGTGGATCTTTGGAATAGTCTCCATCTTTTGCAAAAAGAAGCTTTTTTTTCATGTGTGGTCTGAAATGCATGTGTCAGGCTCCTTGGGAGATCTCTAGCAGCCCAAGCAGGTCTAGCCCAAAGTAAGAATACAGGGGCCAACGTTTCTTATTTTTTGAAAGTTCTGCTTGGAGACAAGTAAAGAAAAATCTCTGACTTTTGAACAGCATCTTGCTGCTTTGTGAAACTAAAGCTGTTATCCTGGGAAAGAGCTTTTGGTTATATTTAATATATGCTCCAGGTGACCTTCATCTCTGAGTGTCTATAGTAGTTACTTGAAGCATTTTGGGCATTATTAGAATTTCATGTGAAGCTAAATAGATGCTAAAAATTACTCTATTAGAAGATTTTATTTTGCTTTTGTTCAGAGATATGCACCTTCTGTGAGCTATAAGAATAACTAGTTCATTTCTGTTATGATTAGCTTGCTGAACTCAAATATTATATCATCTTGAATGTCAAATTTCTGCTATACATAGAGAAAGGGCTGACTCAGGTTCACCAACTATACAGATGTATTTCTAAGAGATAGTGTTGTAAAACCAAACTGTAAACTCACAAAATGTATGAGACTAACTGTAAGAAAGTCCCTAAAACCTTTCTTATGACTGGCAGGCTATAAAATTTATAGGTGCTTAAATGAAGTACCTACTTGGTACATCTGACCTTGCTACAGTTCAAGGTTCCTAAGCTTCATGGAATTCACATTCTCTATAGTGTGTGTGTGTGTGTGTGTGTGTGTGTGTGTGTGTGTGGTGTCTAAATATGCATACTTTATAATGGTCATGTTGTGGGAGAATCTTGAAGTAGGTTGCTGTTGATATACTCATATTTATGCTCTTTCAGATTTCAAGAAGGTGTTTCTATAGTTCTTACAGAGCACCCATGGAGTTGTCCATGTCATGGGAATAGAAAGGATCTCCAGGGAAATGAAAGCTGTGAGTGTTGTGAAGGACAAAGTTCTTCCTCTCATAGAATACAAGTAGTTCTGTATTGGTTCACTTTGAAATTGTTGAAGTTATAGCAGAAGCCATCGCTGGCAACATTACTCTCATTTGATGACAGTTGAAATGGTGCTGGGGTCTTGGAAATTCTAATTCCTATGGGCTTTATTGGCAAGTTCTTCTGGAAACAGATTGGATCTTTTAGACCTGAGACAAAGAACCACTTCTGAGCAGTAACTTGATGCTCGGGGTACACATCTTCTTGTCCTTAGCACAATCTTGTCCTTTTATATAAGAGGACAAAAAACAAGTCAGCAGGTATTAAAAATCTACTTGCCAAAGAGCATTCCCTGAATTCTAGGCACCCTTACGTTCAGTAGTATAGTAATTCCCTCCCCTTGAAGAAACTACTTGCTAATTATTACTGTGGAACTGAATGTTTTAAGAGGGCATATTACAATTTAATTAGGATCTCATATGTTCAGAACATATAATGCCTGATATTCCTTAGTGATATCGTTTGCAAGTGTGGCACAAATTTCATGAGTATTAAATGTCCTACAGAATTTTTTTCTCACTAGAACATTTATCAAGGCTTGCCTCAGAATAATATTTTCAGGTCATGGAAAAGTTTGTTTTTTTTTTTTTTTCGATACAGTGTTTTCAAGACAGGGTCTCCCTGTAGCCCCAGCTGTCCTGGAACTCGCTCTGTAGACCAGGCTGGCCTTGAACTCACAAAGATCCTCCTGTCTCTGCCTCCCAAGTGCTAGGATTAAAGGTATGTGCCACCACACCCGGCTATGGAAAAGTTTTTAAATTAATGAGATGTCCATAATTTTTCCAGGAAGGTGATTTTTAGTGGATGCTTTTGTATAATGTTGCCTTAGACACTCATATCATTTTTGCAATGCTCAAAATTGTAGGTGGGGATGCAAGCAGATATTGAAATTCTGCGGCACCAATAAAAAGCAATCAGTTTTGGTTTATCCAATGAGACAGTTGCTGATTGATTATTAATAGTAGTTTAGGAAATTATAACTATATATATATATATATATATATACACACACACACACATATATGAGTGGCATGGGCTTTATGAGATATTTTCATTGCTAACTGAAAGAAGGCAATGTCTGGGGGCTGGAGAGATGGCCTAGCGGTTAAGAGCGCCGACCGCTCTTGCAGAGGACCCGAGTTCGATCCCCAGCACCCACATGGCGGCTGAGAACCGTCTGAAGCTCCAATTCCAGGAGAACTCCAGTTCCAGGGGAATCCGAGACCCTCTTCTGAACTCCGCGGCGTTGCACGACATGGGTGCACAGACTTGCATGCAGACAGTACATTCATACACATACAGAAATAAATAAAATTAATTAAAAAAAAGGCAATGTCTGATGTCTGGGGCAATGCAGGTATCTGTCTGTACACATAAGTAAAAATCTTGAATTTTCTAAGAAGAATCTAGTTTTTCTAGATTGCTGCTGCATTGATAGAACTAACATGTTTTTAATGAAATATTGTCTCCTTATAATAGCAATGAAATGTTAATCGCCTGATTCTAATAGTACTAGGTCTGTGTTAGGTTTAGTATTTCTCTTTGTTTCTGGGGCTTACATTTGAAAAACAATTTTAATCATTCTATACTTGGGTGCTAAAGCCTTGGTCCCTGCCGCGGCCTTATTGAGAAGTGCTGAAAACTTTAAGAGGTGGGGCCTAGTGGGAGGGTGCTTGCATCACCACAGAGGATTGTAGGTAGCACTCTGGTCCCATCTGCTTTCTTTTAGCTTCCCTGACTATGAGGTAAGCAGTTTAGTTCCACTAAGTGCTTTGGCAATATTGCAACTAGGTCAGTTAACCATGGGCTAGAAACATTGGAACCATGAGTCAAATTAAAACACATCTCTGTAGGGTGATTAGGCTGGGCGCTCATTATAGCTACAGAAAGCTGGCAGAATAGCACAGGTAAGACAAGGCACCCTACCAAAATACAAGGAGCTCTGTTCTCCTTCAATGCCTTTGAGGTAGAGGTAGGGCATAAATTAAGGGAGATATAGGAGAAGACTCCTAAACAAATCCCAGAAAAGCTACAAAGTCTGCGTGTGGGAGCACAGATGTGGAAATGTCAGTGCCTCTGACTCATGCTGTTTCTCTTCTCTCAACCGGTTCTATCCGCGTGGTTTGTTAATTAGGGATCATCTCAAACTTGGCGTTTAATCTTCTGTTAGTGGCGAGGGAAGGGCTTTTTTCATTATTGTTAAGTGTGGCCCATCATTTTCCTTCCACGTTGAAATTTGTGCCTGTTTTATTAGGTTTACAACATTAAAACTGATCCACTGTCGGCTATGATATCCAGCATCTCCCAGTCAGGTGCCTTTATTTAGGTATTTCTTTGCATAGTATGCAATGTGCTTCATGAAAATAACCCTATTTTATGTAGCTGAATTAACTCAGCTGTATACTAATTCCTTAAAAACTATAAATAATTATAGCTTTTTTTCACAAAGTAATAACATTTAAATAGATATTTGTTCTACTCATAAAAAGTCTTCAATGTTTAGTTACATAGTCCTGAGACTGCACCTACTTAAAAATGAATTCAGTGATGACTTAGTTCCTTTGTGTGTGTATGGAGGGCAGTGAGGATTAAACCCAGGGGCCAGAGGGAAGTGGTAGGCCAATGATCTACTGCTGAATTATGGCCCCCAACCATAACTGATGATTTCAAATGTACTTGTTTTTCACTAAATTCCAAGTGAAAATAGACAATTTAATACATCTTGTAAATGCAGTAAGATTGTTTTCTATACCAATGCTGATAGTTATAATAGCTAACATTATTGAAGTCTTGTATCAGATGCTTAGTTCTCATACACTAGCATCATGAAATAGAAACCATTACTATTCTTATTTCCACGTGAAGGATGAGGCTACAGGGAGAGCATTGGAAGCAACTTAAAAAGAACAAAAGGCAAAAGACTCAGATCTTGAGTTCTGATTACAATATTGTCTATGACTTTTATGCTACTGGGCTATAGGGAAATCAAGCTGTTCACCTGGAGTTGCAAAGCAACCTGCAGGTTTTGCAAAATGTCAAAGAGGTTACATGTCCCTTAAAAATGGTTAACAGTCCTAAAGAGGCATGCTTCGTGATACTATTATTTGTGTGTAACATAGGTAAATTTGCAAACTGGAAGTACTGGTCTAACTTCTTGTTATCATGTAACCTTTAAAAGATAGGCAACCTTTGGCAGAACAAGGAAGAAAAAATATTGAAGGACAGAATGCATGCTGGGAAAAGATTTGTTAAATTTTTCTTTATAAAGGCAATAGAGGTTTGTTAGAGTCATTGGGAATTGTCATGTTCTTTGCGGGTTTGATTATACAAAAAAGCCAACAACTTTTAAGTATAGCAGAGAGAAACTAATACCTAAATCAATCCAGCAGCTTGACTGCCTGTCTGACCTGGAACAACAGGCTGACCCATATCTGACACTCACCAAGTAGCAACTTGGAGTGTAGGTAAGAAGATTCTAGAAAAAAAATGTTCTCCTGCTTGTCTCATCCATCCTTGTAGACTGCTGGTGGGAATGCAAACTAGCTGAGTCTCTATAGACATCAGTATGGAGATTGTCATACCATGCAGATATACACGCCTGCATGTTTATCCCAAAGACTCCAAACCAACAGATCCCAGAGATATTCCCATATCAATGTTCATTGCAACACAATTCACAGTAGCTCAGCTGTGGAGCCAACCTAGATGTCCAACAATAGAGAACAGACAGGGCAAATGTGGTACATGTACAAAAGAATTATTTTCTGCCATAAAGAAGAATGACATTATGCCACTAGATCACCAGATTTGGCTATCCCTGCTTTTGAGATTGATATACATGCAAACAGTATAGTGTGTGAGTTTTGGCTTCCTTGATTTTGTGATTTATTTTTCAAGATTTAATTTTATTTAATGTGTATGAGTGTTTTGCCTGCATGCATCTGTGTTTATGCATCAGGTACACGCAGTGCCCAGGGAGGCCAGAAGAGGCATCAAATCCCCGAGAACTAGAGTCACAGGTAGTTGTTAGCTGCCCTGTGGGTTCTAGGAATGAGCAAGTACTCTTAACAACTGAGCCATCTCTTCAGCTTTTTAGATCCATTCTTGATTCAGGATTTGTGGTGACCTGCTCTAAAGAGGAAGTGGTTCCTTAAGAAAAATGAGAGAGCTCTGGACAATGGCACCTCTTTCCATCACCACATTGTCACATCCAGGACACATGGTTGTACACATAGGCATTGGTGGATATTTAGATTGCTTCCAGTTCTTGACTGTCATGAATGAAGCTGTTTTAACCTCCACATATGAATCTTTCATCAATGTATGCTTTTATTTCTCCTGGGTAAATATCTGGCATTGCTGATTCACAGGGCAGAAGAAGTATGCTTACATTTTTAATGAATCCATATCGGTATATATGAATACCACTGCTTCATGTGATCTATAACATTTAATATGCTTTTTTTCTATGTTCTTCATTTTAGTGATATGAAGTATAATCTTCATTTCATTTTCCATTTGGATTTCCCTATATCTAATAAATTAAGCATATTTTCACATTTTTATTAATCATTTTTGAATACCTGTAGAGCTTTTCCATATATATATATATATATATATATATATATATTTCTCTTCATGTCCACTTATAACAATTCTTTTTTATTTATTTATTTTTGCCTTTTAAATTTTATTTACTTATTTATTTTTATCTGTATGAATGTACTGTCTGCATGTAGGTCTGTGCACCCATGTCATGCAATTCCACGGAGGTCAGAAGAGGGCATCGGATTCCCCTGGAACTGGAGTTAAAGACTGTTCTCAGCTGCCATGTGGGTGCCAGGGATCAAACCCGGGTCCTCTGCAAGAGCAGTCAGAGCTCTTAACCACTAGGCCATCTCTCCAGCCCCAACAATTCTTAATAATGTACCTTTATTGGGCAGTACTGTGGATTGAACTCAATCCACCTTTATTCTGAAGGAAAAGCTTATACAATCCAGGTTGATGAAAGCTGAAGCAAGAGCGGGCTGACAGTCCACAGGTTCTCTTCTGAAACATCAGACTTTGAATCAAATGTAGTGCTCGATCAACAGCATTGAGTTATCAGGTATTATTAAATTCCCAAAGGGGCCTGATCAAAAGGTTCTATTTTTAGTACAATTGAAATCAGCATTAGAAGACTTACGAGATTATTCAGTAAGTAAAGGCACTTGCCACAAAGCTTAATGACTTCAGTTTGATTCCCAAGTCCCACATGGTGGAAGGAAAGTACCAACTCTGCAAGTTGTCCTCTAACATCCACACATGTGCACACATGCACACATGCACACACACATACACACACATACCCCATACACACACCAAATTTAACTTTTTTTAATATGTCAAAATAAAGAGAATTTATTCTGAATTTATTCTAGTATTATAATGGTGATTTTATAATTGAAGATCAAGGCAATTAATACATCAACAAATTCAAAATGAAAGACTATGTGACTATGCCAACCATTGTAGAGAAAATACTGAATTTTCAATGCACATTCATGATGTTAACAAATGAGAAGTAAAAGTCCAGTTGACCTGTCCAAAGGGCTCAGTGGGGTACTGAAGTCCCCTACTATGAGTGTGCTGGGGTTAATCTGTGCCTTGAGGTCCTGGAGAATTGTCTTTATAAAGTTTGGTGCACCAGATATTGGGGCATATATATTCCTGATTGTGAAATCTTCATGGTCAATTGTTCCTTTGATAAAAATGTAATGGCCTTTTTGTCTCTTCTGATTTCTTTTACTTTGAAGTCTATTTTGTCTGATATTAAAATAGCAACACCTGTTTTCTTTCTGGTACCATTTGCTTGGAATATTTTTTCCATCCTTTCACTTTTTTTTAATTTTTTTTATTAATTTTATTTATTTCTGTATGTGTATGAATGTACTGTCTGCATGCAAGTTTTTGCACCCGTGTCGTGCAGTGCCGCGGAGGTCAGAAGAGGGTGTCGGATTCCCCTGGAACTGGAGTTCTCCTGGAATTGGAGTTTCAGACGACTCTCGGCCGCCATGTGGATGCTGGGAATCGAACCCGGGTCCTCTGCAAGAGTGGTCAGCGCTCTTAACCGCTAGGCCATCTCTCCAGCCCCCATCCTTTCACTTTAAGGTGGTGCCTATCCTTGAAGGTAAGATGCATTTCTTGTAGACAGCATATAGATGGGTTCTGTTTCCTGATCCAATCTCCCAGTCTATGTCTTTTGATTGGGGAGTTTAGTCCATTAATATTTAAGGTTATAACTGAAAGATGTATGTTGCTTCCTTTTACCTTATTATCCATTTGCATTTTTGGTCTAGGTTTCTACTTCTGCAGTTATGCTTTTATTTATTTCTCTTTCTAGGTGCCTGGGGATAGTTGCTCCTTTCTTCTGTCCTTTGAATTGCTTCAAGTATTCTCTGAAGGGTTGGTTTTCCGGACATGTATTCTTTCATCTTGTTTATATCATGGAAGATTTTTCTCTCTCCTTCAACTATAATTGACATTTTTTGCTGGGTATAGTAACCTGGGTTGGCATCTATAGTCCTTTAACACTGGGAATGCTTTGCCCCACGTTCTTGCTTTCATACTTTGCAGTGAGGTGATTTCTTTAGTATTACCACTTCCTTTTGGAGCTTCTCAATCTCTTCCTGTAGCTCTTTGCTTCTCTGGTAGGTTTCCTTTTCTTTTTCAACATGGGATCTTTTCAGTGTTTCCATTTCCTTCCAGAGTTTGTCATTCTCTCTCTTCAGGTCTTTCTTGAGTTTTTCATTCTACCTTCTTAGTTCTCTAACTTGTTCTTTATGTTCTTTGATTTCTTTATATACGTTCACAATTGTTCCTCCAAGATCTGTGTCCTGGGCCATCCCCAGGGGGATCCCACTGTAGGAATTTCCCACAGGGTTGGTAGAGCTTGGAGTGGAATTATCCTGCACCTTTCCCATGTTGTCCCTTCATCATGTCCCTGGCATGTCCCTGGATTTCTCTTTGCCTGTGTTCCAATGCAAATCTCAAATGCCTCTGCACTGTGTTGAAGGCTTGCTTTGCTTGCCTCCTTCAGATGCCTTCGTTATTTGTTTGATTTGTTTTTCTCCTTGCTTAAGGAGTGTTGACTTGTCTAAGTTTTAGGCTTTCTGTTGGAAATCTAACTCACTCGTCCCTTTCTGTTCTGAAGGTTCTCCAAAGAATCCACTTGGACACTCCCTCTGCAATTCCAGTTTGGGGCGGGGGTTATGCCTGTTTAGCCTGTGCCCTGGTACTCTGTGCTTCAGATGGTCCTGGGAAATCCCCTATCTAAGCTCTGTTCACTCCACCAAATTTAACTTTATAAAGCACACCATCGTTTGGAAAAGCTTGCATTAATCCAAGCAAATCATATGTGATTTGCCAGTTGATAGCTAATATACTAACTTATTTGTTCGCTAAGGGTGAATGCTTATAAAACATAGAACTCTCACATCTCTAATAAACATGTCCACATTTAATTGGTAGTATGAATTACAGTAAATAGTACAATATATACACACATATATATATATGAAGAGAGAAATGTGGTAATATCTATCTATAGCTAGATATAGGTATAGATAGATATTTCCTGCTTCCTGCTGAAAAATACTTTTTTTAAAATTTATTTTTCACATTTAATATTTTATTTTATTTTATTTTATTTTATTGATGCTTTGTGTATTTCATACATCATTTTCCAATTCAGTTCAGGCATATATCCCCTTCCCTTCCCCCCCCCCCCCACCCCTACCCATCGCAGATCGTGCATTCTGCCGTAAGTTTTCTGCATCTTTCTCTGCTTTTTTGTTTTGTTTTGTTTTCATTTTTTTTAACAATAGGTGATAATTTGTGAGTACAAGCATCCTTCATGTAAAACCAATTTGCAAGCAGTTGTGCCCAAACCCACACAGAAAGCAGACAGCTAGGCATCTATAAAAGCATGTGTTTGACTTATCTGTGATTAGAATTTTCTACTAAAATTGGCATCTCAGTCAGTACCTATTGGGTGTTGGTTAAAATTGAGTTGAGGATGAGGTCTGGTGGTATGGAACAATAATCCCAGCACTTAGGAACCAGAAGCAGAGAGGCAGAGAGGTTAAGGAGACCCTGTGCCAATAAATTAAATAAATAAATAAATAAATAAATAAATAAATAAATAAATATTAGAAAAAAAAAACCTATGCTGGAATGGTTTCCCTGGCATGAGGATTTCTGAATATCTTGGTTACTGTTTGGCTGGATTTTACAGAGGAATCAAGAATTAGGAAACAGCCTGTCATTGACTTTATTCACAGTCCAATTCTGTGAGTCTGGGGCTGTCAGAGCAGGAGCCATTGGTTCAGAGGCATGTATATTCTTCTCATGATTCATGGTGGGTTTTTGCCAGTTCATCTACACAATTATCTGGTTCTCCATCAAACATTCAGCCAAGGTCACCCTGCTGTGGCTTGGGCAGCCCTCTGCTCAGTCCTTCACTTCTCTACCCTCTGTACCTTTCCCATGATTGTCCTTGACTCTTCTCTCTGTCTCTAAGTTGTTATAAACCTTTCCATTTCTTCAGTCAATCTATGTCAATACTTACTAATGAAAATATATATATAAGTCACCTATTCTAAAATTATAAATGGTAAAACAGCTGCTTAACATGCTTCAGAGATCAAAAGTCTGAATCACACTTAACTCTTTTATTATCCTATACATAGAACAAATAAATAAGACCCAATAAATAGGTCAGTTGGTCAACAAAAAGTGTTGGACATTTGTCTGTTAAGGATGGTGGTAAAAATAAACATTGTTTCCAGTATTTGCTGGTCAAAAGATCTTTCAAAAGTTATCAATAATGAGTTAAAAACACATAAGCATTTCTAAAACTAGAATTAAAGAACAGTGAGAGAGAGCATAGAAATGTATGTGGGGACAGAGGAAAATAGTTCAGCTTATGTCTAAAGTTATGAAAGTAGGAAGACAGAATAGAGAAGAACCTCTCAACAGAGATACACTCAGTGTCCTCCCGTTCCGGAGTCCCCCCATCCATTTTTCTTACCACCAGCTTTATTTGTATCTTTTATCACATTTCCTGTAGATCTCTCCATATAATAGTACCGTAATGACATCATCTTTACTAAGTAAAAGGAAAGGAAGAAAAAGGAAAAACAAAAAGAAACGACAATGATTTTCCCAAAGAAAAATGGACAAATTCATTGGCGTTTCTGGCCCCCTTCAAATGGAATCAAAATCACTTCCCCGGCTTTATTTCTCGTTACCTTCCCACCACACTAATCCATTCGCTTTCGGCTCTGTATTTTATTCTCTAGATGAAGTGGATTTGGTCTTTTTATGCCTTCAATACAAAGTATGTCTTTAAATCTCAAGTATATGATTTATTAATAAGCTGTACAAGAAATCACTGGTCTCTTAGAATAAACCTTCCCTGTATCTATTTCATTGGGGGGGAACGGGGGATTTATTTCATCTTACAGCTCCTAGGTCACAGTTTATTACTGAAGGAAGTCAGGGCAGGAACCTGGAAGCAGGATCTGAAGCTCAGACCAGGGAGGAAAACTCTTTAACGGAGGAAAACTGCTTACTGGCTTACTCTCTGGGCCTGTGCCCAGCCTGCATTCTCACAGAACATAGGATCACCTTTCCAGGGGTAACGTCACCCACAGTGGGCTGGGCCAGGCCCTCCCACATCACACAACAATCAAGAAAGTGTCTACTCCAGACATCCCCACAGGATAATCCAATAAAGGAAAGAGAGTGATTACTTTCTTTGTGTGTGTGTGTGTGTGTGTGTGTGTGTGTGTGTAGGGTTTAACAATTTTTATTTTATTTTTTATATGTATGACTGTTTTGCCTACATGCATATAACTGCACCATATGCATTCAATAGCCTTGGAGGCCAGAAAAGGGTGTCAGGGTCCCTAGAATTGTGTTTTGGGATGGTTGTTAGGCACTGTGTAGGTGCTGGGAACTGAAGCTGGGTCCTCTGTAAGACAGCTAGTGCTCTTAACTGCTAAGCTATATCTCCAACCGCAAACAATGAATACTTCCTAAATAATGACTTGGATGCCTTTATTTTATTGATGAATCAAAATAGAAAATTCTATTATTGAAAAGTAGTGGAAAAAAATTAAAATATTTTATTTATCACTTACTTTATGTTTATGAGTGTATTTCCTGTATGTATGTAAGTGCACCCATGCCAGGCTATACTCAAGGAGGTAAGAAGACAGCATTGGATCCCCTGGAACTAGAGTTCCAGATGACAGTTGTTAGCCACCTTATAGGTTCTGGGAATCAAAACTGTGTTCTCTGCAAGAATATCAAGTGCTCTTAACTGCTGAGCCATCTCTCTAGCCCAAGTAGTAGAAATTTCAAGTGAGATTTTATATAGCTTCTGTGTCTAAGGCTTCTGTGAGTGTCACCAATGGTTGCTAGTTCCAGTGTCTATAATGTCTTCTTATATACCAGTGGGAACACACATTAAGGACTTCAGCTCCAAAATGTATCAGGAAGTTGTATTGACCCTGCACTTAAGCTTAGCAGTCAAACTTTAGACCCCATAGGAGTAACTCTAGCTCGGAGTTCACAGGGGGAAAAGTGACTTAGTATTCATCATCATGTGTAGAGTGAAAAGCTAGAAATATTTCACCATTCTTATCTAAAAGACATCTACATGTGCTTTAAATTTACAGAAATAAATAAGGTTTTGTCTTGTCAATAGGGAAAAACAACATAGTTTTCTATCATTAATTGATAGAATCATCATTTTTTGCCATAGCCAATAATAAAGTATAATTCTATAAATTCTATAAATGCCTGGATAGTTACTATCTATAAATCCTATATTCCTCTAACTCTCACTGAAATTAATATTTCATATTCTGTGGCTTCCTGCATGTCTGAATCGCTTATGTTTTAATTTAGGAACTATACCTAATAGTTCATAAACTGTCCTTGCTTAGTAATTATGAAACCAACACATGTTTTAAGAAAACCAGCACATACCCAAGCTTTCAGTAGTCAAAATTCCCAAAGCATTGGAAAACCATGGTTGTATATAGAAATTCTTACTTTTGTATAACATCTTGACTGCTATAAATTTGCATTAATGGTATTTCTGAAAACACGATTCTATAGAATTAAGAGTTCACAAGCTGTTCTTCAATGAGAATAAAGCTTTAGTTATTAAACTGTGCTCTGGGTTAATGTGGCTGCACAATCTGGGGTCCACAGTAAATAATGATGAACTGAACTCTTTTTTTAATTTTATTTATTTCTGTATGTGTATGGATGTATTGTCTGCATGCAGGTGTGTGCACCCGTGTCGTGCAATGCCGCGGAGGTCAGAAGAGGGTGTCGGATTCCCCTGGAACTGGAGTTCTCCTGGAATTGGAGTTTCAGATGGTTCTCGGCCGCCATGTGGGTGCTGGGGATCGAACCCGGGTCCTCTGTAAGAGTGGTCGGAGCTCTTAACCGCTAGGGCATCTCTCCATCTTCCCAAACTCTTAAAGGTCTTTGAGAGGCTGGTAGAAATCCCCGATAGTAAATCCCAAAAGAGAAGTTTGGAACTTAGAAAGGTTCAGTGAATACATTTACTAAATTTGTCACGATATTTTATATTTTTGTTTGTTTGATAACAGGTTCTCATTCCATAACCTAGGCTAGTTTCAAATTCCCTATGTAGTCCAGGATGTCCCTGAACTTGTGCTCCTCCTGCCTAAGCTTCCCAAGTGCTTAGATTATAGGTATCTGCAACTCTAGACAGCCAAGGATATTTTAATTAAAAAGTAGCTTGACCGGGCTGGAGAGATGGCTGAATGACCAAAAACACTGTCTCCACAAACATGAGGACTTGAGTCTGGATCCCATTGCCCACCTTAAAAAGCCAGGCATGATTATACTGGCTGGAACGACCCCAGTAGTGTAGAGTGGGGACCAAAGAATGCCTAGGGCTTCCTGGCCACCAGCCTAGATACAGGATCAAGGAGAAACCCTGTCAGAGGAACCAAAGGGACAGTGATGGAAGAGGACAACTGGCGTCCTCTGCTGGCCTCCTCAGGTACATGCACGAAGGCATACATACCTGCCTATGCACCTACATAAACACCTACATACACACCTGGATATACACTACACACACACACACACACACACACACACACACACGCACACACGAGTTTATCTTTACACTAAGGCAAAGAAAAATTATGATGGGAGTTTCCGTCATGATATTCTATATCACAGAAAAGAGGAAGTGTAAGTCCATAATTCAGATGTGAGCATTAGCTTGGGCTTGCTGGTCATTATAAGATTCTGTTACCTTCTGACCATGTGACCTAGAAGAGGCAATTACTCTATGCCTCAGATTCTAGCTCATCCGAATGGGAAGTAAAAAATGATACGGTATAGAATTTTAAAGGACCAAAATAAAATAGAGTAAGTGGACATATACCCATACTGCAGGCCTCCCATCATGCTCAGCAGTCTTAGCTCTATTACCCTGTATCATTTATCATTATCACTGGAGAACTAAGGTTTTACAGTATTATTTAATTAGCGGGAGGTTCTTTGAAAAGAAGCTCTTTGATAGGACATTGTTTTTCCCTGGACCTCAAAAAGCCAGACTGAAAACAAAAAGCAGCACACATAGGGAAATACTGGTTTGGTCTGCTCTGCTTTCCTAAGGCACTGAGGGACCAGCAGGTGGTTCCAACAGGCTTTATTATTTTCCGTGCAAAAGAGAAAAAAAGAATACCAAGTTATACCTTGGTAGTAGGAACAGCCACCCCACCCCCACCTTGGACCCCTGCATGTCTGGAAAAACTTAAAAGGACCAAATGTGCATTATACTAAACACCGAACCATTATCTTACTTCTGAATCAGGAAGGCACACACAATACTAGGTGAAGATCGGGAGGTTCAACTGAACTATTTTGGTTGATAATCAGTCTTTCCCCCACTCCACAAGTCAAGACAACCACTAATTCAGAGGGCACTGACATTCTAGTCTGTTCTATAAAGCAGATATACTAGAAACAAAGCAGTAGTTTCAGACAGCCAAGTTCCAGGGTAAGGAGGTGCTTGCTGTCCACTTGCTCTATTAGAGGCAACCCACATGGAGAAATCTTTTTCTGGATCCCACATAGGCAAGAGAACTCCGGCATTGCTCCAGCTGTCACGGGCCTTTCCCGTTACCCAAGCAGAAGTGAGAATTGAATGAGAACCAAAACTATTGAGACCTCACTGCCCACCTGTGACTAAGTGAGCCAGATGAATAGCACGAAGACAGATGGCCCTGGAGTTAATGAGACTCGCACAAGCTCAAAATTCTGTGCAAAGGAAATTACTCCACATTGGTATTCAGTACAGTGAACCCTCCATAAATTTTTCTTCAATATGAGTCCAGGTAATCTCATGAGGGGCCATTACCAGAGGATAGCCCAGAGTGCATACCAGGGTTCCTATGACTCCTTGAACATCAAGACGTACTTGTCTGAAATGATTTCAAGCATCTCTATTATTTATGCCCATTTGTCCCTCAATAAATAGCCTGACTATGGTAAGTCCTAAAAATGAAATTACATTGAATTACATTTACAGGTATTTCCTTTCTATCTTCATTTGTATCTCCAATTTCTGTTCTGATGAGACTTGCTTAACCCTGCGTCCGTTTGCACAAGTGTGTGGTCCACACTGCTCATGGACTTGGCTTCCTTTGCCATGACCACTGACCATATGAATCACACTTTCTCGCTCCCAATTCTATCATTTTTGGCAGCTTGACCTCAGTTCTTTTCTCCTCCTCCTCATTTACAGCATATCTCTGTTGCGATTCTGGCCAGCTTCCATAGCATAATATTTTCTTCCTGCTGGAGCTAAATTGAAATCTGCAGCTGTTTTAATATGGCATCTGTGGTTAATTTTTGGTACAATACTGCACATCTTGGATGACAGTTATGTCCGAAGCTACTGCAACATTATGCAAGATTTCAGATGGATTGACCCCATTAACTCACTGTTACATGTGATACGATACCCAGACCTCTGTGGAGAAACTCTGGGTACCTTCAGCCACCTAGGATATGAGGACAGCATCGCTCTGCAGAAATCTGTAATTTTATCAGTTTCTTGCTTAAAAAGGGCCATCAAAAGCTGAAAAGAAGAAGAAATTCATAGAATCCTTCCCACAGGTGTCTATTTGGCTCAGCAATCTGTGCATTGTCCTAAATTACGAGAGTGCTCCTGGTCATTTTTGACAATACGAGAACAGTTACTTCCATCATAAGTGGTAAGGAGAAGGACTGCACAAATATCATGTTAGACTGGAACTCGGTGAAAAAGAATAAACCCACCAATACACTAGGGTAGATCAACCTCTCAAGATAAATGAATGTGTATTCTGGCTGTTTGAATAGCAGAATTATTTGAAAGCATGACACTGATGAGAAGTGAGCCCCTAAACTGCAGCCAGAGCTAGACTTGGCTAGTTTAGCATTTAAAGCAAAAGAAGCAACAGGAATCACCATTTTATACTGGATAAAAGAAATATAAGCTTTGGCATCAAACAGAATTAATTTCAAATATCAGTATTTCTCCTGACTCGGTAAACAACTCTAAAAAGTTAATTAACCTCTCTAGATTTTAGCTTCTTCACTTATAACTAGGGATAAACTTTCCTCCCACAATGCATAAGATATTAATTGGATGTCAAACAACAGAAAAATGCCTAGTTCATAAGAGTTACTGCAAATCTTTAAGGATCATGTATGAATATAATGTAGTGGAGATTTGCAAAAAGTAGCAAATGCCGACTTGGGAATGAAAGAGTACGCTCTGAAATTTTAAGAAGACAAAACAGGAAAATAAAGGTTCACCTTGTGAAGTTATAGAAAATAGAACGAAATAGATCAATGACCAGACAAGGCCAGACAGGGGTTAAAAAAAAAAAAAGACTAGTTAAGTCAGTAATCAACCTTAAGGAGAAAGGAAGAGGTGAGGGAAGACAAAGGAGAAAATGGATTAAAATGTCAAAAGACAGGTATAAATGGAGGCCTGTGGCCCGGCCATAAGGTGTTCTGAGGACATCCAGGACCACAGAAAGAGCCCAGAGTCCTTCAGCTGACCTGAATGGAAGGAGAGACAGAGAGAACACTTCGGACCCCAGGGAGACAAGGTAAGCTACACCTTAAATAGTGTCTGCAAGGCCCTGAGCCTTCCAGCTCTGACAGTGCCCTTGCTTCTGGCAGTGTGGAAGGAAGCGCTCTAATGAGCAGAAGGGCCGGATGTTGAGAGCCGCTACTGTGGCGCTCACCAGTCAGGCAGGGGTTTTTCATTTCATAAATCAATGACAACATGTTGCATTGATTCCACCAAGCCAGCAGGACTTTAAAAGTTAATGAGCAAAATATTTTTTTTTTTTATTTTTCAAAACACCGCAGTGTCTCCAACTTAGCACATTCTGCAGAAAAACAAATGGAGACCGGCTGCGGCAGACTTCATTCTGATCCAGCCCCTCTGCGTCCCTCCTCTCAACGCGGCCACAGAGTCTGGACCTGGCAGTAGGCCCTGCTTCACTGTGCCAACACTCTCTCTCCCTGGTAACTCGAAAGCAGGGGTAGCCCCATCTATAGCTCTGTGTTTGGACTCTATTGGGTTTTGTATGGGTCCCTGGGCCCCTCCAGGCTTAAGGAGATGGGGACAGAAGAGAGAAATGTGCCTGAGAGAGCACGCAGAGGGGCTGCATTTGGGAGATTCTCGGACACGCAGTTCAGAGCCCTCCTCTGAACTGAAGTCATATAGGAAATGGTTTTTTTCGTGAACTATTTATTTTGGACAACACCAAAAATAAGAAATTGCCGAGGACTGTATTCTGCAAATCAATCACTGGCCCAAGGCTAAGAACAACAGAAATACCTCTCAGAGGGAGGAACCTGCTTCTCTCTCTCTCCTCTCTTTCTCTGTCTCTCTCCTCTCTCTCTCTCCTCTCTCTCCAGCAAAAGTCATTCTGTGCATACCATTTTCAGGGGAGAATGCAAAGGGGTAAATAAACTTGAGTGATCCTGGCTTCAATACTACTATATAACAAATCACAGGTCATGTTTGACTTTGAAAAATATTTATATGGACGTAATGCATCTTAGCAAAAATGGAAATTTTCTTTGGACTGATACATCTGTCTTTAGTAAGATCTCCTTGTTGTGAAAACTTGGGAGAAATCCACAATTGTACTTAGAGAATCTTTCTTTTGGAAACTTCCCATCACAATTAAGGTACTTAGTTCATTCACAAACTTTAAATATGAGCAACATTAAATTTCATATCATTTCCTATTGGCTTTTCTAATAATATTTGGCTTATCAAGGCAACTTGTCATTTCTCTTTCTTAAAACAGTCTGTATTGACTACTGGGTTACCTTTCTTTATGAGAACACCTTCCCTTTAGCTTTACCCAGACACCCCCAGAAACGCAATAGGAATTTCTCTCTTTATTGGTTGTTTCCAGCTGTGTTAGGAAACAGAACCTATACTATGCAGAGAACTAGACTTCTAGTTACAAGGTACAAATTTTTCTAGTGGGAATAGAGATGCCCTTCACACATCTCTTTTGTTCCAGATCTCTTCACTCTGGACCTATATGGCTGACTTACAGTCCTGTGGTCATACAAACACACCCACAGATCAAAAATTCTCAGAGGCCACAGTGCAAAGGAGACAGACTTAAAATTATAGTTCAATGTTCTAAGGAGACGAAGGGAATTGAATGGAAAGGGAGACGTGGATCCTGATGCTTCAAATAATCAAAACCCTAAAATGTGTACTAGTCACAGGGCTGTGAAGTACCTTTAATCATAACCCTGTCTAAAAATTTAGGGACACCATGGTGGTACTCAGGCAGAATAGCTATAATGGATCTGAACTTACTCAAGATTTCAAGACACAAGGCTCTCTGTGTTCAAGGACAGAGACATTTGGATCCGTTCCAGCTCTTTTGTCCATTGCAATTTTTTACACTGAAGTGGGCTACCCTGTCATAGGTATAGCAACAACAAAAGAGTGTTGGAGTGTCTTTGGAGAGCTTTCAGGTTCAAAACTACACTTCCGTGCTTCAATCCCACTAACAGGAAGCCTCTGTCTGTTCTGAGAAATAGCAGTGTATTAAAATGAATCCAGAGCTGTGTGCTTGGCAGGAAGATTATCTTACCATGTACCATACACAGGTGGCAAGGAGGAACTAGTAAATAAAGGCTTTATAAAACAGTCAGTTGCCTTTTTCATATATAAAAAAATTCCATGCTTTATGCTACTGTTTGATATTCCTGAATACTATTCTGAAAATGTCTACACAAATGTACATATATTATACTGGGTAAATGATTCTTTAGATTTTTTGACAGTCATTTAACACCGATGCTAGTAAATTGATATCAAAGACAACTCCTAGAATAAGTCTTGCTAAAACAAATCAAGTTAAAGAAAAGATACACATACGTTCAGTATTTTTAGTCTAGCTAGGAGCAAGGTCAGAGCTGTGTACTTAATTTAAATATTACACCATTCATGATTTAGGAAAAAAAAGAGTAACCTCTCTGCTCTTGAACAGGGAAACTAACTAGAAACAAAGTATAGCACAATTTAATTAATTTATGTCGTGGAGATTCCCATGTTCAACCCCCTCACTTGCCCCTAGGTTAACATTTATCTTTAAGTGCTCTGATAAACAATGAAAGATCTGACAGTGCAATAATCCTGCTAAAATTTTACTGTTAAAATCCACATCCCTTAAAAAGGCACTTGCATACCTGTAAATAATTAATGATAAAAGTAATAGCTAACACTTGAGAGCTCTCTACGTGCTACACTCTGTGCATTGTGTCCTTTAAATCATATAATCCTAAATGGTAGACATTGTTATAGGTTCTATTTTATAGATGAAAGTGACTGAGATTTGATAGGCCAATGTCTTCTCCAGTGGCATGAATTACATAGCAGCAACTTTTTAATGATAAATTTATGTGTGTAAGTTTTTTGCATGGCTGTATGTGCATGTCTGTTGCCCATAGAGGACAAAAGATGGTATAGGATCCTCTGGAACTGGAGTGATAGACAGTTGTGACCCACCATGTGGGTGCTGGGAACCAAACCTGGGTCCACTGCAAGAGCAGCAAATGCTGGTAACCTCTGAACCGTCTCTCCAGCCTTGCCTCAACGCTTTATACTGGAGATTCTTCTCAAGCATACATTCCATTAACAAACATTCGTTGGACACTTGATATGCATCAGGCACCATCCCAGATGCTATCCACCACCAATACCACTTTCTAAATCAAGGGAGTGCTTTTATCAGAAAAAAAAAATTCTAAGTAGCATTCTTTCAGAATGTGATTTCAGTAATCACTAGGATCAAGAATCAAGAAAATAATACAACCAGCTTGTCAAAGGACCAATAGACTAGAAAATACCATCCTGAATATGTGAATCTAGCAAATTGAAGCAACAAATAAAAGGGTGCCAAGCAACAGGTATTTGAAGTTAATTTCTTCTTGCATGGAAGAGTCAGATGAAATTGACCAAATACAAAGATCAAAGAAAAGATGTTAACTAAAGGTAACTCTAGGGCAATTAAATTAGTGTTTCATAGGACATTATTTTGGTCTCCTAGACCCAAGGACCTAATGAAGATAGATCTAAAAAACAAACTGTTATGCAAACTGCATTTCCAAATTACTTCTCAATGAGTTAATGATTCATTTTAACATCATTAGGGTAAGTGGCAGAGATGACTTAATAGAAGGCTAACCCTATTAATTATTTACATCCTTTATGGCTTTTCCCCTGTTACACTACTTCAACAACTTAAGTAAATGTGCTACAGAGGAAAATGTGAATAATTTATTTTTAGTAATGTTCCCTGTGCTTCTCACAGAACTTCAAAAAACAAACAGAATTAGGTAAGGTCACACTATACAAAATGGTATTATTATCGATACATCTTTCTTACTTTGTTTTCATATTTAGTTTGTTTTTGGTTCTGCATAATTTTATATTACTCCAAAATATACATCTATACATGCCACACATATACCAGGTTTACAAAGTCTGAAAATAAACGATAGGTTAATTCCAAAACACATTTAGGGATTCACAGTTTAACAGTAAGCTTGCACACAGGTGAAAGACTTTCCATTCCTAAATTACCTAGCATGTTGATGTATGGTTTGACATACTTTTTTTTTTTTTAATTTTATTTATTTCTGTATGTGTACGAATGTACTGTCTGCATGCAGGTCTGTGCACCCGTGTCGTGCAATGCCGCGGAGGTCAGAAGAGGGTGTCGGATTCCCCCGGAACTGGAGTTCTCCTGGAATTGGAGTTTCAGACGGTTCTCAGCCACCATGTGGGTGCTGGGGATCGAACTCGGGTCCTCTGCAAGAGTGGTCGGCGCTCTTAACCGCTAGGCCATCTCTCCAGCCCGGTTTGACATACTTTTAAAAAAGAATTTTATTCTTTCTTATCAATATTAGTACTGAAGAAAATAGAGACATAAATTTCGGGCTATATCTCTAGTAATGTCAGTCAATGTGGTATTATTTTTACTAACAAGTTTCCCAGCTTGGATCACATATAGGAATTTGGTGCTAGGATCCACAAATGAGGGACACCATACGCCATTTGTTTTTCTGAGACTGTGTTACTTCACTCAGCTTTTTCAGTAAAATAAAAGACTTTAATTGGAGATGGATTCTGCCGTGTGCACATACTGGTCCTTGTTTATTACACCCTCCTGCTGGCTTTACTACCCTTGAGCCTAAATCTGCTCTTATAAACCTGTAATGTCCACTACTTCCTTAATTCTTTTACTTTAGTTGTTTCCTAGAGAATGTTCTTTCTTGGATATTTTCCTTAGATTTGCCCTTCTCAAAGTTCACATTATCTATTCATTCATCAGAGAGGCCTTTCTCAACCACCTTTATTGATTTATGCCGAAGAAGAAACCAATGATTGACTTATATTGTTGAATAAAGAGAACAGTTGCTGAGGTAATGCAATTATTATTATAAAGGTGAAAGCAGCCTTTACGATCCCAAATGAAATGTGGTATTCTGTGCCACAAGAGCCAATCAGCAATCGGTAGGGCCAAAGATGAGAGACTAGGGAGAGAAGTTCCTCAAACTCAGAGCATAAAGGTACACAGAGTCTCCCAGCAGAAACAGAGCTGTCATTGGAGAAAAACCACTGCCAATTAGTGGAGAGCTGATTGGGACGATTCAGGGGCATGTACACCCAACCCTCGAACTTCCCTGGATCTCTGCTCTTCTGGAGATTGGTTCTGTGGTCAAACAGAACCAGAAGCCAATGGTAAAAGGTGTCCAATAACTTAATACATAAGGTCAACCCTCTGAAATACAAATAAGATGGAGAAGGGAAAAATTAAAACAACAAGAACAACAATGGAAGATGCATGCCATCCACGTGGCTCATCTTAGTCATTCCCTACCTTGCCCCTTTAATCCCTTCCCAAGCTCTTACAACTCTAATGTTTTCTTTTATATTCATGTATCTACATCATTAATGGCAAATGCCGTATTTGTCTATCTGAGTGACTCCACACATTAGCTCCTTAATAAGTACTTAATGAACTAGGTAAGCAAGGCTTCTGTGAATTAAAAAGATTTCTTATAGATACTCTGACTTCTATAAAGGAATGCCATGGGATTGTGTCTTATTTCACACAATCAGAATCTTAGCATTCGTCAGCCCTTACTTTACCATCTATTAAGTGATAGGGCAACTTTACAACTCCATAGTCACTAGGCAAGCCATTTCATTTGTCATGCCCATTCTGTGGAGATTGTGTCATTTCAGAGTGGACATGGCAATTAAATGATATGCAGAGTAGCAGAGCAGATTGAGAGCCACGGTTAGAACAGCATGGAGTTAATTCACGTGAGATGTAGGGATGTGAGACATGACTGTTCCCTGAAGGTAGAGGTGAGGTGACTTCCTCTCAACTCAGCAGAGCTGAAGGTTCAAAACAGAGTCAAGCATGATGTAAATGTTGGGAACCGAGGGTCAAAAATTCTCCCAAAGTTTCTGTTTCTTTCTGATTGCTTAATTTGCTGTCCACTCCGCTCTTCGTTCATTTAAAAGCGATCTCTGAAATACCGCCCCCTCGTGGTTCTCACTTGGATATAGACCATTTGGAAATGATCTAATCTAACCTAGATTATGAGGTCAACAGAAGTCTGCTAAAACAGCGTGTGATCAAATAGGGTGATTTGCTAGCTATTGCAAAGATACTCGGCTAAAGTTAAAGTAGACATTAATTACTGCTGCTCCAAAAACAGTCCTTCTTACTAAACTTGAAGGCTCTGAAGCCTTGGCCATTTTGTTCTGACAGTAAATACAATTTTAGAGAAATGAAATACCTGAAGCATCAGGTATTTTATAACATGGTGGAAAGCTAGCATTTTCCTTATGATTTGCCGTGTTACACCAGGTCAGTGCTTCTGACTGCCAAAACCCATCAGCTCCATTTAAAAGCCTTCGGGACATTCCACATCAAATACGATCTCTTTTCCATATCAGAAGACAAAATAAAACCACAGCTATGAAGAGAGGAAAAGCATGGAATTTGTTTTTCTTACTTAACACCATCCTCATCATGCATGGAACTCGGATTCTGCTCTGCCCTTCTACATACCCTGCAACACACACAGGCCAGCAGGATTGATCTTTACTCCACCACTTCTTCTGAGCGCCTCTTCATTTCCTCTGATAATCAAGGTACTTCCTGGAATTGAGTCCCAGGGTTGTTTTGGTTGTTGGTTGTTGTGGTTGTTGTACTTTTGTATTGCTTTCCTTTCCTCGGTTTTTAGAAAAACAAACACCTCCCTTTTCACTCTCCCTGTGGTTGGTCTCATTACCTTTCCTGGCAATCCAAAGTATGTTATCCCTTCCCTGAAATTTCCTGGACATTCTATCTGCTTGGCTTTGAAAAATCTTTTTTATCTAGCTGGTGAAAATGAAGCACAGGGGTTTGGAGTAAACCCTTCTTAAAAGATGCCAATTGCCTATTTCTTTGCTGTGACATTGAGCCTCACAGAAGACTTGCTGAGTCCTTGATAAGGAACTCATTATTTTGGAGCACGGTGTAAAGCTCTTAGGTTTATTCTCTCAGAATCCACAGAAGCACCATGGCAGGAGATAGTTCATTAAATAGGAAACACAAGTTCAGAAACTTGCTACTTGATTATATTTTTATGCACAGTCGAAAGAGATTGGCTTAATGATTGAAGTTTTTTTTTTTCTCTTTCTTGAAATACTCTGAGCACTACAGGTTGCATGCTATGGTTAGATGGTTATAGGTTCTCAATATAGTTAGCCTTATACCTGCATCTACTCAAACATTTATGTGAGCTGAAGAAAGGGAGTATGGAAAGGACAAGTGTAGGTTTTGAAAGAGCCTCTCAGAGCAGGTGAACACCATACCTCATGCAAAAGTTTGATGGACTAAGACTACTTAGTCAAATTTTGAAAAGATATTTTCTAGGTTGGTTTTTGAGTGAGTTTCCTTGGAAAATTCATTTATGTGGCACAGAAAGTTACCATTTTCAGCTGATGACCTGACACTATCCAGAAGAGAGAAGTGAGTGTTCTTGTTACTCAATAGAATGTAAGATCTCAGGGACTAAAACTTACTCCCATTTCAATGGCACTAGGATTAAGCATATTATCTAATATTTAATTGCTGCTCAGTCAGGATCTGTTGAAGTGAATTAATTGTACAAAGACACATACCTTCAACCTTGTGTAAAACAGTAACTGTGGGAAGTTCATCTCAGTAAGCGATGTGCTGAGAAAAATCATCTTAGTTTCTTGAGTTTATATCTGAAGCTTGTGAAGGAACATTGATAAGCCACTATCAGATTCTGCCTTGTAACTGAATCTGTATTGTAAATAGACATGCTGTCCACCTCCCAATACCCACCTGAGACCCTGTAGCACTGTACCCAGATAAGGACACTAAGGGGAGCTTTTGACCTACCATGGCCCCCCCAACCCTGCTCTGAATAACAACCTGTGTCTATGTAAATAAGATGGGAACTGGATCAGTCTGTGCATTATTTTAAGATCTGGAGAAGTAAACTGTATAGCTGTAGAAAGTAGTCTCTGCATGAAATTTCTAATTATAATATCATTTGACAATCCCATGGATTTTTTTTTTTTTTTGGTCTTTTTTTTTTTTTTTTTGAGACAAGGTCTCCCTGTAGCTCTGGCTATCCTGGAACTCACTCTGTTGACCAGGCTGGCCTCGAACTCACAGAGATCTGCATGCCTCTGCCTCCCAAGTGCTAAGATTAAAGGCGTGTGCCACCACGCCCGGCATTTATTTATTTCTGTATGTGTATCAATGTACTGTCTGCATGCATGTTTGTGCACCCGTGTCGTGCAATGCCGCGGAGGTCAGAAGAGGGTGTCAGATTCCCCTGGAACTGGAGTTCTCCTGGAATTGGAGTTTCAGATGGTCCTCGGCTGTCATGTGGGTGCTGGGGATCGAACCCAGGTCCTCTGTAAGAGTGGTTGGCGCTCTTAACCGCTAGGCCATCTCTCCAGCCCTCCCATGGATTATTTACACATACATATCTAGTATATTTTTGTCATAAGCCCCTAGAACATCATGGGAATAAAAGTAAAAATAATCTACTTCTCATATCTAATACCACATTTAATACTCAGAGTAATAGAGAAGCCAACTGGTTCTCAAGTGTCCCATAAGGTAGAAGCCACTTATGGACCAGATGAACATCTGTTTTGCATTACATTGTTTCCAGGTGTGGACAGCAAATCTAATCTTGAAATGCATGTGGAAATCTGGATTTGTTATATATTGCTACAGGATATGTTCAGTATCAGAACTCTACGACCAAGATTTGTCTCTTTCCATCATTGGTATCCTCTTCAGTGAAGTGAAATTCTACTCTTCTTAGGAACAAAGTTATCATCTCAGTTCTTAAGCCCAAGTGCAATCTTCAGCTACTTTTCTCTGAAAAGCACAATGTCTTTATGTCTTAAAACTACCACACTTCCAGATAATTAGCAGCATGTACTGAACATACAGATGCCTGCTTAATGATGGAAGTATATTTGGTTGTGGTATAAATCTGATGAGATTCCCTGCAGAGGAAATTGTTCAGGAAGACACTTCTAAACAAATGCAGCAAAATGCTTCACAAAAGCATCTCTTTCCAAGGCTTCAACTATTCAGTGAATTAAAATGGCAATATATCAAGTTTTCTAAATGTCTGTCTTTTAAATTAGTGCAATTCATTTTTAAATGTAAGTGGCCTGCACATTGCCTAGCCAGACATGTATTTCATTTTAGATATTGATTTATTTTCTGTGTAGTCCTGGAGGTTGAACCTTGATCTTTTCGCACAGTGGGCAGGCACTCTGCTACTGGGTTACATAACAGCCATTTGGTTTTTTCTTTCTCGATTTTTTAAATGTCTGAATCTCTGACCTGTATATAGTATATTATGGTTATAGCTCTACACCTACTGCCTTCTTCCACTCCTGTTGAAACCCTTCTTCTCAACCAATCCCTCTCTTGCCCCCTTTCTATGTGTGCAGGTCTGGTACAGATAGACATAACTGCTATGTGTTTCATTTTTATTTGGAAACAGAGTCTTATGTTAACCTGGCTGGTCTTGGATGTGCCTTATATCCTGAGCCGGCCTTTAACTTGTGATCTTCCTGTCAGCAACCTGAGTAGGTGGGACTACAGGTCTGCGTCATCAGGGCCAGTTACAACACAGATTTCTAAATGCCAGTGTTCTAGAAATGTTCTACTCTTTGAAATATGACTTTCCTTAAAAGGGATAGTTTATCAATATTAATTTTGTCAGAAATCATCATTAGTTAACAGTCAATAACTGTATTTATATTATTTATATATTATTTTTCTTTGTGTGGTGCTAGGAATTAAGCCTAGAGCCTTGGGTATGCCAGATAAGGCCTAGATCCCTAGCCTTAAAATAATGCTGATTCAATTTTAATGGTACTTGGGTTGTACTCGGGATTTTGAACATGGTTGCAAGCTCTTTCCCACTGAACTACCTCCCCAGTAACAGGTGTGTTATGTCAGTCTGCCCTTATTTTGATTTCTTAAATTGCTGAATAGTGCTTATTTTGGCATTGAAAAATAATACTAACTGCCGGGCGTGGTGGCGCATGCCTTTAATCATAGCACTCAGGAGGCAGAAGCAGGCAGATCTTTGTGAGTTCAAGGCTAGTTTGGTTTACAGAGTTCCAGGACAGCTGGGGCTACAGGGACACCCTGTCTCAAAAAAGACAAAAAANAAAAAAATTAAAATAACACTAACAAATAGATTTCATAAATTGAGTGAAGACAAAAGATTTTCTCATCATCAGTACTATTTGCTAGAACTCTGCACTGTTTAAGTTTTACAAACTATCTCATACCCAGAATATTTTCTAGTGACTTTGGTATTCGGCTGCCAAGATAATCAGAAACTTCAGGTGCGATGTTTCCCAAGGAAGACAAGCTCGCACTTGGGGAGACAGGGAGAAGGCCACCTGTTCCCTGCTGCTCTACTACGACCTTCTACCCTTGCCAATCATTCTGTATTTTGCAGGGTTGATTTGGGCTACTCTCTGTCTGTAAAGACAATCTAAATGCTTTCAACTACTATCTCTAGTCTTTGTGAATCTTCAAGCAGACTTAGAATTCTAGTTCCCTTCTGACCAGCATCTCTTGATGTCTCACTTTTATCTCCAATGTAACATGTCTAAACTGAATTTCCCAAATTTATGTTATCACAACGCATGTGGTTTAAGACATTCTAGCCATACTGACTGTTTTATTGGTCTTTTTGAGATAGGGTCTCCCTGTAGCCCCAGGTGGCCTGGAATTCACTATTTAGACCAAGCTGGACTTGAACTCCCAGAGATCCTCTGCTTCCAGAGTGCTGGGATTAACTGATTTCTTAAAATAACAGTGTGTGTGTGTGTGTGTGTGTGTGTGTGTGTGTACACGCCGTGATCCTGCATGTGTGCGCGTGTACACACATTGAAACAGCTCATCTGTTGAGGTCAGAAGGCAAATTTTGAGAGCCAGTTTTCTCCTTCTATCATGTGGGACTGAACTGAGGTCATCAAGCTTAGTGGCAAGTGTCTTTACCTCATGAACCATCTCACAGGCACCAGATGTTTTTTTATAGTAACTAGGATAGTGAGTTGTCGGTTTTGTCACAAGTATAAATCAATCTGCAGCAAACACCATCATATATCTCTTTAGTTACCTCAAATAATTAGACTATTGCCTGCATCATCTTTACCAGATATTCCCACATTGCTTCACCAAGAATCAGTATATATAGATATACTGATATATGTCTATATATATATATATATATATCCATTATATTCCAGCCAGTGTTGAGTTAAAGTTTAACTTTCTGCAGCTCCTAAGTACTTAGTGTCATCTTGCTTTAACAATTAGCATTTAATGACTATGTGATACAATCCTATTACTGATTTGATTTCTATTTCCTTAATTATTGGTGAAACTAAGTATCTGTTAAATGAAGGTTATTTTAACTGATATATAAAACCATAAGTATATTTGTCCTTTAGTTTTGTTCTTCTGTAAATTGCTTGTTAACATGTTTTGGTTTATTTTAACTGTTTTATTTCTTTGAGACTCCACCGCCTCTCCCTTCCTTCTCTTCCTGTTCTTCTTCATATTACAGTTTTTAAGAGATTTTAATATTGTCTGGATAAAAATCATCAGTTCCAGGTCTGTGCATTACAAATGTCTTCTTTCAGGCATGCCTTTTAGCTTTATTTATAGCAACTTTATCTTTTTCAAAAATTAAAACTATGAACGTTCACAATTAATATTGTCATTTAACACTTGATGGCATGTGTGTTATATGTGCATGCATGGTATATGTTTATGTGTGCATGTTTGTGTGCGAATGGAAAAGCCTGTGCCTAGGCATGTGTCTGAGGAGGCCATCAGTTTAAGTCAGGCGTCTTTATTGCTCTCCACCTTATTCTCTGAGACAGTGTCTCTCCCTGAACCTGGAGCTCACTGATTAGGTAGGCTGGCTGGCTAGCAAGGCTCCGGGATCCTCCTGTCTCAGCAGCACACAGCACTGGGGTTATAGGCTCACACTACTCAGCCCAGATTTGACTTGGGTACTAGCAATTGAATTTGGGCCCTCATCCATATGAAGCAAGCAATTTATCAACTGAACCATCCCCCAATTTAGAAGCTTTAACATTTTGTTAGTTGCACGTAAATCTTTAGCCAACCTGTTGTTTATTTTTGTTTATAATGTGAAAAAGGAGTCTAATTTTTCTTTGTAATCCACTCATAATTTACTCTTTATTCCTCTCTGGTTGCTAATGTCTTCACAGCTCATGAGGACTCCCTTATGGTCCCTACTTTCTCTGGTTAGACCATTTCTCTGTTCGTGTACTGCCGTCGCCTTCCATATATCATAGCTTCATAATGAATTTTATATTGGTGCTTATTTATTGTTACAAAATGAAACTTGTGACATTTTGTTTAAGAAGTTGTTATTGTTCATGATTTTGTGAACAGCCACAACATTCTACTTCCAACAGCATCTTCTGAGACACCAGGGCAATGACGAGGTCCAACACAGCCTCACTTTGGGGTTGATACTCGGTGCTGGGATTACCACCAGGAACTGCTGGGATTACCACCAGGGGCTGCTGGGATTACCCCCAGGGGCTGCTGGGATTACCACCAGGGGCTGCTGGGATTACCACCAGGAGCTGCTGGGATTACCACCAGGAGCTGCTGGGATTACCACCAGGGGCTACTGGGATTACCCCCAGGGGCTGCTGGGATTACCACCAGGGGCTGCTGGGATTATCTCCGGGAGCTTCTGGGATTACCACCACCAGGGACATTCATTTTCACCACATTGGTCTCCCTGTGGCTATCTGAGCTTTCCAGAGAATCCAAGAAAGTGTTCCCGGAAGTCAGGGAGTGCATGCTTCAAAGAGCAGAGGGGGGAGGTTTATGACCCACTAAGGGTAGCTGGAAAGTCACTCAAACATGATACTGTGACCTTATTTTATTGGTTCAAATAAATTCAAAAGGAAAGTTAGACTGTGCATTTGATGACTCGGTGGCAGTAGTACACTTGCCTGGTTTCAAATTTCTTAAAATGAAAATTTGAATGAATTTTAAAAATACCATTCTTTCAACAAATGCTTATTCTCTTCCGTACACTACAGCACAAAAATAAACAAAATAAACCTTTCAACTTGTTTCGGACTGTGTGGAGACAAAAGACCTTTTTATTAATCTCAGTGTTTTAATTGGCAAGCATTCTTTGCTTCTCAAATTTAGTCCTTGAATGTTTTTTTTTTGTTTTGTTTTTAAATTTTTATTTATTTCTGTATGTGTATGAAGGTACTGTCTGCTTGTAGGTTTGTGCAGCTGTGTCGTGCAATGCGGCAGAGGTCAGAAGAGGGTTTCAGATTCCCCTGGAACTGGAGTTCTCCTGGAATTGGAGTTACAGATGGTTCTTAGCCACCATGTGGGTGCTGGGGATCGTACTAGGGTCCTCTGCAAGAGTTGGTGCTCTTAACCGCTAGGCTATATCTCCAGCCCCTAGTCCTTGAATGTTTTTAACTAAAATGGTGTAATTTCTTCCCATCAAACTTGTGTCTCTTCATCTGATTTAATCTTAGACACTTATCATGTTGTTACTTCTGCTGTTTGAGACAAACCTCTTCAAGGCAAGTTTTGGCTACTCCTGTCTTCTCCCGGAAGTACACAGACACGGCAGGACAGTGGAACTTCCTGAACAGACTGAATGATGAAAACCAAACCAGAATACAAGGCTCAGTTTTCCCTTTGGAGATTTAAACTTTGCCTGGCCAAACTATTTGAACTGAGCTAAGCTTGTAGAACCAGGGTGTGCATGGAGACAGCCATCATCAGAGATGTGTGGGAAGAACCCTCCATAAGAGCCAGGGAAAGACATGCCCAAGTACCTCAATGGTTTCAGAAGAAAAAGAAAAAAAGGATGAGAAAGTTCTTCCAACTTTCACATAAACATTTTATGGAGTTAAAATGAATTTTCCTGGTCTTGGTTAATCACATCTTTAATAACTTTGGAATCTGCTTCTAAATTGGTTGTAGTGTGGAACAAATGAGCGCAGTTAATAAATGGAATAAAACTATGTGAGTTGTTAAAAAAAAAAATCTGTTTTGGAAATTTAACCCCCATAGACTTCATTTGTACTGTGGGGCCATCTACTGGAGGGAACCCATCAGGAACCACACCCTTAAAGAAAAACTAACTCTCCATTTCCAGAATCCATAGCTCCCCAGTTAGAATGAAGGGGCCAGGGAGGCCCCCCCACTCCGTGCTAGAAGGCCGGTTGGCTTGATCTCACGAAGACACAACGCAGCAACCACAGCTGCTGTGAGCTCACGCGTGCAACCATCCTGTCGTGTCCACAAGACCTGCTTGTTTTCTTCTCCTCTTGGACATCTGGCTCTTCCAATATTTTCACTAGGGCAGTAAGGGTAGATCTGGGAGAGTTTGGGGTGACTATGGTGAGATACATAGCAAGAACTTCTCAAGGAAAATAAAAATATTTAATAAAAAATTAATGCACCCAGATCGACTTGATAATTTACTTGGAATTAAACACAACTTTCCAGCTTTAAAAAGAAAAAGAAAAAAAGCCAGGCATGATGGTGCATGCCTTTAATCCCAGCACTCAGGAGGCAGAGTCAGGTGGATCTTTCTGAGTTTCAAGGCCAGTCTGGTCTACATGAAGAGTTCCAGGATAGCTAGGGCTAAAGAGAGATTAAAAAAAAAAAAAAAAAAAAAAGCACCAGAAATCTATGAACAAGACAATGACATAAAAAAAATAGGGACAAATATTGAGGAGACTGAACTAACAGTATTTTTATTTTATATTACCTGAGTGTTTTGTCTACATGTAAATATATCACATGTATGCAATGTCTGCAGTCACCAGAAAAGGGTGTTAGATTCCCCTAGAACTGGAGTTATAGGCAGTCGTTAGCCATCATGTGGATGCTGGGAATTGAACTTGGGTCCTCTCCAAGAACAGCCAGTGCTCTTAACTGCAGAGCCAGCTTTTCAGCCCCGAGATTTAGATTTTAATTCCTTGCTCTCAAGAAAGGTAAGCTCCCAGAGTGAGTTCCAGGACAGCTGGGGCTACAGGGAGACCCTGTCTCAAAAAAAAAAAAAACAAAAAAAAAAAAAGAAAAGTAAACTCCGACACTGTGTCACTATGCCATCAAATTTGCCATCAAAATGTTTACTTGCCGTGAAATGAACTTTCCAAACATTTCAAGTTCAGACACACAGTTAAAGGAATAGTCGAAAATAGTATTCATGCCTTTGTATACCTAAGAATTATTATGAATAAGGTTTATAAGAAGCCCCAGACATTATGAAAGTAATTTAAATGTTACAGTAGGAAATATGGAACCAGAGGCCCGTCGTGGAAAGAGTGGAAAACACTAGCTCAGCTCTTGCTGCCACAGACCAAGAAGGGATTCTCCCGGGTCTCTCTGTAAGCCATTTCTGTTTCCGCATCTTCAGGGTTTCCTTCACAAGCCAAGTACATGCTAATAACTCATAAATAGATCTTTAAACAACAAATCTACGCCTGTAACTCCTCCAAAATATAACTGCTTGCAGAGCACAGAAATACTGCAGACTCAAGCAATCTAAAACTAACTTCATGATTTTCAGTGCATTCGTCCTGCTCCCCCTTTTATATTTCAGAAGACCTCTTTTTCTCTCCTGTTCCCCACACTAGTCCATCCAAGTCACGTATGACACAGGATATGACTCTTTAACATCATATTGACCAGTTTCTCTTCAAGACAATCATTACGCGTCTGTCCTGCCTTCTTTGTTTCCTACCTGGACCTTGTCAATGGACCTATTTGAATCCATTCTCTACACAGTCACCAAAATATCTCTTTAAAATTCAGAGAAGATCAAATTATTTACCTGTTTATAGTGATTATGATAACTTTTCAAAAGTTACTGGAAGTTGAGAAGATAAAATTCAAGTCTCAGCATGACTTGCAAGTCCTCTATGACCTTATCTACCTCTCCAGCTTTCTCCTTACCTGTCAGCAGCTACCCCACCTGACAACCTAGAGGCAGACTCCCTAAGTCAGAGCCTCCTCACATTGCTCCTTCTGATTGACAGTAATATATTCCTATTCAGTATCAAGGCTCCATGCAAGTTATGATTGCCTCTCCAAATCTTACTGAAATCTTCATATGGAAATAGTATAGGTTCCTCTCTCTGTGCCACAAATATAAGACTGTAAACACATAAGGAGTTCTCATAATGGGCTAGACATCATGCTCAGGGGTTTGTTAATATTTTTATCATTGTAATTTTGGGGGCTTTTTGAGACAGGGTCTCCCTGTAGCCCCAGTTGGCCTGGAACTCTCTATGTAGACCAGGCTGGCCTTGAATTTACAGAGATCCACCTGCCTCTACCTCCAAAGGGGTTAAAGGTGTGTTCCACCACACCTGGCTTATATTTTGTACTTATATTATAAACATAAATTCGTTTCATTTTACCTTAGTACTATATCATTTTAATAAAGTCGGAAATGAATACATTGTGCTTTTTTTTACCCACTAAGCATTCTTTAGTTTCTTCTTCTGCCAGAAAATGACTTAGGGCTATATTGTGTTTCATTTTGCTTTCTACTTCTGAAAATACCTTAATTCACATATGCCCAGACATCTTGAATCTCCATTAATAAACATTTTAATGGCTCCAAAGAGATTGACATATAGCTTCAGTGACCTGTTACTTATTTAGAATTTCTACTACTAATATAGATAACATCAAACATCTTTTTTTTTAATTTGAATGATCTTGGATCAAAGAAATTACCTGCTAACTCAATAGTTGTGCTGTGAAACAAAAAGAGCAAGACTGTCAATTATGAAGCCATCCCAAAGATAATTTACTAATGCATCATATCAATCCTCTATGCATTTATCTGAGTTAATGAGAGCTTGGGCATACTTTCTGTTTCTTCAAAAAATTGAGAGACTTTTTTTTCTGAAGTCACGTTTAAAAATACTGGCTTAAACTAGCATTTGAAATTTATTCTAAAATGGGATTGTTAAACACAGACATTCTGAACAACCTCACTTGAAGGAACACCTGTAGATGGTCTATGGCAATCCACCCGCTGAATGATCTTGATTCAGCTTTTTGAGTGTGAGTGGTTTGTAACACAAAATCGAAAAATTAACTGCAAAAGCTAGACAGATAGCTGTGTGGTATCAGGAAGTGTAGAGGTCTATTAATACTAGCAGGGAATTCCACGGCTCCCCAAATGTAGCTGGGGTAAGTACAAGAACAGAGATCTGCATATCAAAGAGCCTATTTATCCTTGCTTAAAGAGAAATGTCTGACAGAGCAACTCTGTCTGATGTCAGCACCTTCTCAGTCTAATTTTCCATAGTGTGGCCAAGTTAGTCTACCTCTTCCAGTTTCTCTTCAATTGCTGTGACAAAACACTCTGACCGACACCAACTTGGGGAGAAAAGGGTTTATTCAGCTCACATCTCCTGGGTCGTAGTTCATTGCTCAGGGAGCCCAAGGTAGGAACTCAGGACAGGAACCTGGAGGCAGGAGCTGAGGCACAGGCCATGGAGGAATGCTTCTTACTGGCTTGCTCCCCTGGCCCATGCCCAGCCTGCCTCTTATACAGTACACAACAATCTGCCCAGGGTGGCACCACCCATAGTGGGCTGGGCCCTCCCACACTGCTCAATAATCAAGATAATATTCCACAGATGTGACCGCAGGCCAGTCCAGTGGAGCCAATGCCCCAATTGAGGCTCCCTCAACCAAGGGATGTCAAGTTGACACTAAAGCTATCCAGCACACCACCCAAATTCTGTAAAGTTGAAACGCAGTCTATGTAGGAAGCACACTTTACCATCAGACAGCTATGCATCTTGCCTTGTTTGTGTTTAACTTTATTAAATCCTTGCAGTGAGTTTTGATTTTTAAAAATAATTTATTTGTTATTTTTATTTTATATGTACGAGTGTACATTTATTCAAGTTTATGAAAGTGTACCCAGGTTGGCAGGGTCCACATAGGCCAAGAGGGTGTTGGATCCCCTGGAACTGGAGCTACAGAAGGTTGTTAGCCACCATGTGGGTGCTGGGAATCAAACCCGGGTCCTCTGAAAGCTGAGTTATCTCTCTAGCCCCTTGTTTGGATTTTTTTATTTTTTGGTCTTTTGGAGACAGGGTCTCCCTGTTGCCCCAGCTGGCCTGGAACTCACTGTGTAGACCAGGCTGGCCTTGAACTCACAGAGATCTGCTGCCTCTGCGTCTCGAGTGCTGGGATTAAAGGCGTGCGCCACCACGACCCATTTTCATAGTTTTGATTTTTAAGACCAGCAGTATGTTCTCCCTCAGCAGCTAAAAATGTTTGTAATTTCTGCAGCTCACCTAGAACACTGCAAGTCAACATCTTACCTATTCATAAGCTGTGAAAAAGAAAAAAAAAATACCTAAATGCTTGTAGTTTAAGTAACTGCTTCCTTTAATATATATTTGCATAATTAACTACTCTTTCTTTACATGGTTTCATAGTTTAGAATGTTCTTTGTTCTTATGACCATTGCCAATTTTTTCATGGTATTCTTTTTTTTTGAGTGTTTCTGGTTTCTTTTTTTTTTTTAATTTTTTTTATTAATTTTATTTATTTATGTATGTGTATGAATGTACTGTCTGCATGCAAGTGGAGTTCTCCTGGAATTGGAGTTTCAGACGGTTCTCAGCCACCATGTGGGTGCTGGGGATAGAACCCGGGTCCTCTGTAAGAGCGGTCAGCGCTCTTAACCGCTAGGCCATTTCTCCAGTCCCATGTTTCTGGTTTCTACATGCTGCATCAAGTAACCTTTTAACGCATTCCATAAATCTCTGTAAGAATCATTCTTGCAGCCTGGGAGCTCCCAGCCTGTTCTGTTTCTTACTCTGTTCCTATTGGCTTAGCCATTTATTCAATCCCCCAACCCAGGAACCTCCAGGGAGCCACTGCCTTCCAATCCCACATTTATAATTGGTCATTAAGACCTATTGATTCTTCCTCCTGAATGTATTGAAAATCTATCTGTTCCTTTTCAACCACTGTTTCTTTATTCATCACCTGGATTACTGAGCTGATTTTCTAACTAGACTATCCTCAGTTCTGACCACTCACATATCCACAGTACTCTCATCCCAGTTAGTTCTTCTGGAATGATCATAATTATACTTTTAAGGTCATGTCAGGCTGGCCTCTGTGTATTTTACCAGATATGTTTCACCTGGTTTTCACAAAATCTGATACTGTGATTCTTTTAGTACAGAGTTAAGTGTTCTCATATTCTTAGTAAAAGCTGTTGGGTTAATAATACTTGTAAGAAAAAGTAATTTAAATAGAATCCAAAATAGCATATTTGAAGACGTTAAAGGCATATTAAGTATAAATATATAAAATGCATATATAAAAATTATCAATAATAAGAAATTATAGGGCCTGAATTTCAGCCACAGAATTGATACTTGGGGGGGGGGGTGGGAATAGAGAGATGGCTCAGCAGTTAAGAGCACTGGCTGTTCTTGCAGAGACCCAGGTTTGATTCCCAGCACATACATGGCAGCTAACAACTGCCCAAAACTCCAATTTCAGGGGATCTGACACCCTCTTCTGACCTGCATGTGCATTGCACACCTGGGTGTACTCACATACATGCAGGCATAACACTCATATACCTAAAGTAAATTTAAAAAAGAATTGATATTTTAAATTAGTCTTGTATACTCTTTTCATTTGTTTTGTAGCTGGTAGACCAGGCAGCAAAAGTGATCATCATATTTTAGAAGGAATACATAGTCAAATTAAAAGTTTGTTCCAGAACTGTGAAGCCAACAGTCATCCAACAAATATTCTAATTAATTGTATATGATGAGTTCTAAAACTGAACACGTTTTACTACAAAGCAAGTTTCAATCAACACCAAAAACGCAGTATCACTCAGAAAATTTTCTTTAAATCTAAAACAGTTACATTGGCATCATATGCTCTGTTCAGTCCCCCCACACAATTACTATCCTTTGTTACTTATAATTACCAATACAGTATAAATAGGGTTATATTGGCTCATTTAGGAAATAGGAAGAGAAAGTATGTTACATGTGCAGCACAAATGCAATGTCTTTCCAAATATTTTTAATCTGTGGTTGGGTGAATCTACCAATGTGAGCCTTCAAATATGGCTGAGAGTAGTTTATAAATTCATTTATTAAAAGATTTTTAGATGAGCTAAGTTCAAATGTGAGGCAGAATTTAATAAAATTGAAACACTATGGAAACTGAAAGAAACCTAAAATTTGAGTATTAAAGATGTTACTACTACCTTTTACTTACTAATTTCAAAAGATGGTTTACACAAGAATATTTCACTCATTCAAATGAAGATTTTGGCCAAAACATCAGTATTACTTTATGACGTCAAGTTTCTCTGCTAACAGACCTGTGAATAAATTGCAATGTGGATTGATTGATGAAATAATGGTATTCTGGATGCTCAATGGATTCCAGACTTATCATAGTCTTCTGGTTAATATTTCCAAAAGAAAAGTTAGAATACTTAAAAAATATATAAAAATAATACAAAAGTATAAATATATAAGATTGGGGTATCTGGGTAAATGAACACTCAATAAATAAGTTAGTACCAATAATTTACAGGAGCCTGACAGGAAAATTAAGATTTTGTTGGCTAGAATAGATCACAATGTGACTGGGCATAAATCCACCCTCCACATGCAACCACTGCTTCCTGTTTATCTGGTTATCCAAGTGTCTAGACAGCATCCCTTTCAGGTAATAGAAAGAAATCCTACTAAATGCCAACCTATCAATAGCTTCTGGGGATATGGAGACTTGATCCGGGTTAGTTTAGGATGAAATGGGCCTTAACCTAGATAAAGTGTAGACATCAGTCATGTCTATTTCATATTCAGACAAAAAATATTGACAGTTCCACTATTTTATCATTTAGCTTAGCTGAATTCCACACCACTGACACGACTACTTGACCCGCAATTTTGCAGATTTGTATACTAATACCAGTTTTATTTTCCTAAGATCTTTGCCTAGCATCCAGAATTTATTTAGAAATGGTAATTAAAAGGCAGTGAAAGTCCCCTGATTTATCGTGTGGGCTTTAGACCAGTAACTAGATTTTACCAGTCAGTGCTCTGTCAGTTTTGATACAAAGCATGCATTTATCTTACTAACAGTTCAATTTGTGGTATAGTTATTTTTCACTATTAGAATTACTGAAGCTTTAGCATACACAGAAATAATCATGACACAATTTTCCACATTTCTAATAATTTCAGAAGATTCATATTATTATATTATGCACACACATAGAAAGCTACAGCTGGTTTTCTGACAACTGCTTAAGATTTCAATATGAAAGAGAGAAGAATTTTTAAGAATCTTAGATAAATTACTAAGTGCTGTGACAAAAAGAATTTTGAACAGATACAAGAATGTTCTTACATAAACAATTGACAGGGCTGGTTGTAGGAGAGGTTCACCCCACAGTAACTGGCTGAATGGACAAGACAGTTGGGGAGAGTAGGTAGAAAATTGGCACAAGAAGGTTAACTGCAGCAGAATGAAGCTGACCTGCTCATTGAAATGAAGTTATCACCACATTCTGTGGAACAAACACCTACTACCACAAAATCTTCCACTTGGTTGAGATTGGGGCTACCTCGGGAGTCACAGAATTAAATAGAAGAGATAGAGATGTTAAAGATCACTTCCAGCCCTGTTTCCTTACAGAAGCAGTGAAGTTATATAATTCATCCAAGAAACAGGAATGAGATCTGCTAACTCCTGTTATGGGACTCTTCTTTTGAACTAAAGTGAATTAGATGTGTGGATTCAATAGAACCAATCTTGCTGTAAAGACAATTAGCATGAGAACAAGTCTTCCCTCACCCCCACCTGACAATTATAATAAAATTGAAAGGAGAGCACGTTATACAGAGCAAAGAGGAATGCCAGCACAGCTCTGCTAGAGCTAAGGCAATTTGAGAATTTAATTTTGGTATGTCTAGCCAAAGTCAATTACGCACAACAGGCTGGAGAACAACCAAGGGCTGACTTAGCAGATTTTAAGCTCTTCTGTTGAATTAAAAAATCAAATATAAGAAGAGAAGAAAGGGAAGCGAAGGGTATAAACTAATTAATGGCTTAATAATGAAATTGTGAAATATGGGCTGTGAGTTCAAGACTGCTAAGCACTCATGGAAATTGGTCTAAAACTAAAAGAAGGTGGGGTAGACTACAAGACGGGCCGGGGGACAGGAGGATAAGGAAATAAGAGACATGTGACTTGTGGAGAGGAATCTAGACCTTTCACCAGATTGAAATGAAGCTTTTTTAAAAAATTTTTATTTATTTTATTAGGTGTATGAATGTACTGTCTGCATGTAGGTTTGTGCACCCACGTTGTGCAATGCTGCGGAAGTCAGAAGAGGGTGTCGAATTTCCCCTGGAACTGGAGTTTCAGACGGTTCTCAGCCGCCATGTGGGTGCTGGGGATCAAACCTGGGTCCTCTGCAAGAGCAGTCGGCACTCTTAATTGCTAGGCCATCTCTCCAGCCCTGAAATGAAGCTTTTTTATTTTTTTATTTATTTTTTTTTGAAATGAAGCTTTTTAATAAAAGAAAAATAACAGCTACCTTGGACACATAATAACCAGACAGCAACACTTGAACATAAAATAACCGTCTGGAATTAAGACCAATGAATTTTAGTATTTAACATTCACAAAAGCAATTTTACCAATAAATTACTCCAGAGTTCTATAGTGGACCCTGGTTATATAATCTGATTTCAAAAAAGTTTATACACACACACACACACACACACACACACACACACACACGCACACACACGCACACACACACACACTCTCTCTGTCAGGAATACAAACCAATGGAAACAGAACACCGGAAGGACTGTTTTTGAGCATTTGAAAACCAAAGCTTCTTTTTCTTTGTGTTTTCGTTTTTTGGTTGGTTGGTCTGTTTTGTTTGGGTTTTTTTGAGGCAGGGTCTCCCTAGCCTGGCCTGGCCTCACTGTGACGAGCCTGCCTCAATCTCACAGACATACACTTGCCTCTCCTTCCCTTTCTGAGTATGGTGTGAGCCACCAGGCCTAGCATTTTTCACTTTCCTTTCTTCCTTATATCCTTGTCACTTTACTTCTGAGATTAAGTAATTTCCTAGTCATTTGCTATGAGCATTTCTCTGTGTGGTTTGTTTGTTTGAGGTGCTGTGGATCAAGCTCAGGGCTTTGCATATACCAGGCAAGCATTCTATCACTGAGCTGTACCACCACATATTGTAATAATAAAATAATATTATGTATCATAATACTGTATTATATTCTTTATAATTAATATTATAAAATATATATAGCATTGCATAATAAACTATAATTCTATATAATGTTTATATAAATGATTATTATTTCATATTATATAGTATGTTATATTTATTATAACACACCCCACATATTCCCTTCTATGGAAATAGAAATTAAGGAAGCAGAAGGTGTAGAATGGATGCTTTGCTTTGAGTCTGCAGACCTGTGTTCTCAGGTCACAGCCTCCAATTGACCATATTCCAGCATCAATAACTCAAGGGGCTTAGCCTCCTTACCTTAAAAAGGGAAAAGTTAGATTACATGTCTCTAGATACTCTGACAGCTTGAAATATAGCCAACCTATAATTTCTCTGCCTTCAATTTTTCTCACATTCTCTTTAACAAGAAAACAAATAACTTTTGCAAAACAGTAATTCTCATAATATATATTATAAGAATATATATTATAAGAATTACTATATATATATATACATATATATATACATATATATATATATGTATAATTACCATACCCTTTCCAGTGGACAGATAACTTCAAATAACCACTAATTCAGAGAGAAGCATAGGTCACCTAAAGTCACTGTTTATATCCTCTATTGATGGAAACATTTTCTAACAGTGAGAAATGTCTTTAATGCTCAGCTGAAATAATTTAATGACAGGAAAAAGAATGCTTTTTACAAGGTTGAATCTAACTTCACACCATAGATAAGAGCTCTGCCATTTGTAAACTATCTAAGGCTGAAGAATAGAAAACAGGAGAGTGAAAAGACACCTTTGAAAGTGTTTATTTGTGATGGTCTAACATTATGCCTTTGACAAAATGACCAAAGGTAAATTATTTCAGAGCTATGCTTAATGGCTTTAATGGCCAGATCAGGAGTGAACTATTCATTTCAGGATGCCTATTTCCTTGAACAATTTCTGTACAAAATTCAAGCTTACCAAATAACATATTTTAATTCAAGAATCACTGCCCATACTTCATACACGCTAGTTAAAGTAACATGCTGAATTTTCATGTAGCATATATCTGGTTATAGATATAGTCACATAAACAAAGGCAATTTTTGAAATAAATTAGCTAGGGGTGGGAGAGATGGTTGAACGCACTGTGTCACAAGCACAGGGACCTGAGTTTGGATCCCAGAACCCATATAAAACCCAGCCATGGACACACATGGCCTGAAACCCTAGTGTTATGGGGAACAGAGACAGATGAGCTGCTGAAGCTTGCTGGCTGCCAGCCTAGCCCCAGGTTCGGTGACAAAGCCTGCCTCGAGGGACTAAGGTAGAGAGTGACATGGCAAAACATCAGATGTTCTATTCTACCCCACATACATGTGCACATGCACATTCCTGCGTGCTCATGGGTGCATGTACCACACATATATTCACACATAAAAACAATATAAGTAAATATATAAATAAACTAAGTACACTAGGAAATGGTCAGAACAGTATCATTATGTTATTTATGTGTAAGAGCATTTTGCCTGCATGAATGTAAGTGCACCCATGTGTGCAATGCCCACAGAAGCCAGAAGAGGGCATCATATCTCCTGGACCTTGACTTACAGAAGGTTGTAAGACAACATGTGGGTACTGGGAACTGAACTGTGGCCCTCTGCAAGAGCTGCCAGTGCTCTAGATGCTGAGACATCTCTCCAGCCTCTTCATTATCCTTTTAAACATAACAAAGCTTAAGTTTTGAAATATGTCCTTCCTAAAACTTGTGGTTGTTGAATTGAAGAGCTTTCATGATAATTATGCTACCGTTCCTGATGCCAGGGTTCTGTCAAAGGCCAGTGACATATGGAGTCTTGTAGCTGCAACACTTAGCTGTAATTGCAATGCCACTCTCAATTCACATACTCTTTGGATCTTGTCGCAGTGACTTCATCCACACTCGGTTTTTGTATAATCAGACTGGCCTGATTATTCAGCCACAATTCCTGTGCCTATGACTAATCTGAGATTAAAATTGGAAAATAACAGAACTAATATTCATGCTTTCCTGTCCCTTTTCTCTAACCTCTTGTTTGCCTGGGTGTCTTCTCCTTCAACCTTATTGCTGAGTAATCTTGAACTACTTCTGGCATAAAGCCTCACAGGCTATGAAGCAAGCCTTAGTCCCGTATTTTCCCAAATACCATGCAAGTTCACCATCTCATAAGATATGTCTTAAAACAATCATTGTAAATAGCTTCCAAGAGCTAATGTTATAGGAAAACATTACAAGCTAAATCTCTGTTCCTAATGATCCCCCAAATTGATTGATAATTTAAAGGCTCTTGAAGTACTATGCTAAAGAAATATTTTATCTATATTTAACTCATAGAAATCTGAAATTTATTCAACTAAAAATTCAATGATAAATCGTGTGTGTGTGTGTGTGTTTGTGTGTGTACTTCCTCGCCCCCCTATGTACAATTTATATTCAGAAGTCCTGATCCCTTAAGGAATCCTTGAGATTCTGGCCTGTTCTCTGGGGAAAACAGTAACAATACAGAGGTTAAGCTTCTAGTATAGTCATGTGTCATCAAAGGGTGGTTGATTTGAACCTACATTAACAGTACATCAGTCCAATGTGCAGAATGAAATGGAAATCTTAAGCCCTGGGGGTAGACTTTGCTCTAATACATGCTTATTGCTTATGTGAGAAACATCAGTTCTAGAATTCCCATATTCAAAGAATGAAATTCTAAAACAACAATTACAACAACTGAGCAAAAGGAATATTTAAAGATATGAGAAATCAAATGATTTTTTTTTCTTAACTGACTAACATAAATGAATTTAGTTATCTGCTTTTGAAAAAATAGAAAAGGGGGGAAAATGTGGTCAGAGGATCCACGTTCTTTTATAACTGTCTAGGTTACATATTCGAACTGCCTGGGTCACTGAGCCAAAGAGAATCCATCCTGAATTTTGCTTTCTAGAAAAAGGTTTCAGATATTTTCTCCCTTGCTTGGAGCATCCACCAATCAACATTTACTACTCCTCTACTTAGGCATTTCTTCTTTGTCTTCAAAAAGAGTTAAGGGCAAGGCATTAATAGGCATGGGAATCAGAGAATTAGATGTTGATTATGGGAGTGATAGAAGTGGAGGGAGTTCAGGAGTCCTTAAACTGAAGTTGGAAGCTATTCCTGGTGCATTTCCCAGGATGTTTCAGAGCCAGCTTGCTTCCTTGGAGGACCACACAGGACTCCCACAATCCTTCATGGTGTCTGACACTTCATCTATTCCAGCTTTTGGTTCCCATAAGCTTCAGCCCTCAGAAACACTGATTAAAGAGCTTTCGAACAGAAAATATTTCTAGGCATTTTTTTTAAAGTGGAAACTGGCATTATTGCCTCTGACCTTAATCCATGCCAATAGAGGACTACAAACCTAACCCCACAGTAAGTCAAGGCGAGGAACGGCTCTGGGCAAGGGTGGAAATCCTTAGTCTAATAAAAAATAAATAAATAATGCTTTCCTAAGGATAGAATGTACACTGTGGGATGCCTCTTACACTTACCTGCAGTGTGTCAGTTATTGTAACCTCCAGTTTAAATGAAATCTTTTCTGGTTCTGGACAATGTTGTACTTTCTTGTTTCTGATTCTTTGCATACAATACAATTTTGTTTAGTCTTACAAAACCATCAGTACCTCTAGGCCAAGGTGAAATATCTTACCAAACTGCACAATTTTAAGAACTGACTTTGTAAGTGATAGCATCCCAAAGGAATGGAACAAACTGGAAATGTGTTACTATTTCTTAGCTAAAGCCTTAAGGTAGTTTTATAATTTTCATAAAAACAAAATAATTTGAAAACATGGCTTGGTGCTTTTCATATAAACTCAATGGCATAGCTTTCATCTTTTATTCATTGTTTTCTAGTAAAGAGAAATGTTAGTATCAAAATGTATCTCCATACAGATAAAAGTTGTTCAACAGTAGCTAACTAAAGCATCTCATCAAAACCCTGCCCCTTACCAGATTTCACATGTCTTTATCAATCTTCTGAAAAATATGGAAGTGGCCTAACTCCAAGAGATAAAGGTACTTGAGCTATCTATGCCTTTCTAGGAGCTTATCTGAGCCCCCAATTCATTTCCTTCAGCATAGTACAAAAGTAATTGCTTTCTCCACCCATTTATGGTGTCCTTTACAGGTGTTATGTGGAGGGGAAAAGCTTGGTATCCAGTAGCTATCCTGTGTTATTGCTAAAAGGAATGAAAAAAAAAAAAAAAAACAGGAGATGGGGCTGGAGAAATGGCTCAGAGGTTAAGAGCACTGACTGCTCTTGCAGAGGACCCTGGTTCTATTCCCAACACTCACATGGTGGCTAACAACTGTCCTTACCTCCTATTCCAGGAAATCTGATGCCCTCTTCTGACTTCCACTGGCACTGCATAACACACATACACTTACAAGCATGCAAGTAAGACATTCATATGCACAAAAACAAAAAATAATAAAATTTTAAAAGAGAAAAATAGAGGAAGAATGGATGGAGGGTGGCTAGCCACGGGAGCGGGGTAAATATCACTGTGTAATCTCTAACAGGAGTGAATCTCTGGATCTGCCAAGAATGAGGAAAATGTTTTATTTCACTTGTTGCTGTTGGTCATTTATTTCTAAGATGCTGCTTTTCCTCAACGTTCTGTTACTATCCATTCCTGATGGAATTAGAGGTGTCCTCTAAAAGCAACTTGGTAATCGTCTCAGAACGTTAATATAGAGAAAAGAAGAAAGCAGAAAGAAGGGAGGTCAAGCCCTAGGGGAGGGTCAGTCACCAAGGCAGGCTTCAGATTTAGCAGCTGTACCGTGTCCGGGTTGCTTCACTGATGAGGCCTTGGTGTGCATTGCTCTATAGTTCTGTGTAAGAGTTCTGTTTTCTTTCTTAGTAGCCCCTTTCATGTCTTACCAACTTGATGATAAACTTTCCGAATTTGAAACCTGGGATCTGCTGTTTATTTTATTTTATTTTTAATCTAAGGTGCTATCTTTACACTTCCTCTGTACTGATGCCTCTTTTTCTTTAAATTACTATCTTCAAAATAATTTGCTAGTTGGCTCCTTGCTGTAAGTACAAACATACTGTTAAGTTGCCTGTGTGGTTTCTAATCCAGAGTTTACCTGCAGTTCCCTGGTGTCAGTTCCAAACATCCACAGATGGAACTGAAATTAGAACAGGATTCACTGCGTTATTAATTTCCAAGGAATGGATGAATCGGATCTTTATTTTCCCATTTCTACTATTTGGATATTGGAATTAAATTACTGACTTTAGTTTCTTGATTATTTCTTCTCCTTGACTAGCCTATTGTTGGCTTCAATTGACCTCATTTAATATAAAGTAATGCTTTAAATGTACATTTCTGTTGGTTTTTTTCCCCTCAACTCAAAGTATCAGATATTTTTTGTTATATTGCTAAAAACAGGAAATAATCCATTTAACAAGCATGACTTCCATACTTTATGTAACACTCAATGGCACTTAGTTAAGTTTGCAAGCCAAAAATCCTAAAGTTTTATCCAGTGTAAAAGAAGACCTGGAAACACGAAGCAAAGCTCTTTCTTTCAAACCCCTGTCAGCGGCACCTTATAAAATGATAAATTATTTTCATTGAACCACTGAAAAGTCCTCAGCCCTTAAAAATCAGTAAGAAATAAGTCCAGTAGTTCAAAAGATTTTGTTCATTTTTATTTTGTTTTATTGTTGCTTTTTTCTTTTTTGAGACTTTTGATTTCCCGCATATCCCCAGCTGGCTTGGAACTCACTGTGTAGACCAGGCTGGCCTGGATCTCACAGAGATCCACCTGCCTCTGCCTCCCAAGTGCTGGGATTAAAGGAGTGCCCCACCAAACTTGGCAAGTTAAAAAATTCTTAAGTAACTCAAAACATACAAAAAATATAGAATCAGTACAAACTATTTTGGATATTTTGATTCAAATATACATAGGAAAATGAGAAGAAAGAACAGCCAATCAGGTAAAGAAATACTGAAGAGAGTGTGTCATGAAAATGGACTCACACTGCCCCAGCTATGTGAACATACCTACTATAGTAAATGGAATTATATTTAAGTTAAAGAACAGGAAATTTAAACTAATGTAATACAGCTATTGACATTGAGATCTGGGTTTCTTCTTTGTTCTTTTACTTTCCTTTTTAAAAAAATAAACTCTCACTGTATTGCCCAAGGTGGACTCAAACTCCCATTCTCCAACCTCTCCGGTGTCTGAGACTATAAATACACTATAAATAACAACACTATACCTCATCTGAGTCATTGCTTATTACAAAAGCTGAAGAAGGAGTTGTAGAAATGGCTCAGTAGTTAAGAGTACTGGCTGCCATTGCAGAGGACCCAAGTTCAATTCTCAGCACCAACACGGAAGCTAACAACAATCTGTAACTCCAGTTCCAGGGGGTCCAATGCCCTCTTCTAACCTCCACGAGCATTGCAGGACACTGGTACTAGCAGGCAATATGTTCATACACATAAAAGAAAAATAAAATATATTTTTTAAAAGCTAAGGAAGAGAGGTTATTAGTGGGATTTTTTTCTGTCCTTCTACCAATCTGATATTTTACTTTACTATTTTAATTGATTGCATTATTTCTCTTTTATTCAATAACCACTACCGTCTTGATTTCTGAGTTTGAATTTAAAATGGCTAAAGATCTATCCATACATTTTTTACTTGATATCTCTGTAATTTGCCTTCTTTGTCTTGATTCACCTCTTGGGAGACTAAATGTTACTGTAGTTTGTTATAGTTTCCTTATGACCAAGCAGAGATGGGGGCTGGGTGGTTAGGAGCACTGTCTTCTTGCAGAGCATCAAGGTTCAGTAACCAGCACCCACATGGCAGCTAAAAAACATCCATAACTCTACTTTCAGGGGGTCTGATGCCCTCTTCTGACCTGCTCGGGCATTGCACAATATGGGTGCACTTACATACATACAGGCAATATATTCATGTACATAGAATAATAAAAAAGATAATAAAGTATAAAAAGCTGAGGGGTTGTGGTATTGTTCAGCTTGGGTTTGATTATTCAGTGTTTTTCTTAAAAGAACAGCAGTGGTTTTCTCATAATTGTGTTGATCAGCCGGGCATTTCTTCTCACCTGGGCTGGCTTGGCAGATCTCTGCAGTTACCTCGAGATGTTCAGTGGCTCAATACTTCAAGACAGCCTTATTTATAGCTGAGGATCTGTCAAGCTGGCTGTTCCTTTTCTCTCAAATGGGCCAGCTCAGGCATGTTTAGAAGTTGTACATTCAAAAGAGAAATGATCCGGTAAAGTGTTAAGATGATAGAAATTGGAAGAAGTCAAGAAAAGGGGGTAATGTAATCCATGGATAACTTATACACCTGAATTAAGAGTAGAAGAGGATGGATTCCTTAAATCACAGCTCACATCAGTTTTAGGACATTGTATGTAATGCTATGTCCAGTAAACTTCAATGATAACCACAATCAGTGTCATGAATGTCAATGTCATTGGGTGCCAAAATACTGCAGAAGTGTCTTAAAATTTTGAAGAAAAGATAATCCAGTTTTATACCCACTGAACGATTTAAAAGAGAAAATAAGGCAAGTGTGGTGATTCAATTTTATAATCCTAGCATTTGTGAGATGGAGACAGGAGGATTGGGAGTTTGAGGCCAGCTTGTCCTGAACTATATGAAACCCTGTCTCAGGTAGATAGGTGGATGGATGTATGGATGGATGGATAGATAGATAGATAGATAGATAGATAGATAGATAGATAGATAGATAGATAGATAGATAGATGATAGATCATACATACATACATCTATACATACATACATACACACACTCGGTGCATAAGCCCTTTGCTAGGCTTTGCTCCATTATTGTTCTTGTTTTGCTCCTTTTCATCTTCAATAAGTATTTATACTATTGTAATTGAATTACCAACTTAAGATGACACATTTGAATTTATATTTAAAAGAAAGCTTAGGTACATATAAAATGGTGAATTGCATTTTCTTGTCTTCACAATTTTTAGTTATCATTCTCCAGAATTTTGAAATTTAATGAACTGTTGGAAGATTAATCTCATTCTTCTCTTCCCCCATGAGTTGGGTATTCATGCTACACTGTAGATACTGACTTGTCACTATCCTTAAAGTTTATTCATCTTAGAATGCTACACTGTCCTTCATGCCACTTCAAGAGATGCTCTTCAAATTTTAATTTAGGCCTATAAATTATAGGTTTATTGCCTTACCTTCTTTTTCTTTTCATGTCTATTATTTCCTCACAATTAGTAACTTTCACCTGGTTGTCTAGTTATCTTCCTCCATTGTCATATGTGTATAGTATGCATGTATATATTTGCATGTGTCCGAGTTTGTGTGTGCATGTGTGTGTGTGTATTTGTGTGTGCCTGTGTGTGTGTATCTGTGTGTACATCTGTATGTGGCTGTGTGTGGCTGTGTGTCTGCATGCTTGTCTCTCTGTATGTGTTTGTGTGTGTGTGTCTGGGTCTGTGTGTATCTGTGTGTGCACATGCCTATGTATCCTTGAGACTGATGCCCCGATTCATCCTCCAAACTTGTCTACTGCGTTCTTTCAGTCAGGGTCTCTCAGTCAAGCCCAGAGCTTATCCGTACTGCTCTGAGTCTCCCTTGTCTCTGCCCTCCTAGGATGGAATTACAGGTGCACCACCCCCACCCATAATTTAAATAGGTTCTGGGCATCTGAATTCCAGGCCTCGAGTTTACATAGCAAGGGCTTTAACCACTGGGTCATTTCCCCATCCTATGGTCATGTATTTAAACTGAATTTTGTGGGTTTTGCTCGAGGCTCTTCTCCATAGTCCTAGCGTTGATCACAGTCATGCTTGTTCCTTTGTTCTCTAATGTTTATCTATCTATTGAAAGCATCTGTGATCCATTTTCCTCTGGACAAGCAACACTTCTTCCATCGTTTTTCACCAAGTCTCCAGTTTGATACTACTGATATTTTCACAGGTTTCCTCATTGACTTGATTTCATTTCTCATGTATTGCTTACATCATATCTATTGGAATTTCTTTGAGTTAACTGGCAATATGTATCCTAATCTTTCAATTTTCCTGTGATATTTAAATGTGATATTTTATTATTTTGTAAGAATTGAATATATGCATATGATGTGTTTTGATCATCTTCACTTCAGCCTCCAGCTTCTGCCAGATCTATTCCTCCCAACTGCCTCCTTTTGAAAATTTTTATTGATTTGAGAATTTCTTTTATATATCAATATTTTTTTTTAATTTTATGTGAATGAGCGTATTGCCTGCATGTAGGCAGATCTACCCATGCCATGCATGTAGCTAGCTATACCCATGCCATGCAATGTCCTCAGAGGTCAGAAGGTGTCAGAAAATCAGGAACTGAAGTTACAGACAGTTGTTATCCACCACTATGTGCGTGATGTTAACCACCATGTGGGTGTTGGGAATAGAAGCCGGGACCTCTACAAGAGCAGCCAGTGGTCTTAACTACGGAGCCATTTCTTACACCCCTGATTTGAGAATTTCATACAATGTGTTTTGATCATGCTCAGACCCCCCCTTCAACCCTCCCCTTATTCCCCCACCCCCCAACTTCCTGTCCTCTATTATTATTTGCCAATATTTTTAAAACCTTGTGAAATCTAATCTGTGTTTCCCAAGTGCTAGGTGTGGCTCTAGTCCTAGGGACCAGCTTAACCTACCGGACCGTCCGTCCCTCTCCTAACCTCTGTCAGAGGCCAGCAGGTCCTCTCTAGGCCTAGAGCTTCCAGACTGGGCCCCTGTCAACTACTGAGTCCAGTTTGTGGTGCCCATATAGACATGGGTATGGGCCCAGCCCGGGGATAATGGATGACCTACCAGGGGCCATAAAAAAAAACTGTCTCTTCCCTTTGGGTAAGGACTTGTGAGCCACTCCTCCATCCATGCTTTAGGTTGACTATTCTGACCTTGTACAGGCCTTGCGCAGCTGCTATGAGCTCACGAGTGTCATGATCCTGGTGTGTCCAGAAGACATTGTTTCACTCTGGTCCTCCCTGACTTCTGCCTCTTACAGTCCCTTCCACCCCTTTCTCCGTGACACTCCCTGAGCTGTCTAGCTTTCACAATACAACGAGGTGTTATGCAGCTAGGGGAACAAAGTTATCTTATTCGCTACTAACCCTGTGAGCTACAAAAATGCCCAGCCTGACAAGACGTGCCCATCGTTCATAATGGCAAGCAGATGCTTTCTGATCAGATTTAAGGTCTGCTTCTCAGGAGGAAACACCTGCCTGGCACTATGATTGGGAGTGTACTATTATTATTTTGCTAATAGACATAGTTTCAAACTGATCACCATACCCACAGAGTACATCTCTCAGACTCCATCTGAGAAGTTCCTAGTGATTATCTTTGTGATTATCTATAATAAGTTTCTTTGTAATAATTATTCATAACCGATGTTGATTTAGAGAAAGAAAATGATCAGTGTGCAGTCTCTGGGTAGACTACTTGTTTCATTTCCCTATCATCAAATCTCTTATTTTCTTTTGCCAGGCCACATCTCTTCATGTTCAGGCTCTAAGTCATGATCTGACCTTTCTTCCTCTTCTTTCTCCTTTGTGACTCTTCTTCTTTTCAATCATCTAGTTCTGAAACATGATGCTAGACAAGCACACTGACATCCCAATACAGATTCCTCAGCTAACTGACCTAGAGGCTTCAAAGAGTCATTCTTGACACTACAGTCTTCCATGACTATACACTATTTCTCTTTGAGCCAGTGGTCTTTTGCCTTTTAAGGTTGTGCTTCTTGTTTTCAGCAAGCTACTCATCAGACTCTTAACAGTTACTGTACTATTGCAAATAAACACATGTGCACACATACATGCATTACGGTAGAAGATTCCAAATATTGTAAAACTGTTATCTAGAAAAATATTTAAGTTTTTAATTGGGCATTCAGACATTTAATGCAATGGTTCCTAATCAAATTTAGACACACCCATCAGCACTCATGCATTGCTCCATCCATGTTAAATTCTAACCAAGATGTCTTTCTGAGCAAATTCACCCACTGGACTGTTATCAGCACAACTAGAAATCTTGAATTTATTAATAAAGACATACCAGTTAGCATGTTTCATAATTGCATGGGGTAAATACATCTCCTTCCCACATTAGCCAAACTACTGTGGCACAGTAGCAGAAAAGCCAACAGGAATATCATGTGGTGGAATCCAGTATTGGCCTGCCAACTTGGTGCTGTCAGGTTAAAAAAAACTCCAGTTACTTTTCCCTACCACTTCACAGTCCCAAAGTGGCAACTGCCTAGTGGGAATTAGACATGTGTTTCAGGTAAGAAGACAATGAAGGATCTTATCAGCCACAGCTCTCCTCCTTCAATAGCAAAACAGAAGTGTTCACACCACCAAGACAGTTCCAGCAAACTTCCATTTGCATTTCAACAGAAGCTTTTCAACAGTTCCAGCATGCATTTCAACAGAAGATTTCCAGTGTTGTGGTGTAAGAGAAGAGTTAGGAAGAGATATTGGTTTAGTCAGCCATGCTTTGCCAGTCCCCAAATGCTGAGAACTGAGCAAAAAATATTAGAGCTCATCCATTTTTTATATGCCGAGAACTTTGCAGACTCTCACATATTTGTAGATATTAAACAGATATTTGTCATATTCCTTTATGACTAACTATATCTATTGCTTCTGAACCTGTTATTTAATTCACAGTTTCAAAAAAACATTTGGCATGACCAGGCATAAGAGTATACTTCTGTAATCCCAGCATTTGCAAGACAGACAAGAGGATCCAGAGTTTGAGTGTAGCCTGGGCTGTGACACTCAGTCCCACAAAAGATTCCTATGGATATAAGGATGTTGGGAATGTAAACATAAAAATATATTATTAAATTGAATTAATATTCCACAATATTCAATTAACTGAATACTGCATGTGACTGAAATTATATTTAAAAGGTAAAATCATGGAACATAAGTTTGGAGTGACTAAGAGGGTATGAGATCAGGGTTATATTTACTCTGGAGCTGTACATTCAGCACTGACTGACAGAAACTTTTCTAGTACTACTCTGGGTTTTATTCTCATTACCTATAAGAACTTCTCACTCTGTTCCATAATAACGTGTAGCCAATGCAATACGAAATAGTATTTGTTCTTAAGTGTTCCCATAATATTAAAACTTAAAGATGATGTAGCAAATTCATCTTGAACTATGGTAATGAGCTGAAGATTAGACTGACTGACAAACATATACAGTCTGTATGTATTCCAGATACTTTTTCTTTTGCTCTTTGTAGTTTTGTTCCTTGAACAAACTATATAGCCGACAATGACCTTGATGTCTTGACTTTCCTGCCCCCGCACTCCCAGTTCTGCTATTACAAGCTGTGCCACCATTCCCAACCCTATGTTAGGTATTTCTCTAAGGACCATACATAATCTGGATGCATCTAACCCACATAGCAAATGCTAGGAGGTGACTGTCCTCATCACCCACATGAATGAAAAGGGAAACTGAGGTAGAACCTGGAACCCAAATGGAAGAGCTCATGCTTGGTTTTCACCAAATATTGCCTCTTCCTTCATTTCAATCATTCTAATATGTACAGTTACCATCTGCATTAGATGCATGAAAAAAACAGAAAGAAGCCCAAGGAACTTAAAGTAACTTGGCAAAAATCACACCCATAAATATGATTCAAACATAATTTTCTCCTACTCTGAAATCTACATTAATCTAAAAGATATTGAATTAGCACATTGTAATTGTATATTTGTTGTCGACAGCATGATAGAAATTTTGATACATGTATAACATGAACATGATCAGACTAGTATGATGGCCTCAAATTGTTTACCGTGTCTTTGTGTTGTGACTATTTAAACAACTGTCTTATTTTGAAATGTATAAATAGTTCAACTGTAGCTAACTTACTGTCTGGGGGTGGGTTTAGTGAGGTTTTTTGTTTTTTTGGTTGTTTTTTTGTTTTTTTGAGATAGGATCTCCCTGCAGCTCCAACTGGCCTGTAACTTACTATATAGATTAGGCTAACCTGGATCTCACAGAAATCTTCTGCCTCTGGAATGCTGGGATTAAAGGCATGCAACACACACACACACACACACACACACACACACACACCACCCTTTCTAACTTATCATATAATAGAATGTTAGGAGTTATCTTTCTGAGTGAACTCATGCTCGCTAACCATGTTATCCGCACCCCTCCCTCCTCCCAGCTTCTGATAAACTCTACTTATATGATATTGACTTTTTTAAGCTTCCACATATAACTGAGAACATGTGCTATTAATCTTGCTGTGACCTTCTTGCACTCCACACAATGTCCTTTGGGTCCATCCATGTTGCCACAAATTATTGGACTTCATTCTTTTTTTTTTTTTTTTTGGTCTTTTCGAGACAGGGTCTCCCTGTAGCCCCAGCTGTCCTGGAACTCATTCTGTAGACCAGGCTGGCCTTGAACTCACAAAGATCCGCCTGCCTCTGCCTCCCAAGTGCGAGGACTAAAGGTGTGTGCCACCACACCTGGACTTAATTCTTTATATAACTGAAAGTTATTTCAGTTGTTTACATAATCTTTTGTTCATGATCCATTTACACATGAAGGACACCTAAGCTGATTCCATATCTTGGTGACTATGAGTGATGTTGTAGTAAAGATGAAATGCAGACAGCTTACTAATGAGCTTTCTCTTGGCTATAGATCCAGTAGTGGAATTACTGGTATTCAAAAGGATGATTATCATTAACGATAACTTGTTGCATACCTCAACATAGCTCCAAGAAAGACTTTAAATGCTCTCAGTAAAAAGAAATGATAAGTGCTTAAGGAGATAAATATACTAATTGTTGTCACTTCATCATTACATACATTATGAATGCATTAAAACTGCATACTGTGGCCAGAAATATGCACAATTATATTTCTATTTTAAAACCAATAGTGCCACAAACAATAATACCTGATAAGATCATCAATGAAATCTATATCCATATAACCTCCCCAGTAAACAATAGTAACTGACAAACAGAAAAGCCTGCAGTAAGTAATGGAATTCTATATTACAACATGTGAAGAATCTCACCATCACAGAATGGCAGAGCCAGACAGAACCATCTAGTTCAAATCATGTATTTTACAGGTAAAGGACTAAGCACATCAAACACAAGTACTGCCTCATAACTAGGTCTTCCTTACCCTTCCCATAGTTCACTTTTCACTAATATAGCCTCTGTATTTTATCTCTCCACATTGATTTCCCATTTAAAAATCATTTGATGGGGGTGGTGAGATGGCTTAGCAGTTAAGAGCACTGGCTGCTCTTCCAGATGACCTGGGTTCAATTCCCAGCACCCACATAGTGGCTAACAACCATCTGTAACTCCAGTTCCAGGGAATCCGATGCCCTCATTTGGCCTCTGTGGCCATAGCAGGACACACGGGCACTTACACACAAGCAGGCAATACACTCATACCCATGAAATAAAACTAAGAAATAAAAATTTAAAAAATAGTAATTCTGGGCTGGAGAGATGGCCTAGCGGTTAAGAGCGCCGACCGCTCTTACAGAGGACCCGGGTTCAATCCCCAGCACCCACATGGCGGCTAAGAACCGTCTAAAGCTCCAATTCCAGGAGAACTCCAGTTCCACGGGAATCCGAGACCCTCTTCTGAACTCCGCGGCGTTGCACGACACGGGTGCACAGACTTGCATGCAGACAATACATTCATACACATACAGAAATAAATAAAAATTAATAAAAAAATTTTAAAAAAAATAGTAATTCTTTGACATAGCATGAATTGTTACAGATGACAATTCAGAGAGAATTATAAATATTCATTTTTTGTCATCTTAAAATGATGAAAACTTTTGGTCCACAGCTTTTATTTCCCCCCAAAACTTCATTTCAAAAAGTTTCATCTCTGCTTATCATCTTAGGAATTATAAAATACACTCGCTGGAAAGGACTACGGCACAACATGCAATAATCTTGTCTCAGGAACCCCGGGAAGACAGAAATTATACCAAATTCCACGCAGCATCCCTAAGGAATCCTGGCCATTGCATATTTGCTTTTTTGATTGTCCTGGCCTTTAGACAAATGGAATCACAGGGTTTCAAGGTATTGTCCCTTTCATACTAACTTTGTATAGATGTGTCTAGAAAATGATCAATATTGTTAGCTGTGAGAGATTTGCCAATTGTTTATTAAACTTCATTAAAAATGATCCCAAAATGTAATCAGGGCTTCTCATAACTTATTCTGCAAGTTAGTAAAATCTTTATCATAGTCTCAGGCACAGAACACAACTATCACTTAGCATCCTAAATGCGCTGTTCTTCGCCATGTTCTCTGTGTTGAAAAGGAAACTTTCCACTTCTAGGTCAGGATCTTAAGGGTTCTTATGCATCACAAAATCCCCCCTGAGAAATATTCTTTAACTGATAGGGCTGGAGAGACGGCTCATCAGTTAAGATCACTGGCTGCTTTTACAGCGGACCCGAGCTTGATTCCCAGCATCCACATGGCCACTAGCAACTATGTGTAACTCCAGATCCAGGGGATCAAACACCCTCTTCTAGCATGCATGGGCATTGCAAGCACATGTAGCATTTACATACATGCAGGCAAAAGACAAGTGCATGTAAAATAATAAATACACATTAAAAAAAGAGAAATGTTCTGTATTTGATAGCCATTGAGTATTATTTCACAAAAATATTAAATAAAACAGTAATGGTATTATCCTTCAGTTTTTGATAAGGAAATTGAAGTTCAAGGAAGTTAGTTAAAAAGAACAAAGTCAATGGGCTAGAGAGATGGCCTAGCGGTTAAGAGCGCCGACCGCTCTTAGAGAGGACCCGGGTTCGATCCCCAGCACCCACATGGCAGCCGAGAACCATCTGAAACTCCAATTCCAGGAGAACTCCAGTTCCAGGAGAATCTGACACACTCTTCTGACCTCCGCGGCATTGCACGACATGGGTGCACAGACTTGCATGCAGACAGTACATTTATACACATACAAAAATAAAATTAATTTAAAAAATTTTAAAAAGACCAAAGTCAAAAATTTAGAACTATCATCTACCATCTATCACTAATATCTTTAATACCACATTATGTTTCCTTCTTTGGCTTAAAATTTCTCTATCATCCAAAATTAAAGATGTATTGTGTGTAGCATGTGCTCATTTTCCACAAACAACCCTATACCCATTATGTTTCCTTCTTTGGCTTAAAATTTCTCTATCATCCAAAATTAAAGATGTATTGTGTGTAGCATGTGCTCATTTTCCACAAACAATTTCTTCAAAGTTCTTTTCATAGACCTATTCACCTTTATTAGACCTTGTTAATGTTTAAAACTTATTTTGAGCAATCACTGTCATCTTTTCAGTTAGCAGAGCAGAATCCTCTGGCACCCAATGACCTTTGAAGTCCATTCCCTGCTATGTAAAAGTCACATCAAAATACTTTATCCTGGACCGCATTGCAAACATATTCTTTTAGTTTCTGTTTTTGTCTTTGTTGTTGTCATCGTCATTGTTGTTGTTGCTGTTGTCTTGTACTGCACCCCAGACCATCATGAAACTCACTATGTAGCCCAGATTGGCCTCAGAATCATGACTGTATGTCCCACGTTGGCCTCAAACTCATGACAATGCTCTTGTCTTTGCTTCAGCCACTGCAGGGATTACAGTCCTGAGCTACCATGCCCAGCCGCATATACATTCTTACAGGCAATTACACTAGTTGAAGACCATTAAAGAAACATATATCCTTTTCTCACTATAAAAGTATGGGGAGTTATGTGGCTAACATGTCATATATGGCTAACATGGCTGTGTCATATATGTTGATACAATGCAGAAAATAAATTTCCCAGAATTTCAAAGTTCCTCTACTGTGATACCCTGACTAGCTCTTTCCAAGCATACATTGCTAATTTGTGTGGCTTCTAGAGTCATTCCACGTAAACGTAGAGAGGGAAGAGTTCAGTCTTACAAGGGTAGGGAGTGATGGCTTCCTTCCCAACATGCACTTTGGATGTGGAAGGAAGCCCAGAGCTTTGATTGAAAGAAACTGTTAAATTTGGGTTTCCTAGGGGGTGCAGCATTGCTATAACCCAACAGCTTTGTCGCTAAAACTAAAAAAAGAAAAAAGGTTTAAGGACTAAGGAGAAAGTAGCACAAAGTAAGGAGAAGGTCTTTTGTATTTGGGTTCAGTGGAGAAGACACTCTCCACTGTGCACCAAACATTCCACTAAAGGAAAGATTTATTTTTGTAACATTGGGTCTAGACAAATGTCAGTGTCCACTAGATGCAACAGTAATTTCCTTAAGTTTATAACCCCATTCAGCATACATATATGGCTTATAAAGCTGATGCAGGAGTGGTAATAGGTTTAGAGAGGAATTGTAATTTATATCACGCTGTTTTGTTGGAGAGAAAGTTAGCCTCTATTTATAGCTTTAATAAGCTGCCGCATGCTTCCTAATTAAATAACTTGTGGGGTTATGGGATATGTAAATTTTAAAGTACCTTTATCTGGGAACCCCAGATGCTAGCTGTTTTTCATATATGCTTTCTTGAATTATGTTCTTCAAGGGAAAATTAGTTTCTAGATTAGGGAAATTTATATTCCTCTAATCTTTGGATTTTAGATTTCAGTTTCAAAATGTCTCTTAGGTCTGGAGAGATGGCACAGCAATTAAGAGCATTGGCTGCTCTTTTAGGAGCCCTGGATTCAATTTCAAGCACCCAGATAGCAGCTCACAACTGTCTGTAACTCGAGTTCCAGGGGATCCAACACCCTCTTCTGGCCTCCATGGGCATCGCACACACAATTGCACTTACACACATGCAGGCAAAACACTCATACATATAAAATAAAAATAATAAGTAAAATATCTTTACACGTTTATTAGTGAGAAATTTATTGTAATCACTAATGAAATCTATTTCTGAGATGGAAAGAAGCCTCACCAGGAAAAGGACCTGATGTCCAACCTGATAACTTGAATTTGATCCTGGGACCTCCATGGTAAAAGGAGAGAGCCAACTCCCACAAATTGTCTTCTGACTTGCACACCCCGGCTGAGGCATGCTGATATCCATCCCATGCACAAATATAAAACAAAAAGAACTGAAAACCTTTTCTAAAGCAGAGATGGTGATAATGCTGTGGGTTTTAGGAACTCATGACTAATTTTTATTGGGATGATCTATGCTTTTATAAAAACAAGGTTTTCAAATTTCTACAGAAATGTGCATAGAAAGTTGTATTTCATATAATGCAAAACTCACCCAACAGAAAGAAATGACCATCTCCAGCACGACAAAAGCATCACCCTTGACATAGCTAAATGTCTAGTAAGCTAGAGAAATGGATAAATTAACAATTTTAGGAATAATGTAATCAAATTACACATTTTAATGCTTACACGCTATATTTTCTTTTCCTCAAATATAACTAAAGAAAAGATTGAAGTGAAAACTAGAGAAATTCCTAGCATTAGGTAATTTTTCTGAAAGTACTCTCTCCCTTCTACGATGGAACCCCACAGTGAAGAAGACATTGGAAGATTTCAGGAAGCTGGATTCTCAGTAACTATATATTTCAACAAATGATAGTTGCCACTGTCCTCATACCACTGTGAGGAAACTATCTTGTTCAGTTTTGTCTTTTACTATTCCCAATCACTGTCCTTTATGTTGTGATTTGATAATGTGTATACTCTACTCTGGGACTGTAATATCTATATTTTTTATCCATAGTCAAACAGAGTTAATGTTCTCCAACTATGTTATCATATGTTACCATTCATGAACTACCATTGACTCAGTATGCACACGTGTGTGTACATGCACATGCCTTGGGTATGCGGGGAGGGTGAAGAGTCCCAAGTTTGTATTCTATTAAGGGGTTTACTTGAGAACATCTCTCTGTTGATATTATCTTTGACATGAAATAAAATTTGAGTCACGGTTCCTTCCCCTCAGAACTGTGTAGAAATTTCATCTCCGGCTTCTGACATTGTGTAGAAATTGGAAGACAACCTTTATTCCCCCTTATAAGTAGTTGGCTTTTTTCCTTGAATGTTCACATGATCATGTCTATATTTATTCTTGGAGTTCAGGAAGCAGTATGAAAATAGCTCTTGGTATTCATGGTTCTATATAAATTTTTCCTAGAACATAAGATAATTTTCAACTTTTATATCCAACTCAAATTTTCTTTTTTTAGCATTTTTATTGATTCTGTTTTTCTAGTCTCCTTTTTCAAAAGCATCAGTCATGGACATATTACCTCACTTCTCACTGTCTTCCATACAGACATTGTTAAAATATTTTCATTGTTCATATGCATTTCATTTGTGTTGATGCTTTTCCACCGAGCTTCTATTTTCTGCCAAGCTTACTCCGCCTGCGTGGCTTCCGGTATGTAGTTTACTGTGGCATTTGCTTGATCTCCATTTTCGTGTCACCTCTAAACTCTGCCCACTCTGTTTTCATTTGCTTCTATTGTATGTTGTCTTCTCTGAACTCTGTCTCTTCTCTGAACTCATTTTTCAGGATTGATATTTCTTGTGATAGATGTTTTTGTAAATCCTCCTGTTTCTCTCTCTAATGTGTTGAAGGAAAGCTTTATGCCCATTGGCATCAACTTTCTGCTTTGATTTGTTTGTTTTTGATGTATGTTTGTGAAGGTGGGTACTGGCCTATGTATGTGTGTGGCAGCCAGGTTTCAAATTAAAGTGTCATTATCTATAACTCTTCAACTTCTTTTTGGAAGCACAGTCTCTGAAGGAACCTGAAGTGCGTTGTTTGGGATAGCCTAGATGATCTTGGATCAGTCTGTCTCCACCTCACCCCACCTTAGCCCTGGGACTCCAGGTGCACAACCAAGCCAGCTTTGTGGAGGTGTTGATCCACACTCAGAGTCCTGAGCCTATGCAGCATGTACTTAACCTATGGATCCGTCTCTCCAGCATTCGACTCACCTTCAAATGAGGTGCCAACCAACCATATAGCACCACATGGAGAAGAAAGTGGAACTGTGATGGCAAATTTGGCACCTACCATTTCAGCTTATGTACTCAATACCTTCTAGAGTTTCTAGCTCTTTTGTTTCCCTTAACACTGAATGTACTTCTTCCCCTAGATACCCCAAAACTCGATGTTATATGGAACAAACTTTCTCATCTCATCTGAAAGCCTATCTGGGCATAAAGTAATGAAGTGGAAGAGCAGACGGTGAGATTGTTGATAGCATTAGGTGGGGTCTCTACAGAAATAGTCTCCATTTTTCTTATGTCCCATATAGAAACCAAGCTCTCCTTAATCAAAGAGACTCAAATATGTTCAGTGAAAGGCACATATTGCTGAGGTCAGAGGCAGTAAGTATCATCATTTTATGGGATGGATTATCTAGGGAAAGACTTTAATATTTATTATATACACCTGCTAAATTCTATTAAGAAGGTTTTTAAGTTTGCTTGTTTCTTTCAAGATAGCACATACTCTCCTCTTTCTTCACCTTCTTGGATATTTGAAGTAGATTTTGAAAGAAAGTAGAAAATAAAAATGACTCTCCATGAATGGGGATTGGAAGGGCCAGCAGAGGAGGGAGTATGGGGAGAGGGAGTGGCGGTATATGCCTTTAATCCTAGCACTCAGGAGGCAGAGGCAGGGGGATCTCTATGAGTTCAAGGCCAGCCTGGTCTACATAGTGAGTTCCAGGACAGCTGGAGACCAAAAAAGAAAGAAAAAAAGCAATATGGAAGTCTACCACTATATAATCTGCTTAAAGTATATACATATACATTATAAAAAGAGATTAAAGGAATTACCTTGTAACATGATGACATTGCCCCTGGTAGATAACATAGGCTAACAAAATAAAATTCCAATGCCAGGAATGGACTCCCTCTCTATAAACTATTAACTAGGGTTACAACAGATCATCAAACACTACTGGCCATTGAGATTGCTTTTGGTTACCCACCAGAGCTTGATGATACCACCCTATTGCTAAAGACACTATGAATATGAGCTATAGAAAAAAAAAATCAAGGTGGTGCTAACTTCAGAGCCTCATCTCTACTGGATAGTGCTCATAGTGCTGGAAGGTGCCAGGCAAGCTACCTGAAGGAAAGATCATCATCAACCTTACCCAATTGGCCTGGCAAGGTATGCCCACTGGTGCAATGGTGGCACAAATGTGGTGGTAGCAAACAACTACTCTCTAATTGAACTTAAGAGCTGTTCATTTACTCATATGACCTCACAGCAATGGCGACAGCATCCGCAGCTCCCGTGCAAGCTCAAACCAGACAAAATTCTAGCATAGACACAGGAAAGTGGTGAGAAATATCAGCCCAATAAAAGGAACTTTTGGTAAGTGATAGATTCTGGGAAGAGGAGACAGTCTCTTTCAAGGATAAGATGCTTGGTAATTTAACGAGTCTCCAATGGATGGACCCACACTGAAGGCTGAAGGACATGTGGTGACACAAATTAGTCTCCCTCTCTCTATATATAGATAGATAGATAGATAGATAGATAGATAGATAGATAGATAGATAGATATAGATATATAGATAGAGATATATATAGATAGAGATAGATAGATATCTATATATATAGCTATCTATATAGATATCTATATATAGAGAGAGAAAGATAGATGATAGATAGATATAGAGAAAGAGAGAAAGAGAGATATAGATATAGATAAATAGATATAATTTTTTAATTTTTTATTTATTTCTGTATGTGTATAAATGTACTGTTTGCATGCAGGTCTGTGCACCCATGTTGTGCAAAGCCGCGGAGGCCAGAAGAGGGTGTCACATTCCCCTGGAACTGGAGTTCTCCTGGAATTGGAGTTTCAGACAGTTCTTGGCTGCCATGTGGGTGCTGGGGATTGAACCCGGGTCCTCTGTAAGAGCGGTTGGCGCTCTTAACCACTAGGCCATCTCTCCAGTCCAATAGATATAATTTTTAAGAGGAGTCAGTAAAGAGAGGCGGAGATGGGGAATGGGATCTAAATAATTATATGAAAATCTCAAAACGTCAGTAATTTTTTTAAATGAACCTCCAAATAGTATGTGAATATTTTATATTTCATATATTTTCTCATCAAAATATCTGGTGAAATATAGAGCATTTCTATTCATTTTGCACAAAACATGTCTACTAGATACCACTTCTACATACAAAGTGCCTTCTGGACATTTGGCTATGTGCAGATGTCAATATGAAAATTAATGACCCAAATCTGGAATCTTACAGAACTCACAAATGTATAGCAAATCGCTATACCGTGTAATAAGTGCTGCAATTACTAAGTGAAAATATGGCATAAAAATGTAGTTTTGTATTTTGTATTTCCAAAGCATTTTCAGGTCCTTTTATTGTTTATTGAAGTCTATATTAGATCTAATGACAGTCATGACATTGTCTACTTCAAAAAATCTAGACTGAAAGGCGTTCTGTTAGTAACCAAGGAAACAAACACCTAGAGACTAACTGATTTGGGTTAGAACCCAGAATTCTTTTCCACCATGCTATGATGATCTGGAAGGAAGAACTGAGTTGATCATGTGGAGCAAACAGAATGCTACTCTGACAGCCATTATACCACCTTCTTGTGCCAGGCTGAGAGATACAGACTATCTTCTGTCTATCACCCTGGGATCCCTAACCAATCCTCTGACTACACTGTGGTTCATGGCTAATCCTCCACAGACCACAGTGAAACACACTGTGATTCAGCATCTCTAGAGTAATGAAAAACCTCATATCTCTTCTTAAGACACAGTCATGCCAGGCGTGGCACAAGCCCTTAATCCCAGCACCCAGGAGGCAGAGGCAGGCAGATCTCTTGAGTTCAAAGCCAGCCTGGAAGGCCACAATACTTTTCAGGGTCTCCTGGAATCAGTACCAGCTCAGAACCAGTAACCCATAGGCCTCAGGAGTTCTAATAATTTCCTTTTCCAGTGTATAATTACCCTAGTAAAGAGCTCCAGGTCACTCTGGGGAAGCAGAAAGGCTACCTGGTAACTCTTTGGTATTTTCTTTCATTTTGGGGGTTAAGTTCACTAGTCCTTGGTCATTCTTTTCTATGGATTGTTTGATTCCTTTCAGGTAGTGTTTCTATTCTGCGTTTTGTCTATTTCTTTTCTATTTGTTATTTTTTGCATCAAACACATTGTGTTCAGCTCCATCATTATTAGGTACATTTCTCTGTTGTTTATTTGGTATCACAGTGGTATTTTGACCTGATAGGTGTATCCAAAAAATTTCTACTTCTAAGTGCTTTAGCTGTATACCACATGTTCTGGTAGGCTGTATTATGGTTTTCAGTTCATTTTTGGAATTTGTACTTTCCCTCTTGATAACGACAATGACCCAAATTCATCCAAATTAAATCTGCCCATTAAACAGTATTTCTGGAATCTTTGATTTCATGTGCTCTTTTCCTGTAGTAGTCTTCTACTATTTCTTTAAAAATGCATAATCAAGGGCTAGAGAGATGGCTCAGCAGTTGGGAGTGCCTACTGCTCTTGCAGAGGACCTGGGTTTGATTCCCAGCACCCACATGGCGGCTGAGAACCGTCTTTAACTCCAGTTCCAGAGAAATCTGACACCCTCTTCTGACCTCCGTGCCCATTGCACTACACGGGTGCACTAACCTACATGCAGACAGTACACTCATACAAATAAATAAATAAATAAATAAATAAATAAATAAATAAATAAATATGCATGATCAATACTACATTTTTTATTTAGATGATGCTTGTGTTACAACCCATAAAGTGGTCTACGATAGTGTTTTCTGTACAAATCAGACAATTTTGTTTCTTCTTCTATGGAATATGATGTAGGTACTGAAGTTCTGTTCATCTATTAAATAATTGAGGCTTTGAGATTTATTTTACTAAATTCAATTTTGAAAAATGTACCTAGAGTTTAAAATGGTGGACTGAAATTCCTCACTGTTATTGAATTACAACCAACATTATATTTTTCCACTTGTTTTTAGTACTAGAATTAGTAAGTTTAATATTTTCTTTTGAAAGTATTATAGTTTATCCATATGTTATTTTCTTTTTACTGGCATGTAATGATAATTTCTTTATGTATTGCCTCAATGCATGTGAGTGTACCCATGTCATACAATGTACATTGGATCCCCTGGAACTGGCATTAGAGACGGTTTCAAGCCACCGTGTGGGTGGTGACAATCGAATCCAGGTCTTGTAATTTGTCTTTTTTTTTATATGATCTTTTTAAATTTTTTTTAATTTCCAAATCATATTTCTGGATTCACATTTTTCCATTTGATTTTATATTACTCTAAAATATGCATACATACCTTCCAGTTTAATGTATGGGCTTATGGAAGTTGGGTGACAAATGGAGGTGTGACTGAAATCTGACTCTCAGTGGCTCAAGTGGGTCCCTGAACTCATCCTGTGGTTTATTTCCCCCAGTTGCAGAATGAATAGTTGGAATAGGTTTACTTAGAAGTTGGAAGAATCCTCACATTGGTTCCCTGGCTTATGCACTGTGGTGATTATGGTTGGAAAGGCCAAATGGAAACCATTGGAATGGTCTCTCCCAGGGAAAAGAGATAACACAAACAGTATAACATTCCTGGAAGGACTGAAGAAATTAGTGCTGCCATCAATGGCAGTTTACTATCAAAAATTTAATAAAGTAGGCTGGGAGGCAGAGTCAGGCAGATCTCTGTGAGTTCAAGGCCAGCCTTGTCTACCAAGCAACTTTTAGGCTAGCTGGGGCTAGAGGGAGACTCTGTCTCACAATGCCCCACACCCCTAATTTAATCAAGTAGTGACTCCAACTGCAGCTGATGTGTGAGATGTGATTTCCTGACTTGAACAGATTAATATATCCAGTACCTGGTATGGAGCTATTGATCTTGCCAATGCTTTTTTCAATACGTGTTCGTAAGGACCACCAGTAGCAATTTGCTTTCAGCTTGTAAGATGAACAATTCACCTTTACTGTTATACATTAAGGGTAAATTAATTCTCCAGCCTTCTGCCAAAACTTATTTCTAAAGGATCTTGATCACATTTACATACTAAAAATACTGCACTGGTCCACTATACTCATGACATTATGCTGACTGGATTCAGTGAGCAGAAAATAGCAACAACTCTGGACTTGGCGAAATATGTGCATAAAACAATGACTAGTAAAGCCAACAAAAACTCGCAAAATTAATTAACTAATTAATTAATTAAAATAAAATGAGCCAGCCTGGTCTACATAGCAAGCTCCAGGCCAGCTGAGACTAAAGGGAGACTCTTCCTCAAAAAGACCTCCCCCCCCAGAAAAAAGATACAGTCATAGTTTAAATGTTTGGAAATGGAAACAACTGGAAGTATTTCTTTCTTACAGGATAGCTAGTAAATTAACCAAAACAAATCTGATATCACAAAATTATCTGGCTCTGATGGTTTGAATGAGAATGACCCCCATAGGCTTCAAGTTTTCAGACATTTTGTCCCCAGTTGGTGGCGCTGTTTTCAGAGGCCTTAGAAGGTGTGGCCATGCTGGAGGAAGTACGTCACTGGGGACAGGCTTAGAGAGTACCACAAGCCTTGCCAGTCTCCAGTTGCTCTCTCAGCTTCCTATCCCCGTTTGAAGATGTGAACCTTGGCTTTCTGCTCCAGTTCTTGCCACCATACCTCCCTGCCACAGTGGACTCTAATTCCCTGGAACCATCAATCATAAGCTCAAATAAACTCTTCCATTTATAAGTTCAAAAAACTTGGCGGGGGGAGGAAAGGGTTTATTTGGCTCACATCTCCTGGGTCACAGTTCATCACTGAGAGAGCTCACCATAGGAACTCAGGGCAGGAACCTGGAGGCAGGAGCTGAAGCACAGGCCATGGAGGAATGCCGCTTACTGATTTGCTCTCCTGGCTCATGCCCAGACTGCTTTCTTATACTGTACATAACAACCTGCCCAGGGGTGGCACCACCCATAGTGGGCCGGGCCCTCCCACACTGCTCAACAATCAAGACAATTCTCCACAGACGTGGCCATAGGCCAGTCCAACGGAGCCAATTTCCCAATTGAGGCTCCCTCAACCCAGGTGTGTCAAAGCTATCCAGCACACTGTGTATATTTAACATATGTATTTAAGCGTAAAATATGTATTTTTTCAAATGCATTATATAAGGCCAAGGCTCTTTATTCTGGTAATGGTTTGCTTATTGGAATTATATATTTTGCACTTTCCCACCTTCCTTTATTGTTAAGTATAATAAAAAGCCTACAAGCACGTGAAGCCAGTGCAGTAAGCATACCCGGGATCTGAGTTTTTATCCATTCTTGATTTCTTTTTACCCAGATTCTTTTACGTAGTCACTCCTAAATCTTTTTTTTTTTTTTTTTTTTTTTCTGTAGTGTATGAATGTACTGTCTGCATGCAGGTTTGTGCACCTGTGAGGTGCAATGCCGCGGAGGTCAGAAGAGGGTCTTGGATTCCTCTGGAACTGGAGTTCTCCTGGAATTGGAGTTTCGGACAGTTCTCGGCCGCCATGTGGGTGCTGGGGATCGAGCCCGAGTCCTCTGCAAGAGCAGTCGGCGCTCTTAACCGCTAGGCCATCTCTCTGGCCCGCCACTCCTAAATCTTAACAACACATTTATTCAACTCCTTGTACAAAACAATAGTACCACATTTGTGTTGTGCATTCCTATTTTGTGATATGATATTTAGTAAAATCAGGAGATCTAAACTGATGCAACCATGACAAATATGTCTGGGTATAACTATATTTGAATAGATATCCAAGTCAATGGGAGAGAGCAGAGGCAGACAGACCTTACTACTCAGGCTGTAGTGCCAGACTGCCAGGAGGGAAATCCTGGTCCGACTGCCTCCTTCACACCTTAACCTCGAACAGTTTACTTCTTAACTTTTGTGTGCCTCTTTTCCCTCGGGGGAAAAATGAGAATGAGAATCCTATGGATGCTGTGGACTTATTATTAAGATGAAAGGAGTTCATTTATGCAAAGCACTTAGAGAAGTCCATGAAACATGCTTCCTGCTATGGATAAATCTGATATATTTTTATAAGAGAAGCAAATTCAGTGAACCAGGGATGCCCATCCATGTGTTTTGCAAAGAGACTATAAAACATTAGCTCATCTGGCAAGTGGGTTAAATTTAGACTGTCAAGAAGCACTGTTATTTTCAGTATTTGTTTATCCATTAGTGGCTTGAATTAGATCATAAGTATCCTCAGAACAGGAAGTAGATCTGTTCCATTCACTATGAATACATAATGTCCACTGCCTCCCATCACTGAATAGTTTCTGAGCAAATGAATAAATCAAAGTTCAAATATGGTAGGATGATAAAGTTCTACAGTGTGACAGCAGCACTATCCTATATATACAGATTGTTCTACATTTAAAAAGTATTCGTCTCTTCACTAATTTGACCTTCTCAAGAATTGGAGGTGGGGGTATTTAATTATGTCCAATTTATAAATACAGCATACAAAGTGGATAAGTAACTCATTCCAGGTCAGATAGCAAGTCATTTGATAGAGTGGGAGCTCAAAGTCAAGATCCTCAAAGACCTTACCTGCATGCCATTCCCTCAGTTCAAGCAGTCCTAAAATAAGCTAAGCAAATCCTTGTCTGCATCAGTGCAACTTTTCCCTGGTTGTCCTATTTGACTTTTGATACATCTTATTCTCTGCAAAACTTGAGCCCTAAGCATCTGTTTATGAAAGTACTCGCTACTCTTCCACTCATGCCCGATTTTCTCCATTGCTATAACACTCTCATAAAAACAGCCAAGCATGAGATTAAATATGCTTTATGAAATACGAATGTCACTTGTTTAATTTGTTTTAAATACTTCCCCTTTGATGCATTTAACAGCATCATTATGTTAATACTAATACTACTGCTTTACATCCTGAAGCAAAGTACTTTAAATTCTGTCAAGGTCGCCTGCTCTCGTAAGTCAGTCCCTCACCTGACAATAAAAGACATGCCATCAAAGCCTGTGAACAGACAGAGTTATTGTATTTTATATAATAGCAGAATAATGAAATTATGGCTGTGTCACCTCAGTGTAAGCCAATCTCTAAAATATCCCAGCAAATATGAGTAGTGTGCTGAAGGGTCAGGGGTGGCAGAAACTCATATGTACAGCCTCCCATTCAGATGTACTCAGAGCACACAGAGTTCTTGTTATTTGTAACTATTCCTAAAACAAGTCTCACCTATGCTTTTTTCAGATGGCTCATGAATGACTAGTGTTGGGGAGACTGCAACATCCCAGTTACAAGGATGTAGGGACAGTGTTCTTGTTTTCAGAGCATCTAACAATCCAAGACCCCAAGTTTAAAACAACTCTAAGTTATTAGGTTAAATCAATTCAACAAGTATTTACTCAATTTTTGTTGGTTCTAAAATATTTTAAGTAATTTACTAAATTACTAAATTTAGTAATTAAAGTATGTGTGTGTGTATGTGTGTGTCCATGTGCATGCACAGAAATCAGAGGACAACCCACTGGAGTGGGCCCTCTCTTTTTTTTTTTTTTTTTTTTTTCCTTTTTTTATTTTTAACAAATCTAGAACCCATTTCCCCATTCTCCCCACCCACACAAGCCGTGCATTCTGGCCAAACTGCTTTCCACTTTCTTAGTCTTTCTCATCTATTTTCCATGGGAAGTTGACTGTTTGAGCAATAAGTTCACTGTTTCACTTCACTTTGTTCTAATGCAGTATTTTTGTTGTTGTTGTTGTTGTTTCCAAATGCATATATGCCCAAACTGCTTTGTACAAAAGCTCAGGGGGCCTACACAGAAACTTAACAACTGGGTAATGGCACTAGCAATCCACAGATGAGGATACCAGCATCGTTTGTTTTGCCTGGACTGTTGTTACTTCATCAGCATGATGTCCTCTAGCTCCAGCATTTTTCCTGCAAAGCTCGTGATGTCGCTTTCTTTAACTGCTGCATAGAATTCCACCTGTGGATGTACCACATTTTTCTATCCATCTCGTCAGTTGCAGTGGCTTATTGGGTTGATTCCACTTGCGATCTTGCTATTGTGAAGAGATGCAAGATAAACATGGCCCGGCATGTTCTCTGTGTGGCGTAAGTCTTGGGTACATTGCCCAGGGGAGTGGTATGCTGGGTCGGGGCAAGTTATTCCAGTTCTCCAAGGGTTCTCCCATCTTTCCAATGGCTGTACAAGTTACATTCCCACCAGCAGTGGAGAGTGTCCTTTCACCCACAACCTCTCCCCTGTGGTAATCATTTGTTTCTTGATCTTAGCCAAGTCTTATGGATGTAAGAGAATATCTTATAAGTGGTGTTTTCATTGCATTTCCTAAATGATAGTGACTGTTGGCATTTCTTGCCGGTGTTTCTCAGATATCGCTAATTCCTCACTTGTGACGTCTTGTTCAGTCTTTGCTCCATCTATTGAGCGAGTTTTCTTACTTCTTTGTTTCTTTTTTCTTTGTTTTGAGTAGTTTATATTTCTTGACATTAATGCTCTGTCAGATGTATCTGCCGGAAGGTTCCTCCCACTCTGTGGGATTCTCTCCACTTCCTGATTGTTTCTTTTGAGTACAGAAGCTTTTGAGTTTGATGAGGGTCCATTTGTCAATTTGTCGACCTTAATTCTTTGTTGACACGTTGGCTGTCTGATTTAGGAAGTCTTTTCCACGGCTTATGTCTTTGTAGTCTGCTGCCAAACTTTTTTTCTATCACCTTCAGAGTTCTGGGGTTTCACGTGTAGGTCTTTAATCCATCTGGACTTCACTTTTGGCCACAGGGTTAGAGGTATGGGTTTAATTTCCTTCTTCTACAAGTGGTTGATCCAGTTTTGCCAACCCCACTGCGAACGATGCTGTTTTTTCTCTACTTGTGGTTTTTGGCCCCCTTTCAAATATGAGATGGTCTTGACTGAAACTGTATGTGCTCAGATTTGGCTCTTCGGTTTGTTTCCATTGGTCATCAACAGGTCTGTTTTTGTGCCAGTACCAGGTTGTTTTTATGACTATAGCCCTTGTTAGTACTCGTTTAAACTCGGTTTTTATAGAGATCCCTTCTGTGTAGATCTTTTCACTCAGGCATTTTGATTTAGCTATTCGGGGTTCTTTTGTTTTCCAAATGAATTTAATTAAATTTGTTTCCAGCCTCTGTGGAGAAACTCTTGGGGCTTTTGCTTGGGATTGCATCAAATCTTCTATGAGAGTTTTTGGTAAAATGGACATTTTTACCCTATTAATTTTTCCCAATACATGAAGCATGGGAGGTTTTTCCATCTTTTCTGAGGTCTTTTCAATTTCTTTCTTTTAGGGTTTAAAATTTTGTTGTAGAGGTCTTGGTTCTTTGGTTAGGTTTTAGTTCTCTAGGTATCTTTTTTTTATTTTGGGCGGGCTATTGTGAGTGGGAAGGTTCTCTTTGAATTCTTTCTCCAGTTGCTTGTTGTTGGTTTTAAAAAAAAAAGGTCCAGTGTTTTGATTTTCTAATGAGCTAATTTTGGTATCCGCCACTTTGCTGAAGCTGTTCTATCGTTTTAGGAGTTTTTCTGGGTGGAGGTTTTTTTTGGGCGTCCTTAGTAAACAAATCATATCCTCCGCCAAAATAGGGATAGTTTGACTTCATCTTTCCCAATTATTACTCCTTTAATATCATTTTTGCCTTATTGCTCTAGCAAAGTGTTTCAAGCACTATGCTAAACAGGAGTGGTGATAGGAGGCCCAGCTTTTCCCGGGGTTCCTACCTTTAAGTGGAATTTTTCTGTCATTTCCCCTTTTAGGCTGATATTGGCTGTTGGTTTCCTTGATATGGCTTTGGATTACATGAGGAATGATCCCTCCAATCCAATTTTCCTTTCTAGGACTTTAAGCATGGTACGGGCTGCTGGATTTTGTCCAAGGCTTTTCAGCATCAAACCGCAGATGATGGTTTGTTTTTTGTCTTTGATTCCACTTATGTGTTTGATTTGATGTTATTGATTTTCATATGTTTGAACCATCCCTGCATCTTTGTTATGAATCCAAATTGGTCATGTATGGATGATTTTCTTGCTGTGGGTCTGTATGCGATTGTCCAGTATCCTATTTAGAATTTTTTAGGCCAATTTTGTGTTCATTAGGGAGATTGGGTCTATAATTTCCCGTTTTAGTTGGATCTTTGCCTGGTTTTGCTAAAAGAGTGATGCTGGTGCTTGTAGAAGGAATTTGGGTAGCATTCCCTCTGATTGTATACTTCTAAACAGTTTCAGAAATAATGGTTGTAGGTCTTTTTGAAATGTTTTATAGAATTCTGCTGTGAAACCGTCTGGGCCTGGGCTTTTTTTAGTTGGGAGGCTTCTTACTACATTCTCTATTTCTTCATATGTTATGGGTCTGTTTAGGCTGCTGGTCTCCTCTTGGCCAAGCTTTGGTGATTCCCAGGATTTCAGATATTCGTCCATTTCTTCTAGATTTTAACCTTGTGGATCCCAGGGATTGAACTCAGATCATCAGGCTTGAAGGCAGTAGTTTTTATACACTGAGCCTCCTTCTTGGCCCCAATTTTTTTTTAGGTTTTATTCACTGTATTGGATACTCTTGAGAAGCAGGGGTTGCTCCAGGAGAGTATCCTTCAAGATTATGGTGAAGTCGAAAGCTCAGAATTTATTTCACGGTGAAAAATAAAATAAGCACTCAAACTAGTGCTTACATGAAGTTTTCTGGCCAGACAGACTAAAGAGACTAATTCTAATGGAGTGAACGTGCAGCTTTCAGGGAGAGGCAGCGTTTGAAGCTTCCCTTATTAGGTGAACTAAAAAGAAGGGCTTCAGCTAAAAAGACAAAAGAAGAGGAAAACAAAGGCCTACTGTGTAAGAGTGTGCCAGTCACACACACACACACACACACACACACACACAAACACACACAAACACACACACACAAACACACACAAACACACACACACAAACACACACAAACACACAAACACACACACACACAAACACACACACAAACACACACACACAAACACACACACACAAACACACACACACAAACACACACACACACACAAACACACACACACACAAACACACACACATCGATGTATTCATATACACATGAACTATAAACAGAAAGGGAGAGAGAATGAGAATTGATAATTATCAGACAGACATTAAGATTTTACCTTATTTTTTACAGAGGTATAAATGCATCAATTTTGTGAGTATTTTGACACCAGGAGGTGATACATCATAGAAAGTTCAGATATTAAAATGCTTTGGACAAAAGTAAAGATAGATCCCCAAAGGAAATCCAATAAGCCAGCACAACACTTGGGAAATGTTTAACTTTGTTACTTAGTAAAGAGAGGCATATAGAGAGCATATATAGAGTACCACCATTCACTAAGTTTTAAATTAGCCACATTTGAAAAAGCAATAAAATGAAGTACATGAATTTAATAAGTGAACGAATCAGTAAAAAAAAATGAGAGAAAAGATTTGGTCATGTCTTTTAAAGGCTATACTAAATTTCTAGTAAATTATATCCTTTAAGAAAAATAGAAAAGTTAAAATTCATTTATATAAAACAGCAAATAATTGGTAATCATGATTTTAAAAAGATATTACAAATATCCTAAATGCCTAACTTCCCCAAAACATAATATATTAAAAAGTAAAATAAACTTCTAATTTATAATAAAGTTAAAATAAAAATATGTTAGGTTCTTATTTAGCTATTGAAGTCATAATCAGGAAGCAATGTAGTGATGGAGAAATGTGTTTAAATCAAATACAGGTATTCCTTTATTATGGTTAAAATTATAAATGTAAAATGTATTTTGAAGAGTATGAAGCATACACAGAAATGACATACACAGTTGACATACTAAGAAATTATCTGTTAATGGTTTCTGACATTGTTAAGATGAATGTGATAACTAATTTAAAGTATCGATGGGTTTGTTCCATCAGGACAATGGGAGTGAAAGGTCAATTCGAAAATAACCAGGAGAGAAGTGCTGGTCCCAGGAGTCAGGAAGGATGGAGGCTTAGAAGTTTGAAGTATGGTAGGATGATCAGTGAGCTCAAAATGAACCAGAATATTTGTTCATGACTGTAAAAGCAAACACATAATCTCTGGATTGGTCAGCTGGCTTGACAATAGGTGTTTCCTAAGCCATTGGAAATGTGGGATATCCTTCTGTAGAATTCTCAACTCCAAGATAGGAGTCCTGGGGCTTGGTGAAGTGCCTTGTAATTTCACAGGCCAAAGCAGTGAAGAAACACTATTAGATTTCAGCATGTAGAAAAAAAAAAAAAAAAAAAAAAAAAGGAAGATGGTTTGGGAAAGAATATGAGAAAAAGCTTCCAGGAAGATGGGAAATTTAAAAGAACCACACGGCATGTTGAGAATGAACAGCAGGAGAGATCCACACTGGTTCAGGGCCAACACTAGTGGGAAGAACTTTCTGTAAAAATATTTTTTTGTTTTTCTATGAGGAAAATGATTTCTCCACACTCTAGAAGAGGAGAATCAGAAAATAAAACCATAGGAGGTGCGCACGTCAAGGTTACTTCTAGGATGTAGCTTTCACAGATAACAAAGGAAATAAGGTCGTAGGTGTAAATAATGTCCTAAAAAGGAGAATTCCTGAAGCTCTTATTTTAGAAAGTCAACATACACAAAAAAGCACGTTAGTATATACCAATTATAAATATATTCGACTTGGTAGCCAAGGGAGATTTATACTAGGAACTCATGACGATGCAAGTTCAATGGATTCTCAAGGTTTTTATATAATGCAGCATGGTATTTACATATCTCTAGATTACTTACAAGCCTGCATCCAGTGTGAATGCAGTATATATGTTTTATTGCATTGTATAAAGAAGGACACTATGTATACAATGTCTACATGAGAATGGATAAGATATCTGTGCATGTTCCAGTAAAGATACAACTCATTTAATATAGTTGAGCCACAGCCAGTGGAAGACACAGAGGCAGAAGTCACAGATATTAAAGACCAACTGTAATTGGAATTTCAAAATCTGAAAATGAAAACAGAAATGTTTGACTGGACATAAGAGAACTGAAATAAACAGATATACAATCAACAGCCTCAAATCATTTTGGTCAACAAGAGACCATATATGTGACAGTGGTTTTATAAAATTTTAACACAGCTGGAAAAATTCCCATCACTTAAGTATTTTATTGTAGCTTTTCTATTTAGACTATAATACATTATGATTACCTACAGTGTTGGGTATAGAACTATGCCACATAGTCTTATAGCAAGAAGAGTAGAATTACGATATGTAGCCAGTGCATGCATGCATTATAATACAGTATCTAGATTTGTCAAGCACACTCTGCAGTGTATAAAGACTGATGAAATGGCACAATTCTTAGAATGTGTTTCCCTCATAGAGTGATACATGACGTTGCTATGTTTGGTGACAGAAATAATTGATATTTTATAATGTCATTTTCCCAATTGAGCTATATATTCAGCTCGATTCTAATCAAAGTTCCAATAGATTTTTGATAGCAAATAGAATGTTCCAGTAGTTATGAGAGACTGCAAAGAAACAAAATAGTCAAGTGATAAAAAAATATGTGGAAAACTGGAGATGGTGTTAAAATTAAAAATCTAAATGTAGATGTAGAAGACAGACCCAGAGAATGTTCAACTGCAGAAAGGATTGTGTGGAAATAAGATCATCCTTCATGAATGTTCTCTTCACGGATCTTCTTGCTTCCTAAAACTAAGAACATCAAGAAAGGAGCTGGAGAAATAGCTCGGCAATTAAGTCCACTGGCTGCTCTTACAGAAGGCCTAAGTGTAGTTCCCAGCATCCATAATGCAACTGACAACCGCCTATCACTCCAACTTCAGAGGATCCAGTGGTCTCATCTGGCCTATGGGCACTGCACTCATGTGCACATGTACCTACACAGATACACACATACTTAAAAATAAATCATTTTTAAAAAGAACATCAAGAGAGCAACAGCAGACTTTCACAACCCTGTCAAATTACCATGGACCTACTAAAGTTAAGGCGAATATAGTCTACCCCTCAAGATTATTTATTAGGATCCCATTTAATACAAGGTATCTATTATAATACACAATTTTTCTGCCTTGCACACTGACAAAGGCCTGAAGCTACCCAGCAAGCAGATGATGCCCATTTGGGAAAACTTGATGTAGGTATTATAAAGGTACTAACTCTCATCTCCACATAGCCAACCGAATCTATGGAGAGATTTGTAATCAACACCTATTGATCTATTTCAGAATTATTAATCTTTAAGAGCATCATGGCAAAATATATATGCATTGCTGAAACACACTGGATATTTTAATGCCACCATATGAAAACAGCACAGTATATAGCAAGATCAGGAACTATGGGGAACTATGTACAGATATTAGGAACTGTGGGGAACAATCCTAGTACCAGTTGCATGACTTTAGATGTAATGGTTCTCAACAAGTAGATTATATTACCATGAAATTTATGAATGAGGAGATGCTTAACTAGATAATTTCTCAGGTTACTTTGAGTTACCACTCAGTTTCTACACATTAAGTCTGTATTGTTTATTTTTGCTGCTATAACGAATCACCGTAAATTTAATGGCTTTAAAATAAAAACATTTTTTTCCATAATGTAAGTCAGAAGTCCAAAATCAGGCCCATTGGGCTAAGAGTCAGCGGGGCCATGTCCCTCCACAGGCCACTTTTCTACATTCCTTGGCTCACAGCACCTTCCTCCATCTTCCAAATTTAGCAGTGCAGTGACCTCAAATTCCTTCCTCTCCCTCATTTCTACAATCGACAGTTCTCTGAAACTTTGATTCTAAACAATCTTTACATGTTTTTCTTTGTTTGTTTTTTTGAGACAGGGTCTCCCTGTAGCCCCAGATGTCCTGGAACTTGCTCTATAGACCAAGCTGGCCTTGAACTCACAAAGAATCTGCCTGCCTCTGCCTCCCAAGTGCTAGGATTAAAGGCGTGCGCCACCATGCCCGGCTAACAATCTTTACATTTTTCTCCCTCTCACTGTGACCTTCCTACCTCCTTCTTTAAAGGATGGAAATGCATCACAAGGGGGCTGGAGAGATGGCTCAGCAGTTAAGAGCGCAGACTGCTCTTGTAGAGGTACTGGGTTCGATTCCCAGCATCCACATGGTGGCTAAGAACAGTCTTTAAGCCAGGCATGGTGGCACACACCTTTAGTCCTAGCACTCGGGAGGCAGAGGCAGGCAGATCTCTGTGAGTTCAAGGCCAGAAGGCCAGCCTGGTCTACAGGGCTAGTTCCAGGCCAGCTAAGGCTACAGGGAGACCCTGATTCAAAACAAACAAAAAAATGCATCACAAATCCCAGCTAGATAATCCAATACAATCTGACTACCTCAAGACCCTTTATCATTCTGCAAAGTCTCTATTGTCAAGCAGATTAACACAATCACAAATTCTGGTGATTCTACTGTGAATATCTTTCCTAGTTTCTTTTCTGTTTCTATGATAAAATATCCTGACAAAATTCCCCTTCAGAGAGAAGAGGGTTTATTCCAGTTTATAGTTCAGGTTATAGTCAAGGGGAAGTCAAGGAAGGGGCTTCACACAGCCACAGTCAAGATCAGACAGAAATGGATGCACGTGTGTTCCCTTGCTCACTGGTGTGCTCCCCTGGAATTCCCCACTCTTACACAGTGTGGGACCCCTGCCTAGGGAATGGTGGTGCCCACAATGGCTGCATCTCTCCACATGGATTAATTTAAGATAACTGCACACAGATATGCCCACAGAAGAACACAATGTAGACAACCCCTCATCGAGCCCCTCTTCCCAGGTGGTCCTAGGTTATGTCAAGTTGACCATCAGAGCTAACCAGCACAGCACCTTTGGAGAGCCATTATTTAACCTATCCTAAAATTCAATTAACATATACCTCAAAGTCACGATATCATGAGTCTGAGTTATTTTTATAAAATGGCTTTTCTACAGTTTAAAGGAACATAAAAAGTAAATCATAAGTTCAAATGGGTTATAACTACTAGCAAAGAGAGTGGCAATTCTTTGGAAATAGGATCAGAGAACACTCATAAAAATTCAGACTTCCTATGTGATAATATATGCAACTATTACTAGAAGGAAATAATCTGTCTACATTTGTTATCTGTAATATTACTGAGAATTATTCAATATCTAACTTTGGTCTTTAATCCCAGTTGGAAGAATATTTTTTAATTAATTTTTTTTTGGTCTTTTCAAGATGGGGTCTCCCTGTGGCCCCAGCTGTTGTGGAACTCACTCTGTAGACCAGGCTGGCCTTGAACTCACAAAGATTCACCTGCCTCTGCCTCCCTAATGCTAGGATTAAAGACATGTGCCACCACACCCGGCAATTTATTAATTTTTTTATGTGTATGAGTGTACTGTTTGCATGTAGGTTGGTGCACCCATGTCATGCAATGCTGTGGAGGTTGGAAGAGGGCATTAGATTCCCCTGGAACTGGAGTTAAAAATGGTTCTTTGCCACCATGTGGGTGCTGGGAATCGAACCCAGGTCCTCTGCAAGAGCAGTCGGTGCTCTTAACCGCTAGGCTATCTCTCCAGCCCCTATTACTTACATTTTAAAAATGCAGACAAATTATAGTGCCTGTTAACAGATGTTCTTACTTTTCACTCAAATACCAATGACCATCTGGCAATCCAGATTCAAGAAGAGTTTAATGAAGATAAATTAATTGATACTCTTGAAACATTTCATAAATATACATACTATCAACAAATCCATTGAGTTTATTTAAAACTTTTTAAAGGAAGACATAAATATTTAAATCATGACATAAATCAAGAAAGATAACAACATTATACAAGGAACACAGAAAATAATGTGGTCCAATCACTAAAAAAGGAGACACATAAAAGTTAAGATGCCTCCACATAGATCTTTCAATATCAGTTAAAATGACCTCTCAGAAAGCAGCCTTATGAATATTCATTTCTAAAGGAAAAGAGCTTAAATCTTAAAAGGAAACCAAACCCATGAAGTTTCTTTCACACTGAACACACAGAGCAGTGAAGAAGCCGCACGTTAATGTCCATCATTAATTTTCACTCAAAACCTCTCCTATCAGGTCCTTACAGTGTTCAAAGAGCTGTTTGATACATATGAAGAGATCAATGAAAAAATGAAAGGTTGCTCATGTCTTGATGAAAAGAGTTTACTGATCTAAAATCTATAAAGCTTATTTTCCTCGTCTATCTCCTTTACTCTGTGAGGCATTAATATTAAGATCCCATTAAAATAGAAACCTTTTGGAACAGGCTTGTGCCCTCTCTATTTGCTCTCAACAAGATAGAGTTCATTCTTAGACCCAGATCAAACATCTCCTCTTACCTAAACCACACAGAATTTCAAAGGACTCAGCCTAATAGAAAACTCCCAAAGAGCACAGATTTTGCCTTCCACTTCTTTTATGTACCTCAGGTTACTTCTAGAATTCTGCTGACAGAGCAGTGCTTAACAAGGTGAGAAGAGAAATGAAGACACGAGCGAAGGAGTAAGCAAAGGAATGAGACAAGAAGGAAAGAAGAACTTGAGAAGAAGAGAGAAAGGACAGGGACAGGACGGAAGCTTGCTCAGTGAGTCACCTAGATCTTTTCTATTCCTCAAGTGGAAGTTACTCAAAGTTTCCCAGCTGACATTCAGCTGACATTCAGCTGAAATTGGTATTCCTGGGTTATTTTAATGACTCACTTAGAAAATACCAAAGACAGATCCCTCTGTCAATAAGAGTGACTGGCCTTCTTTTCCTTTCAGAGTATTTTCATATAACTGTTCATAGGTTCTTCTGTTTGCACAGGAAATGGAACATGTCCTTTAGAGTTAGGCACAGAAGACTATACTTTTTTTTCCTCTTGAAACCTTCCAATTCACATGGATCACTTGCTTTTTGCTTCTGACCTGTTAAACAATCATAATGACTGACAATGCCATTTCTTATCTGCGTAGTGCACTGGGGCTCGGGAAGTCCCCACTTGGATAGTCTCCCTTAACCCTCATAACAGTGCTCAGCAGGTGAGGCTCCTGGTGTCTATTGTGTTTCAGAGAAAGAAAAGTTAGAAGCCCAGAGGGCACTTTCCAAGTTAGAACTGCTGAATTCTGCTCCAGCCTTATTGAGAAACACTGATTAGTACATGTTACACAGCATCTGACAATTTCTTGTGAACAATGGTCTTTTCAATAGTTTCCTATTCACTATGTTTTTAATTTATTTTTGAGTCAAGGTCTCATGTAATTCAGGCTGTTCTCAAACTCACTATGCAGCTAAAGGTGACTTTGGACCTCTGGAATCCCTATTTTGGCCTCTAGAGGGCTGGGATTACAGGAATGCATCACCACAGTTTTATGGTACCCTGGGATGGAACAACATGACTTACTACAAGCACTCCACACACTAAGCTACATCCCCAGCTCTTCTATTTGTTCCTTTTCTTCCCTTATTTGTTTATTTGTTCTTGTTGTGCTCTTACCTTGTTACATGAGTGTACTGTTACAACAAAGAAATTTAACATGGTCTTTGTGGCTGCCTTGAAAACTAGAGAATACATATGGAGAATGTGTCAACAACAGCGTGCATGACTTCCTTATTTTTTTAAATATTTCTAAACTTAGCGAAAGTTTAGGATCTATCATTCAGTCTTTGTTTTCAAATATATCTGTGAATTAACATTTGTGAGTGGATGGCACCGGCACGGTAAACTGGTTGTTGAGATTGAAGTCAAGAAGCCTATGAGGCAACGCAGACCTTCCCACAATGAGTTAGAGTGACTTCAAACAGCGTATACAAGGATTTGCCTGCCCGAGAAATAAGTCAGAATCATGTAACAAACTACTTATACTTTAAGATTTTGTGTTGTAGTTTCTCTTGGCTTAATACTTAGCAAGCTATTTAGGAAACAATTTACGCCTTCAAAACAAAGTAGAAGGAAGTCAAGGAATTTTTGATGAGTTACTGGTCTTCCCTAGCAGTCTATCCAAAGTAATTACATAAGAAGAAGGAAAACCCCTAGATAGACCAAAATTTAGTATAAAAGTAAATATTAATGAGTCATTGTAACTTTTTGGAAGAGAGGTAGGAAGGAAGGGGAGGAGGAAAGGAGGAAGAAAGAAAGGGAGGAGAGGGAAGGAGAGAGGGAGGAAGGGAAGCAAGTAAAGCCATTCTGTGAAGCACTCTGATCTGAGAACTCTACTACAAAAATTCCATCATGCTGGCTGTGATGGAATCCTGGTCACCAGCCTGATTTAAATGCTGTTTCTCTGACTCCAGAACTGACACTCTATAATACGTTGTATTTACTGCTTTTATTTATTGTATAGAGAACCGTGGTATGCTCATGGGTAGTTGTTACCTAGAAATGATTCTTAAAAATCAAATACAGAACTTTGCGCACTTTCCTCAGAGCTCGTTTCAGCATGTGCCAAAATTGTTCGTGATGAACCAATTGATGAAACATTCATTTTACAAAATTCTAAAGAAGGGAACGGGATGTATCTGGTTTGTGGGTCCTTTTATAGTTAATGAGATCATGGCATAAATAATGTGAAGAGATTTCTCTTTTATATGTGCTTTCCATATTGCCAGGTAGGAAGCACCAGACAGGTGCTATTGATTTCTTATCGATAGTTATATATTATACATTAAAATCCAAAGGTAGTAAGTAGATTATTCAGATTTTATTCTATCATGTTTAAGAACTCTAGCTTCATTATGCCACATACCATGTAAAAGAAGCTATGAATAAAAGCCTTAGATGTACAAAACCTGTAATAGTGATCTAGTATATTTTTTATGATTTTCAATTCAATTCGCTCACCAACTATTCCACATGGACTGCTGAGCACTTGGTGAGTAACATATAAGCTTTTCAGCTGTTTATTACAACAATGAAAGCTTTGACATTAAAGAATGACATTTTCAATTTAATTTTTAGCAAGCTGCAGAATTTTAAGTAATTCAGAATGACTGGCTTTTGAAATCCCTTTAAACTAAAACGCCTTTATTTTTTTGCAACCTGGATTATTTTATATTATTTCCATCTATAAATATATCAACAAAGACAACTGTGGTTTTCCCCAGCCTTCTATAAACTCACATTTTTTTTTTTTGTCTTTTCGAGACAGGGTCTCCCTGTAGCCCCAGCTGTCCTGGAACTCACTCTGTAGACCAGGCTGGCCTTGAACTCACAAAGATCCACCTGCCTCTGCCTCCCAAGTGCTAGGATTAAAGGTGTGCGCCACCACGCCCAGCTTAAACTCACATTTTTTAAAAGAGTGTTTTAATGAAAATAAAAAGAAAGGCCTATTTTAATTTTAGAGACCATTTCTTTAGAGATCTATTCCTCAAGTCCTCCTGACATTTTATCCACTTTTGAAATTGAATTCTATTTGCATAGGGCTTTTCCTCTGAGGAATTCAAGACATTTTATATGAAGGTGTATGTCAGTCTTCAAAACCATAAAATCTTAAGACTGAACCACATTTACAGGTATGCAAATTTTCCTTTGCTGTGGTCTGCAGCACAATTATATAGCAGAAGTGTTTTAAAACTTATTTTAATTAGCATAAAAGTATTGGGTTTCATTATGGCACATTTCGAACAAAATTGGGTTTTTGGAAACTAATTGCCTCTCCTATCCCATTTCTCCCCATCCCCCCTGCCCCACCCCTGTACCATTCCTCATCCAGTAGCTTCCTCTCCACCCACCCCTCCATCCCTCAACATCTTCTCTTCCCCTCTCAAGGTCTCCTATGCAGTTTCAGAGCCTACACTCATTCCCACACCTCCATATTTACATATGCAAGCATTCCAAGTTAGGATCCATCTATGACAGAGCATAAGATGTCTGTCTACTCCAGCCTAGGTTACATGATTATATCAGTTATTTGTTTTGTTGCTGCAACGAAACACCTCACAAAAATCAACTCAAGGGAGGAAGGTTTATTCTGGTTCACACGTCTGGTATTCAGTCCATTGTGGTGACGAAGGCCTGGCGGCAGGAGTTTCAGGAGGCTGGCCACTCACTGATGGCATCTGCAGTCAGGCAGTAGAAGGGATGAACACTAGTGCTCAGCTCAATTCCTCCATTTTATACAGCCCAGCCTGTGGGATGCTGCTATCCACAGTTAAGGTGTGGCTTCCCACTTCAGTTAACCTAACAGATAATTCCTGACCATAAAGCTCATAGACTTGGCTCCTACATGATTTTAGACAAGTGAACAGTACTAACCATCACAACTTACTTCCCAGATCCATCCATTTCCCTCAAAATTTCATAATTTCATTTTCCTTTACAGCTGAATAAATTTCCATATAAATTTATGTAATTATGTATACCATATATATAGAGAGAAAGAGAAATATTTTTTATGTATCTGTTGATGGACAACTAAGCTAGTTCTACTTCCCTTCTAGTGTGAATAATGCAGCAGTAATCATGGGTGTGTGTGTGTGTCTCTCTGGTTGAATACAAAGTCCTTTGCATATATGCCCAGGAGTTGGATAACTGGGTCATAACGATAGTTTCACTTTTTAGTTTTTGAGAAACTTCCAAAATGATTTACATAATGGTTATACCAGTTTACACTCCTATGAGCCACAAAAAAGAGGTCCTCTTCCTCCACATAATTGCCAGCATTTTTTGTCATTTGTTTCTTGAGCTTAGCCATTCCAACCAGGACAGCATGGACTTTGACTTTGGATTTCTCTAATGGTTAAGAATATTGAGTACTTTGGGTGGGGGGCTGGAGAGATGGCCTAGTGGTTAAGAGTGCTGACTGCTCTTGCAGAGGACCCCGGTTCGATCCCCAGCACCCACATGGTGTCTGAGAACCATCCATAACTCCAATTCCAGGAGAACTCCAGTTCCAGGGGAACCTGACGCCCTCTTCTGACCTCCATGGCATTGCACGACATGGGTGCACAGACCTACATGCCGACAGTACACTCATACACATTAAATAAATAAATAAATAAATAAATAAATAAATAAATAAATAAATATTTTTTTTAAATATTGAGTACTTTTTAAAGTATTTGTTGCCCATTTGTGTTTCCTTCTGTTGAAGGAACTGTTCATTTCACAAGCCTTTTTATTGATTGACACTTTAGAAGTTTTGGTGTTTGATTTCTGCCGTTCTTGATAGTCTAGATATCAACTCCCTCTCTAAATAGCTGGAAATGCTTTCCTTCCCCTCTGTTCCCTCTGATGAGAATTTCCTTTGCTGTGCAGAATGTTTTTCAAAAAATATTCATTATTATTTGTGTGTGTTTGCTCATGGGCACAACCATGTGTTCCTGGGATCAAGGTCAGGTCTTCAAGAATATGTGGTAAGGACCTTACCTACCCAGCTATCTTGTCAGCCCCCTCTAGAATCTTTTTTTAATATTTTTTATTGTTATTAAACTTTTTCCATAGACTTTTTCCATAATTTTCCATAAACTTTTTCATACATCATTTCTCAATCGAATCTAGAGACACTTCCCTTTCCATGCCCCCCACCCCACCCTCGTCCCTGCATTATGCCATACAGGTCCTGCATCTTTTTCTGAGTCTTCCCAGAGGTTTTTTTTTTTTTTTCAGTTCTTTTGTTGCTGCTCTCTCCAACTTGTATTGCTACAGGATATATACATATATATATATGTATGTATGTATATATATATACATATATATACATATATGTGTATATATATATGCATACATACATACATATATCATTTGAATTGGACAATTTTTTTTTCTTTCCTAAAAGATGTCATGTTTTCCTTAAGTAAGTGCTCTAAGTTTCCTCCTTGGTAATACCAAACAACCATCAATCCTGCCATTTTGCTCCACATTGGGGTCTTTCCCTCCCATGGTCCCCCAAATGAAGTACAGTAAGCACACATCCTGTCTTGATCCCCCTGTACTGGCCTCCATGATACAGCCCAGGTAGTCCAACAATGGCAGTCTATATTCTAACGAAGCTGAAATCCCCTTAGCTGTTTAGTCCACTAGCTAGGTACCTCAGTAGTCCCCATCTGGCATTGAAGGTTTGGCAGATTCTTGAAGCAACATGAGTCCTCAGTACATATTGGAAGGTTACAAAGCTGTGTCTCATGTCTTTGAGGAGTGCCAAAAGTGGTGGCAGCCACAGAGTAGATGCACTGGCCAGTAAGAATTGAAGGCAGGCCAAACTACAGTACTGTCTCTTTTCTCTTTCTGTCTTTTTACTAAGATCTCAAGTTCTATGTCTGCAGTATAGTTTCTCTAGTCTTACTGATTATTTATATCTGGTTGTACTTTCCTTTTGGATGCTTAAGGCCACACAGCCCAGATTAACCAAGGTTCTTGTTTTCTCAAGGTCAGTTGAGGATCTGATCCTAGAATCTTTTTCACTTAGTGTAATCTCATGTGCTGATTCCTGGACGATTTCCAGTGCTACTGGAGTCCTGTTCAGAAAGTTCTTTTCTATACTTACACCTTGAAACATATTTCTAAGTTTGCTCAAGTAATTTCAGCATTTTAGGTTTTAAATTAAAGTCTTTGAACCACTTTTGAGTTCTGATAACATAAACCTTAATGATGTTCTTTTTCATTTGATTTTTTATTATTTTACTTTTATTCATTTTAGTCAGAATTTGGGTGAGAAAACATGACAGAATAATATTACCAATATAGATTTTTTTCATCTTATTTATTTATTTAATTTATTTATTTATGTGTATGAATGTACTGGCTGCATGTAGGTTTGTGCACCTGTGTTGTGCAATGCTGCGGAGGTCAGAAGACGGTGTCGGATTCCCCTGGAACTGGAGTTCTCCTAGAATTGGAGTTACAGATGGTTCTCAGCCACCATGTGGGTGCTGGGGATTGAACCCGGGTCCTCTGCAAGAGCAGTCGGCACTTTTAACTGCTAGGTCATCTCTCTAGCCCAGAATCTTTTCATCTTTTTGAGCTAAGACTTTACTACACAGCAGAGGCTGGCTAGAAGCCATTCTGCAGTTCAGGCTAGCCTCAAACTCTTCAACTTCCTGCATCAGCCTTTTGAGTCATGGGATTACAGGTGCTATGTCTCTACTATAACTTGATTAATAGAGGTTTCGAAGGGTTGTCCAAATCAGACTGAAATCTCCTCTTCAATCCTCCCTGAGAAAAGTGTATCAGAAAACCAAAACTGAACCCCTTACCAACACAAGACATATTTTTTATTATAAATATATCTAAACCATTTATTTTTGCAGCTTTCAGTAAAGTCCAAAAACTTTGTTTATATAGAGTCTGTGAGTAGAGGTCAGTAGAGATCATTTGTTCTTCAGTCATGACATCATCCATTCAGGTCTTTGACATGATCCTTCACCAGTGAGAGCCACGGCCTGCCTCGATATACCACTGGTGATCATTCATAGCTGCTAGCTTCAACGACTGGATGATGCCTGCTACAGTCATGCATTCTTTTTTTTTTTTTTTTTTTTTTGTTATGATTTTTTTCCACAAAACAATTCTTTTCCACCATTTTGTGTGTATTGTTCTTATCCTATTTAATATCTGTTTTGCAAAGCTAGAATTAGTGTCATGAGTGTAGAAACTTTTGTCTTTCTGAACTGTATCTAGACTCTAAAACAGATAATAAGTGCTTGTTGGGTGGAGGAATAAATGAGAGAGTGCATCCTCTATATTTATTCTTCAATAGCATGTTCTTACAAATATAACTCCCAAATTATACAAAGCAATTTACAGTGAAGAATGTCTCTAATAAAGTTAATAAAATAGATATAAAGTCTTGACTAAAGAGGAGGAAGAAGCAAATACAATCTCCCTGCTAAAATAATGGCTCTAATTCACAGTTTATCTTCTGCTTTCCTGTCATCAGAAAAGAAAAGCAAGAAAAATGACTTAGTTCTACTTTTCAGTAAAAGGAAGCTCAAGAGCAAAATTTTAAACAAAATTCTAATGCTGGAGATTAAAAACAGAGTGCAGGAAGTTTAAATAGACAGTTTCTTTGTACTATGCAGGTGCATGCTTCAGCTACGGAGTTTTCAAAGGCAAACTTTGAAGATAGCTAAAAGAATACCATTAAAGCTCAACTCAGTGGGAGCCATTGATGTGCGTGGCTGGTGCGGCTCAGGTCTGCAGCACAGTCTGATCAGAAGATTGAGTTATGAATATGGAGAGCGGTGAATTGATAGCACATCTCTTAAGCCATTTTGCTTCTCGATCTGATAGGAATTTAGGAATATTACATGCCTAAAAGTATTCCCGGTTGGTTCACACCAGAAATCAAGTAAAGTTTCTCCCGAGCTCTTTAATGCCTACCTGCCCAGTTACTTTCAATTTTTCAAAAAATTGAAACCAACATTGAAACAGTAACAAAGTCTTCAAAATACCCTTTAAATCAGGCAGTATATATATTATATTATATATATATATATATATATATATTATATATATATGTGTGTGTGTGTGGTGTGTGTGTTGTGTGGTGTGTGTAATTTGTTTTAATTTTGGTTTTCTCTCTAAACAATTCTCTACACATTATATTTATAAGGGGAACAACAAATATGCTAGTGTCATCCCAGGTTGTTGTTGTTTTTTAATCTAGATACATATTGACACTGCATCTTTTTCTTTTGCATTCACAATCTTATTTGGATAATATTTAATAGATATTCTTTGTGCAGGATCTTAGGCTGTACACATATATACACATACAGTTAAGATGAGGGTCTAGGAGGGGAATTTGCACAAATCACTGGATAGGCATAGTATCAGAAGGAAACCTTCAGCATTCAGAGGTTGAAGGGAGTTCTTCTAATTGTAGCCCAGTGAACATTGCTGAAAGGAGGTGACATCTGAATTGGGATTCCTCCAACTGCTAGCACAGACGTTTCAGCTAGTGAGAATGTCAAGAGGAAGGCCACGGCTGGAGGGATATTTTAATTTGATCAAGAAATTAGAAGGGAACTGCAAACTGATCTGTTTTATTCTGCAAGAGTTTATGGGAAACAGGGGCTGGAGAGATGGCCTAGGCGGTTAAGGCGCCACCGCCTCTGCAGAGGACCGGCGGTTCGACCAGCACCCACATGGCGGCTGAGAACCGTCTGAAACTCCAACTCCAGGAGAACTCCAGCTCCAGGGGAATCCGACGCCCACTTCTGACCTCGCGGCATTGCACGACACGGGTGCACAAACTTGCATCAGACAATACATTCGTACACATAGAATATAAAAAAAAAAAAAAAAAAGAGTTTATGGGAAACGGATGTCGGGAGGAGAGGTTGGTCTGGCTTGTTGAGGGTCAGATTGGGCTAAAGGAGGGTTAACCTTAAATTATAGTCATTGGAGAGTCTGGTTTTGTTAGTTTGGATGGGGGAGGGAGAGTGTGGGGCTAAGTAGGTGCTTTCAAGAAAGAACGGGGATGTGGAAATTAAAAACAAACCTCCCAAATTAAACACACACAAAAAGAATCTAATTGTGGCTAATGGTAAAGACCTGGCTTCTGGATGATCGTGTTAAATGAGTGGGAAAGGTTATCAAAATGCCAGGGTGGTGGGTGTGTGATTCAAGCAATGATGCCTATATCCAGAGAGCAGAACAGGGGATGGGCAGCATATGGTACTGGGGGGCAAAGGTCCAGGACAGGAGAAGAGGGACAGATTGTCAGTCAACTTAGAGGTAGCTGATTATCTCCTCCCTGAGGACATCTTAGGTCTGTCTTGTATTGGATGTTTTAACCTGATCACTGAACACGGGGCACATAACAGGATAACAGGTACTCAATTTGTTCTTGTTCAATGACCAAACAATTGATTGCCTGGGAAATGATCACATAGAACAGTTTTCATTGTGGATAAAAAAGAGTGATCTTAGATTTCCCTCGAGATGACGCTGTTAGTACAGAATATATTCCTTGACATCTGCTAAATAATTAAAAGCTCTGGTATGGCAATAGGCTTAATAGTATCTGTTTGCTGACTTTTCCTCTTAGGAAACAGTATGTAGTACAAGTTAAAGTTACCTATGTGTAGGCCAGGTGCATGCTATTAGGGCTTGAGTCTCACCTCTACCAATTAGGGTCCTGGGAAAGTCAGTTAATCTGTGCCTCTGTTTTCTTATCTTTAAGCTGGTAATAATAATGGTGCCTATACTAGAGAGCTATTTTCAGGATTAAATCAATTATTATATCTAAATGGAAAATGCCCATTGTACACATTAGAGACTATATATTTTATATGAAGTGAGAGTAACTCTATTAGGATTAGACTTTAAAAAAAAGAATGCGGGGCTGGAGAGATGCCTAGCGGTTAAGAAGCACCGACTGCTCTTGCAGAGGACCTGGGTTCGATCTCCAGCACCCACATGGTGGCTAAAGAACCATCTTAACTCCGAGCACCAATGCTCTTGCAGAGGACCTGGGTTTGATCCCCAGCACCCACATGGCGGCTAGAAACCATCTGTAACTCCGATTCCAGGGAGAACTCCAGTTCCAGGGGAATCCAAGACCCTCTTCTGACCTCCGCAGCATTGCACGACACGGGTGCAACAAACTTACAAGCAGACAGTACATTCACAAAACATATACAAAAAAAAAAAAAAAAAGATGCATGACTGTAGCAGGCATCATCCAGTCGTTGAAGCTAGCAGCTATGAATGATCACCAGTGGTATATCGAGGCAGGCCGTGGCTCTCACTGGTGAAGGATCATGTCAAAGACCTGAATGGATGATGTCATGACTGAAGAACAAATGATCTCTACTGACCTCTACTCACAGACTCTATATAAACAAAGTTTTTGGACTTTACTGAAAGCTGCAAAAATAAATGGTTTAGATATATTTATAATAAAAAATATGTCTTGTGTTGGTAAGGGGTTCAGTTTTGGTTTTCTGATACACTTTTCTCAGGGAGGATTGAAGAGGAGATTTCAGTCTGATTTGGACAACCCTTCGAAACCTCTATTAATCAAGTTATAGTAGAGACATAGCACCTGTAATCCCATGACTCAAAAGGCTGATGCGGAAGTTGAAGAGTTTGAGGCTAGCCTGAACTGCAGAATGGCTTCTAGCCAGCCTCTGCTGTGTAGTAAAGTCTTAGCTCAAAAGATGAAAAGATTTCTGGGCTAGAGAGATGACCTAGCAGTTAAAAGTGCCGACTGCTCTTGCAGAGGACCCGGGTTTCAATCCCCAGCACCCACATGGTGGCTGAGAACCATCTGTAAACTCCATTTCTAGGAGAATCTCCAGTTCCAGGGGAATCCGACACCGTCTTCTGACCTCCGCAGACTTGCACAACACAGGTGCACAACCTACATGCAGCCCAGTACATTCATACACATAAAATAAATAAATTAAATAAATAATAAGATGAAAAAAATCTATATTGGTAATATTATTCTGTCATGTTTTCTCACCCAAATTCTGACTAAAATGAATAAAAGTAAAATATAAAAAATAAATGAAAAAGAACATCATTAAGGTTTATGTTATCAGAACTCAAAAGTGGTTCAAAGACTTTAATTTAAAACCTAAAATGCTGAAATTACTTGAGCAAACTTAGAAATATGTTTCAAGGTGTAAGTATAGAAAAGAACTTTCTGAACAGGACTCCAGTAGCACTGGAAATCGTCCAGGAATCAGCACATGAGATTACACTAAGTGAAAAAGATTCTAGGATCAGATCCTCAACACTGACCTTGAGAAAACAAAGACCTTGTTAATCTGGGCTGTGTGGCCTTAAGCATCCAAAAGGAAAGTACAACAGATATAAATAATCAGTAAGACTCAGAGAAACTTGTACTCAGAGACATAGAACTTGAGATCTTAGTAAAAAGCAGAAAGAAAAGAGGACAGTACTGTAGTTTGGCCTGCGTTCAATTCTTACTGGCCAGTGCATCTACTCTGTGGCTGCCACCAATTTTTGGCACTCCTCAAAGACATGAGACACAGCTTTGTAAACCTTCAATATGTACTGAGGACTCATGTTGCTTCAAGAATCTGCCAAACCTTCAATGCCAGAGGGACTACTGAGATAACCTAGCTAGTGGACTAAACAGCTAAGGGATTTCAGCTTCGTTAGAATATAGACTGCCATTGTTGGACTACCTGGGCTGTATCATGGAGGCCAGTACAGGGGGATCAAGACAGGATGTGTGCTTACAGGACTCATTTGGGGGACATGGGGAGGGAAAGACCCCAATGTGGAGCAAAATGGCAGGATTGATGGTTGTTGGTATTACCAAGGAGGAAACTTAGAGCACTTACTTAAGGAAAACATGAACATCTTTTAGGAAAGAAAAAAAAATTGTCCAATTCAAATGATATATGATGTAGTATGCATAATTATACACAATATTGTATATATATGTAATATAATATACATACCATACAGTATATATATATGTATATATCCTGTAGCAATACAATTGGAAGAAGAAGCAACAAAAGAACTGAAAAAAAAAAAAAAACCTCTGGGAAGACTCAGAAAAAGATGCAGGACCTGTATGGCATAATGCAGGAGAGGAGGTGGGGGTGGGGGCATGGAAAGGGAAGTGCTCTAGATCGATTGAGAACTGATGTATGAAGAAGGTTTATGGAAATTAATGGAAAAAGTCTATGGAAAAAGTTTAATAACAATAAAAAAATATTAAAAAAGATTCTAGAGGGGGCCTGACAAGATAGCTGGGTAGGTAAGGTCCTTACCACATATTCTTGAAGACCTGACCTTGATCCCAGGAACACATGGTTGTGCCCATGAGCAAACACACACAATAAATAATGAATATTTTTTGAAAAACATTCTGCACAGCAAAGGAAATTCTCATCAGAGGGAACAGAGGGGAAGGAAAGCATTTCCAGCTATTTAGAGAGGGAGTTGATATCTAGACTATCAAGAACGGCAGAAATCAAACACCAAAACTTCTAAAGTGTCAATCAATAAAAAGGCTTGTGAAATGAACAGTTCCTTCAACAGAAGGAAACACAAATGGGCAACAAATACTTTAAAAAGTACTCATATTTAAAAAAAATATTTATTTATTTATTTATTTATTTATTTATTTATTTATTTATTTAATGTGTATGAATGTACTGTCTGCTTGTAAGTTTGTGCACCCGTGTCGTGCAATGCTGCGGAGGTCAGAAGAGGGTCTTGGATTCCCCTGGAACTGGAGTTCTCCTGGAATCGGAGTTACAGATGGTTCTTAGCCGCCATGTGGGTGCTGGGGATCAAACCCAGGTCCTCTGCAAGAGCAGTTGGTGCTCGGAGTTACAGATGGTTCTTAGCCACCATGTGGGTGCTGGAGATCGAACCCAGGTCCTCTGCAAGAGCAGTCGGTGCTCTTAACCGCTAGGCTATCTCTCCAGCCCCGCATTCTTTTTTTTAAAGCTCAATCCTAATAGAGTTCACTCTCACTTCATATAAAATATATAGTCTCTAATGTGTACAATGGGCATTTTCCATTTAGATATAATAATTGATTTAATCCTGAAAATAGCTCTCTAGTATAGGCACCATTATTATTACCAGCTTAAAGATAAGAAAACAGAGGCACAGATTAACTGACTTTCCCAGGACCCTAATTGGTAGAGGTGAGACTCAAGCCCTAATAGCATGCACCTGGCCTACACATAGGTAACTTTAACTTGTACTACATACTGTTTCCTAAGAGGAAAAGTCAGCAAACAGATACTATTAAGCCTATTGCCATACCAGAGCTTTTAATTATTTAGCAGATGTCAAGGAATATATTCTGTACTAACAGCGTCATCTCGAGGGAAATCTAAGATCACTCTTTTTTATCCACAATGAAAACTGTTCTATGTGATCATTTCCCAGGCAATCAATTGTTTGGTCATTGAACAAGAACAAATTGAGTACCTGTTATCCTGTTATGTGCCCCGTGTTCAGTGATCAGGTTAAAACATCCAATACAAGACAGACCTAAGATGTCCTCAGGGAGGAGATAATCAGCTACCTCTAAGTTGACTGACAATCTGTCCCTCTTCTCCTGTCCTGGACCTTTGCCCCCCAGTACCATATGCTGCCCATCCCCTGTTCTGCTCTCTGGATATAGGCATCATTGCTTGAATCACACACCCACCACCCTGGCATTTTGATAACCTTTCCCACTCATTTAACACGATCATCCAGAAGCCAGGTCTTTACCATTAGCCCACAATTAGATTCTTTTTGTTGTTTTAATTTGGGAGGTTTGTTTTTAATTTCCACATCCCCGTTCTTTCTTGAAAGCACCTACTTAGCCCCACACTCTCCCTCCCCCATCCAAACTAACAAAACCAGACTCTCCAATGACTATAATTTAAGGTTAACCCTCCTTTAGCCCAATCTGACCCTCAACAAGCCAGACCAACCTCTCCTCCCGACATCCGTTTCCCATAAACTCTTTTTTTTTTTTTTTTATTTCTGTATGTGTACGAATGTATTGTCTGCATGCAAGTTTGTGCACCCGTGTCGTGCAATGCCGCGGAGGTCAGAAGTGGGCGTCGGATTCCCCTGGAGCTGGAGTTCTCCTGGAGTTGGAGTTTCAGACGGTTCTCAGCCGCCATGTGGGTGCTGGGGATCGAACCCGGGTCCTCTGCAAGAGCGGTCGGCGCTCTTAACCGCTAGGCCATCTCTCCAGCCCCTGTTTCCCATAAACTCTTGCAGAATAAAACAGATCAGTTTGCAGTTCCCTTCTAATTTCTTGATCAAATTAAAATATCCCTCCAGCCGTGGCCTTCCTCTTGACATTCTCACTAGCTGAAACGTCTGTGCTAGCAGTTGGAGGAATCCCAATTCAGATGTCACCTCCTTTCAGCAATGTTCACTGGGCTACAATTAGAAGAACTCCCTTCAACCTCTGAATGCTGAAGGTTTCCTTCTGATACTATGCCTATCCAGTGATTTGTGCAAATTCCCCTCCTAGACCCTCATCTTAACTGTATGTGTATATATGTGTACAGCCTAAGATCCTGCACAAAGAATATCTATTAAATATTATCCAAATAAGATTGTGAATGCAAAAGAAAAAGATGCAGTGTCAATATGTATCTAGATTAAAAAACAACAACAACCTGGGATGACACTAGCATATTTGTTGTTCCCCTTATAAATATAATGTGTAGAGAATTGTTTAGAGAGAAAACCAAAATTAAAAAACAATTACCACACACACACCACACACACACACACACACACACATATATATAATATATATATATTATATATATATATATATATATATATATATACATGCCTGATTTAAAGGGTATTTTGAAGACTTTGTTACTGTTTCAATGTTGGTTTCAATTTTTTGAAAAATTGAAAGTAACTGGGCAGGTAGGCATTAAAGAGCTCGGGAGAAACTTTACTTGATTTCTGGTGTGAACCAACCGGGAATACTTTTAGGCATGTAATATTCCTAAATTCCTATCAGATCGAGAAGCAAAATGGCTTAAGAGATGTGCTATCAATTCACCGCTCTCCATATTCATAACTCAATCTTCTGATCAGACTGTGCTGCAGACCTGAGCCGCACCAGCCACGCACATCAATGGCTCCCACTGAGTTGAGCTTTAATGGTATTCTTTTAGCTATCTTCAAAGTTTGCCTTTGAAAACTCCGTAGCTGAAGCATGCACCTGCATAGTACAAAGAAACTGTCTATTTAAACTTCCTGCACTCTGTTTTTAATCTCCAGCATTAGAATTTTGTTTAAAATTTTGCTCTTGAGCTTCCTTTTACTGAAAAGTAGAACTAAGTCATTTTTCTTGCTTTTCTTTTCTGATGACAGGAAAGCAGAAGATAAACTGTGAATTAGAGCCATTATTTTAGCAGGGAGATTGTATTTGCTTCTTCCTCCTCTTTAGTCAAGACTTTATATCTATTTTATTAACTTTATTAGAGACATTCTTCACTGTAAATTGCTTTGTATAATTTGGGAGTTATATTTGTAAGAACATGCTATTGAAGAATAAATATAGAGGATGCACTCTCTCATTTATTCCTCCACCCAACAAGCACTTATTATCTGTTTTAGAGTCTAGATACAGTTCAGAAAGACAAAAGTTTCTACACTCATGACACTAATTCTAGCTTTGCAAAACAGATATTAAATAGGATAAGAACAATACACACAAAATGGTGGAAAAGAATTGTTTTGTGGAAAAAAATCATAACAAAGTAGAAATGAGGGGCATTGCAGTATTAAGTAGGAAATAACACCAGATAAAGGACAGAAGGACGTGGCTTAAGAGGAGACACCCAGATAATGAAGCATTTAGCTCATCCAATATAGAATCCTCCAGAACGTGCATGTCTAGAACCTGCAGGAAACCAGATGACTGGAGGGAAGCAAAGGAGGAAAGAGGTAGTGCACTGGGTGAAGGACCTCGGAAGATCTTTTGGTTTTTTGTTTGTTTGTTTTATTTCTGTATGTGTGTGAATGTACTGTCTGCACGCAGGTCTGTGCACCCGTGTCGTGCAATGCCGCGGAGGTCAGAAGAGGGTCTCGGATTCCCCTGGAACTGGAGTTCTCCTGGAATTGGAGTTACAGACGGTTCTCAGCCGCCATGTGGGTGCTGGGGATCGAACCCGGGTCCTCTG
>VZQC01004414.1:1347950-1393096 GCA_009823505.1 Rhizomys pruinosus
AGTATATATATATATATATATATACATGCCTGATTTAAAGGGTATTTTGAAGACTTTGTTACTGTTTCAATGTTGGTTTCAATTTTTTGAAAAATTGAAAGTAACTGGGCAGGTAGGCATTAAAGAGCTCGGGAGAAACTTTACTTGATTTCTGGTGTGAACCAACCGGGAATACTTTTAGGCATGTAATATTCCTAAATTCCTATCAGATCGAGAAGCAAAATGGCTTAAGAGATGTGCTATCAATTCACCGCTCTCCATATTCATAACTCAATCTTCTGATCAGACTGTGCTGCAGACCTGAGCCGCACCAGCCACGCACATCAATGGCTCCCACTGAGTTGAGCTTTAATGGTATTCTTTTAGCTATCTTCAAAGTTTGCCTTTGAAAACTCCGTAGCTGAAGCATGCACCTGCATAGTACAAAGAAACTGTCTATTTAAACTTCCTGCACTCTGTTTTTAATCTCCAGCATTAGAATTTTGTTTAAAATTTTGCTCTTGAGCTTCCTTTTACTGAAAAGTAGAACTAAGTCATTTTTCTTGCTTTTCTTTTCTGATGACAGGAAAGCAGAAGATAAACTGTGAATTAGAGCCATTATTTTAGCAGGGAGATTGTATTTGCTTCTTCCTCCTCTTTAGTCAAGACTTTATATCTATTTTATTAACTTTATTAGAGACATTCTTCACTGTAAATTGCTTTGTATAATTTGGGAGTTATATTTGTAAGAACATGCTATTGAAGAATAAATATAGAGGATGCACTCTCTCATTTATTCCTCCACCCAACAAGCACTTATTATCTGTTTTAGAGTCTAGATACAGTTCAGAAAGACAAAAGTTTCTACACTCATGACACTAATTCTAGCTTTGCAAAACAGATATTAAATAGGATAAGAACAATACACACAAAATGGTGGAAAAGAATTGTTTTGTGGAAAAAAATCATAACAAAGTAGAAATGAGGGGCATTGCAGTATTAAGTAGGAAATAACACCAGATAAAGGACAGAAGGACGTGGCTTAAGAGGAGACACCCAGATAATGAAGCATTTAGCTCATCCAATATAGAATCCTCCAGAACGTGCATGTCTAGAACCTGCAGGAAACCAGATGACTGGAGGGAAGCAAAGGAGGAAAGAGGTAGTGCACTGGGTGAAGGACCTCGGAAGATCTTTTGGTTTTTTGTTTGTTTGTTTTATTTCTGTATGTGTGTGAATGTACTGTCTGCACGCAGGTCTGTGCACCCGTGTCGTGCAATGCCGCGGAGGTCAGAAGAGGGTCTCGGATTCCCCTGGAACTGGAGTTCTCCTGGAATTGGAGTTACAGACGGTTCTCAGCCGCCATGTGGGTGCTGGGGATCGAACCCGGGTCCTCTGCAAGAGCGGTCGGCGCTCTTAGCCGCTAGGCCATCTCTCCAGCCCTCGGAAGCTCTTTTGTGCACTGGCTTTGACTTAGAAGCCTATCTCCACTGATGGGAGCTAGGTGTGGCAGCTCAAGTCTGTATTCCCAGGACATGGGAATTCAAGATCAGTCTAGCTACACAGCAAGACCTTATCTCAAATAATTAAAAAATGAAGTTAAAATTAAAAAAAAAATCTCAGGACTGGAGAATGGCTTGTTTTTTTATTTTTTTTTAATTTTTTATGTGTATGAATGTACTGCCTGCATGTAGGTTGGTGCACCCGTGTCCTGCAATGCTGCGGAAGTCGGAAGAGGGCGCCAGATTCCCCTGGAACTGGAGATAAAAAAGGTTCTCAACCACCATGTGGGTGCTGGGGATTGAACCTTGGTCCTCTGCAAGAGCAGTCAGTGCTCTTAACCACTAGGCCATCTCTCCAGCCCCAAGAATGGCTTGTTTTTAAGAGCACTTGCTGCTCTTGCAGAGGACGCAAATTTTGTTCCAAGGACCCACAACCACCTGTGTAAGTCCACGTATAGGGGAGCTGACGCCCTCTTCTGGCCTCTGCAGGCACCTACACTTACGTTCTCATACCCAGCCACAGACACACACACATATACATAATTAAATATAAAAATGAATCTTTAAAAATATGCCTCAACTGACAGTAATTGGTGGTTTGTAATGTTTATTTTTCAATATGTATCAGTCAGTAAATATTATCAAAAAGTGTCACGTTAAAATTATGAGATTTTCATATCTTTTTCCTTCATTAACTTATCAAAAACATATTTACACACTACTATGCACCAACGATGGTAATGTAAAGCAAACATTTTTTTTTTTTTTTTGGTCTTTTTGAGACAGAGTTTCCCTGTAGCCCCAGCTGTCCTGGAGCTCACTCTGTAGACCAGGCTGGGCTTGAACTCATAGAGATCCACCTGCCACCTGTGGCACATGCCTTTAATCCTAGCACTCAGGAGGCAGGGGCAGGCAGATCTCTGTGAGTTCAAGGCCAGCATGCTCTACAGAGTAAGCTCCAGGCCAGCTGGGACTAAAGGGAGATCCTGTCTCAAAATTTTTTAAAATAGACAAAAAAATACCCCCCAAAATAAACAGAGCAAACATTATTTTTAAAAATCATAAAACAAACTGGGTGTGGTAGCACACACCTTTAATCCTAGCACTTGGGAGGCAGAGGCAGGTGGATCTTTGTGAGTTCAAGGCCAGCCTGGTCTACAGAGTGAGTTCCAGGACAGCTGGGGCTATAGGGAGACCCTGTCTCAGAAACACCAAAAAAAAAAAAAAATCATAAAACAAATGTTTTTAAAGAGGGAGAGATATAATTACATTTAAGGTAGGTATCTTTTAGATAAGAGAAACTGTATGTGCTAAGCAGGGGAAGAATCATATCTGTACTTCAGATCAAGGTACAGAAGAGAATTGAAGGGAACGTGACTAAATAAAGATGAAACACAAGTCTGTGAAAAGATGCAAACCAAGACATGGAGTGGAGAACTAAGTGGAAAGTTAAAATCCGTTTTTGGAGAGGAGTATTGACAGGACTTTTTTATGACTAAATAGGTGTGGGTGGGATTGGGGGGGGGGAGGAAGCAGAAATAACTCCCATTTGCTGACTTGAAGAAGTACGTGGATGGTAATTATAGTGCATGAGTTCAATTCAGGACAAGTTAAAACACATTGGTAAACTACAATTAGCCAGTAGTTTATGCTATGGAAACTCAGGGTAGATGTGCAGATGGTAAGTAAGATCAAATGGCAGACTCCCCACATATCACCATTTAAGGGGTGGTAGAGAAACAATTCTCTTAAAGGAAATTGAAATGAATAAACAGAATAGAAAGCTTTCTTAGAATCCGCACAAGAAGAAATTATGTGTCTGTGATAATATCTACTGGAAATAGAAAACAAAACACATCTGTTGAACTTCAATAGTATTATTTGTAAGAAACATTTCAGCAGGGCATGGTGGTGCACGCCTTTAATCCTAGCACTTGGGAGGCAGAGGCGGGCGGATCTTTGTGAGTTCAAGGCCAGCCTGGTCTACAGTGTGAGTTCCAGGACAGCTGGGGCTACAGGGAGACCCGGTCTCAAAAAGACAAAAAAAAACAAACAAAAAAAAAAAACATTTCAAAATCAGCTGTCATAGAAAGCTATTAAGTTTATAATGATCATCTGAGATTAGCGGAAACCCATACCTGAAATCCAACTATATCATACAGATACATCTTATTGCTGATTAGCCCTTCTGAAAATAAACTCAAAAGCCAAACAGATTAGTTACTTCTTTCAGTGTTTCAAGCATATGTGGTCTAATATTTTAGTTTATTAAAACAAGTAATTACATATCAATGTAATTTCCTAGAAAAAGAATCAGCAGAGTTAAAACCGAAATATATGCTGCAAAAAAATAGATTAAAACCCTGTATGCAACTAGGCATAGTGGATCTCTGTGCGATCTAGGCCAGCCTCATCTACACAGTGAGTTTCAGACCAGTTGGGGTTAAAGGGAGACCTTGTTCAAAAACCAAAAAGATGAACAAGCACTGGGCGTGGTGGTGCACGCCTTTAATCCTAGCACTTGGGAGGCAGAGGTAGGTGGATCTTTGTGAGTTCAAGGCCAGCCTGGTCTACAGAGTGAGTTTCAGGACAGCTGGGGTTACAGGGAGACCGGGTCTCGAAAGACCAAAAAAAAAAAAAAAAAAAAAAAAAGATGAACAAGCAAAATGTGTCTAATAATTAGATATCGGGACAGTGTGTGACCTCTGAAAGTTCAACTTGGTTATGTATATCAGGTTATCATATATTCTAACAGCATGGATTTATTTTATAAGGATTATAAAATTAATGGAATGCCAACAATTTGGGAACAAAAAAAATCTGTACAAACAGCAACTAGCATTTTGTGTGTTTGTCTTGTTACAAAGTATTTTGCACAAGTATTTGACAACAAAACATGGCTTACTACATTTTGCTATCACTTCCTAAGGTAACAAATCTTTTAAACATCAACTGCTCAAAATCATGGGCCAGATTAATTAGTGAACCAGGATTTCAACATAAAATATTTTAGGTGTTTCCCTTCATGCTTTATAATATTTGAGGTCTTTAAAAGAAAATATGCAGGGAGACCCCTGTCTCAAAAAAAGAAAAGAAAATGTGTGGGGCTGGAGAGATGGCTCAGCAGTTAAGAGCTCCAACTGCTCTTACAGAGGACCCAGGTTCAATTCCCAGCACCCACATGGTGGCTAAGAACCATCTTTAACTCCAGTTCCAGTGAAATCCAAGACCCTCTTCTGACCTCCGCAGCATTGTACAACACGGGTGCACCAACTTACACGCAGACAGTACACTCATACACATAAAAAAAATTAAAAGTTATGAGGCTGGAGAGATTGCCTAGTGATTAAGAGCGCCAACTGCTCTTACAGAGGACCTGGGTTCGATCCCCAGCACCCACATGGCAGCTGAGAGCCATCTGTAACTCCAGTTCCAGGGGAATCCAACACCCTCTTCTGACCTCCACAGCACTGCACGACATGGGTGCACAAACCTGCATGCAGACAGTACATTCATACACATACAAAAATAAATAAATAAAAATTTAAAAAATTAATTAAAAATTAAAACAAAACAAAACTTTAAAAAAAAAAGAAAATGTATAAATATCACTGAATGTACTTATAGACTATGTGATTCCATGCTGATAACATAAGTTAGTAGAACAGCACAAATGACCTATGAAAGTCCTGATTACTTAGAGCATGAATATGAAATAGTATTTCATGATATATGTCTCAGTTTCCCCCCCCCCCATTGCAGTGATATGATACACTGGCAAAGTGACTTAAGGGAGAACGTTTGTTTGGCTCACAATTCCAGGTGACAATCCACCAGGGGAGGGAAGTCTCAGAGGCTTAGAGGACCTCAGAGGACTGGTCTTGTCACATCCAGTCAAGAGCAGCCGGCAGTGAATTAATGCTTGCATGTTGTGTTCAGCATGCCTTCTCAGATTCACACAGTCTAGAATCTACTGCTCACAGGTCCTCACCTACAATTAAACTCACACAGTAATTTAATCAAGACAGTACTTCACAGACATTCGCAGAGGCGAAACTTAATCTAGAAAATCTCTCACCGGGGAGCCCAGACTCTTACCACCTAGGTGTTGAACTGACAATACTAACCATCACAATGTATAATAGGTAATAATTTTTAGATGTAACAAATTAGAATTCAAAGGGTAGAACATTCTGGAAAGAAAAGATTTAAGAGGATATTATATCAGCAGATAAGAGTTCCTTTACTTCTACGAAGTTTCTACCTGTCATTTGTTCTATAATAACATATGAACAAATGGCACACTCTGCAGTTATTATGAAGCCATAAGCTACACTATTACCACACTTGACATTATAACCAAAATTACAACTTTGAAAATTGTAACTAGAGGAAAATTACAGGTTATACCAACTTTAGAAGATGTATAGAAAAGTGTAGCAGCTGCTAGACATCCAGAATATTATACCTTATAAAATTATATTTCCAGTTAACATAAATGCTAAAACAGGTTATTCATTCAAAGAGGGCTTTCCAGAGAAAAACATTTCCCTATACAGCAGCTAGTCCTGTGCATTAAAAATCTTTCCCCTACAAGGGCATTTATGTGTTCAGAATTTCAAAACAATGGCTTGGTATTAATTAGATTAATGTAGATATGTAGTAGCTAAAATGTACGTGTTATTCACTAAGGGCTGTCACCTTCTATTAGTAATTATTCGAAGGCAATCAACACCTATTTTGTTGTGTTTTTAAGACTATTGGATGTATAATTATTAGAGGAATAACATCTGGGTGTCAGAATGCTAGAATTCTGGAAATGACAATCTGTAAAGAACCAAAAATTAAAAAATATAAAAATCATACTAGGACATAATTAGCCATGTAAACAGTTGGCAAAATCAGGAGAGTCCATTCAAAAATCCAGAGAGTCCATTCAAAAATGGACTTAAGATATCGACAGACAAGCAGTGGTCAGGGGCACCCTCAGAACCTTCCGCTCTTGAGTTGGAGAGATGATTCAGCAGTTAAGAAAGTGTCCTGCTCTTGCAGAGGACTGAGTTCAGTTCCCACTACCCATATCAGATGGCTCACAAGCACCTGTAATTCTAGCTCCAAAGGATCTGTTATCTTCTTCTGGCCTCCATGGCTACCGGCACACGCATGTGCACACACACACACTCATAGTTAAAAATAGTAAATCATGCTGGGCCTGGTGGTGCACACCTTTAATCTCAGTACTCAGGAGGCAGAGGCAGGCAGATCTCTATGATTTCAAGGCCAGCCCAGTCTACATAGTAAGCTCCAGGCCAGCTGGGACTAAAGGGAGACCTTGTCTCAAAAAGACCAAAATAATAATAATAATAATAATAATAATAATAATAATAAATCATTAAAAATAGCTGACCACTTCTTATTTAAAGCATTACCCTAGATGACCTCATGTGACCACTTATCTAGGACCTTTACAGATTAATTTTAATCCTTATGATCTCAATATGAATAGCTATTTCTAGAATCTTAAAGAAAGCTATCCTACTCTGTCATAACATGTATAAACTGCCCACAGGCTGCCAGTACCTCAGGAATGTCACCTTCTCCACCATGTGCTGGTCAAGCAAAAGGCCAGTGACACTCCATGCACAGTCATCACTTTTAAGTACTGTAATGAGTTCAGCAATCACTCTAACAGCCTTGGTTATAACAACAGCATTAACAACTCCCACCTTATGCCAAAAATGTGAATGCTAAATGAAGGGAAACTAGCACTAACAGTGCCCTTTAACGTTCCGAGGACTTGAGTGTTTGCTGTGAACTTGACATTTTCTTGATCCACATCTGCTCCTAAGGATTCCAGATAAGATGCTTTAATGTGTGAAAGTCCTTGAGCATTTTCATACAGATAAACAACGTGACATTGTGAAATGAAAACACCATCATTAGTAGCTTGGTAAATGTTGTGCTGGTTCCCCAGTTGATAATGGAAGCCACTGCACAAATGTCAAACATTTGGGATGCAAGGTGTCCCACTTGCCATCACAAATTTGATTCAAAGGTACCTTGAAAATGATGTTTCATTATGCTTCTTCTGCCCCTCAGTGGCATTTGCTTTCTCCTAGCCCCTTCCCCTTCAGTTTTCTTCTGAAAATATCACACAGAACTTCATCCCAGATAGATTAAAGAACTGTCTATAATTTAAACAACATACAGTGCCATTATTAAAATGATGATGATGATTGTGATGAAAATTTAGAGCCCTGAGAATTTTTAGTAGTTATAGTAATACAAGACTTAAGATTATAAGAAAATAGGGGCTGGAGAGATGGCCTAGTGGTTAAGGGCACCGACTGCTCTTGCAGAGGACCTGGGTTCGATCCCCAGCACTCGCATGGAATCTGAGAACTGTCTTTAACTCCAGTTCCAGGGGAACCCGACACCCTCTTCTGAACTCCGCGGAATTGCACGACATGGTTGCACCAACCTACATGCAGACGGTACACTCATACACATAAAAAATAAATTAAAAATAAATTAAAAAGATTATAAGAAAATAAATCTCAGAATATCACTGTCAAAAGATATTTTTCTCTCTCATCTACTATATACTACTAAATTGTAACTGTACTTCAGTTCAACCTGGCAAACATTCACTCAACAAGTGTGGCATACAGAGAGAGAGAGAGAGAGAGAGAGAGAGAGAGAGAGAGAGATCTAGCCTGAGTCTTTTGGGGCTCACTTTCTTCTGAGGAGACAACACAAGGCAGCCACTAAAGGCAAAACAGTATAAATATTTTACATAGTTTTAGCGATATTGCATAGGGGGGGCTGGAGAAATGCTCAGCAGTTAAGAGCCCTTACTATTCTTGCAGAAAAACCAGGTTTGATTCACAACATTCACATCAAGTGGCTCACAGCTGCCTCTAACTGCACCTGAGGGATCTAACACCCCCTTCTGGCCTCCACAGGCACCTGCATGCACTTGATGCACATAAACTCACACAGGTACACACACACACACACACACACACACACACACACACTTAAAAGAAAAGAAATATTGCATAGGCCACCCTGATGAGAAAGCCCACTGCTATTTGGAACCTGGACACACTTAAGGTGTGTTAGGAGAATATTCAGAAGTAAAAGGTGACAGTATGTACTTATAGAAGCCAAACTGGAAACTAGGGAGTCTAGCCAAGAAATGAATGCCGAATATTTTCTGCCAAAACAAACAGTACTGACATGAACTAAACTTGTTAGATGTCATCTGCTGAGAGGTGCTGAACTTATCCTTGAGTGTGAACCTGCAGGGGGTTTATGGAGAGTTAAGACTTGAAGGTGCCCAAAGAGAAATAGCAGGTCTTCCTATAACCTACACTGTAATTGTAAGCAAAAGAAACTATTTAACATATATCTAATGCTACCTAATGTCAAATAGTATTTACTGTATACTTGAGAAGTAATCATCATCACTCATTCTTGGTATTTTTGAGACAGGGTCTTCCTGTAGCCCCACCTGTTCTGGAACTCACTATGTAGACCAAGCTGGCCTTGAACTCATAGAGATCCACCTGCTTCTCCTACAGAGTGCTGGGAGTACACCACCATGCCCAGCTTTACTTCTTATATTCTTAAAGTTTTTTGTGACTAGTTTTATAAATTTATTCCTAGGTATATTTTATGTACATTTAATTAATACATAATGTTTTATATATCATTTATTTACATGCATGTGGTACATAATGCAATTATATAAGCATTTATGTACAAGACAAAATGTCTATCTTTTTATACAGATAGTATACTAAATATTATACATTACTTTTTAGGATAATAGTTTTGTTGAGATAAAATTTTGCCCAAAGAATTGAATTGTCATAAAATTTGCCCTTCTAAAATAAACATTTAGTAGTTTTTAATACATCAAAGAGTTATGTGACCATAGCTAATGTCGACATTTAGACCTTTCCCGCCATCTTAAAAGAAATCTATTATATATTAGCAGTCAGTCCCTGTTAACTGCCTCTGGAAAGCCCTCATCTTGTATTATATAGATTATCCTAGTACATAAAAATGGAATCGTCAAAGAACAAAAAGCTTTCTGCTAGACCTGTTTATTCATGAAATAGTTTCCTGACACAGTTTGGAAAATAGGGACAGGAACTCAATGACTCATAAAAGCCTTGGAAATTAAATGCCAGCTGCACTACCATCCTCAGACTCATGGCTTGGGCTGATACCTCCCAGCTATTAAAATTTGCATGTATCCATTCATTCATCCAACAATTCTTTCATTCAACTCAATAAAACTGAATTAGTATGTGCTAGGTCTTGATGACTCATGGAGACTAAGGCAATATCCCACTCTCCAGAAGTTTTGAATACAATAAGCAAGAGAAGATATCAAAGAAGCATCTCAACAAAATGCTTCTCTGGGCACCAGACAAGGTAGCACTGTAATAATTAATCCTACCTAGTGGCATTAGGATCAGATCATGAGCATAAAACCAGAGAATAACTCTAGGGATAAAGTCCACAGTTAGATAAGGATGTGCCTGGCATTAAGGTACATACAAAGCAACAGAAGACATGGTACGAGAAGAGGATGAGAGCGAGAAGAACTATGTGCTGTAAAGAACTTAGAGGAAACTCTTAAATGAAAGCTGGGAAGTACTGCAGGATTCTAGAATGAGCCTTAAGAACACATTAATAACAAACATGGATGTTAAGAGGCCAACTAGAGATGTTTGGACAGGTGAGAAGCAGTGAGGGTTGAGACCAACCCTGGCAGATGATTGGACAGGAATGATATTTGGAGGGAGAATGAATTAAGTCATAAGTTGGTTTTGAATATGAATAAAAAATGTGATTGATTCCCAAGGTTCTGACTGGTGGAAGTGATTGGATGGTGATATCATTACAGACTTTCCTTGTTTTCTAAGCATGTGCAGGTTCAGTCTGCAGTCGGACATAGACGAATAAGAAAGCATGATTAAAGAATGAAAGTGGATTGGATCATTTCAGTAAGATATTTAAGGTGAGAGAGAGGACTAGCAAGGTTGAGGGGCAGATTTAGTACTGTTAAAAGCTAGGAGGGGGAAAGTCAGAGAGAAAGGAAGACTGAGCAGGCTCAGGAAAATACTGGAAAAGCTGGGCAGAAGATTTAACTGCTTTAAGAAAAGGTTAAAAATGAAGGGCCAGCTTTGTTAGAATCCAGAAAGAAAGAGGTCCTTGTCTCATTGTCAGTGGTTAGAAAGTAAACCTAAGTGAAGCCCTTTAGTTCCTGTGGAATGTGAACTGGGGAGGCAGTTACAGGGGAATGGACTAGAGGGTGTAACTGTTTCAGGGTCAGATTTGTATGTGCGAAAAGCTATTTTAGGCCGGGCCTGGTGGCACATGCCTTTAATCCTAGCACTAGGGAGGCAGAGGCAGACAGATCTTTGTGAGTTCAAGGCCAGCCTGGTCTGCAGAGTGAGTTCCAGGACAGCTGGGGCTACAGGGAGACCCTGTCTTGAAAAAACAAAACAAACAAACAAACATAAAAGCTATTTTTGGAAGCTGGGCATGATGGCCCAAGCCTTTAATCCCAGCACTTAGGAGGCAGAGCAAGTGGATCTCTGTGAGTTCAAGGCCAACCTGGTCTATGCAATGAGTTCCAGGTCAGCTGGGGATGTAGGGAGACCCTGTCTCCAAAAGACCAAAAAAAAGTAGCATTTTTAGGGCTAGAGAAATCATCATTAATAATTAAGGAAATGCAAATTAAAACCACTCTCAGATAGCACTCAGATATCATCTCACTCTGATACTACTTAGGATCAAAAAAACAAAAGACACCAAATGCTGGAGAGGTTAAGGGAAAGGGAAACACTCATCCACTGCTGATGGGAATGTAAACTTGTACAACCATTATGGAAAGCAGTGTGGAGAACACTTAAAAGACTTGCATGCAGACAGTACATTCATACACATACGGAAATAAAAAAAAATAAAAATAAAATAAAAAAATTTAAAAAAGACTCAAAATGAACCTACCACCTGCCATACCATTCCTGGCTATATACCCACAAGACTCATCCTACTGCAAAGAAACATGCACATCCATGTTTATTGCAGCTCTCTTCACAATAGTGAAGAGTTGGAACCAACCCAAATGCCCCTCAACAGACAAGTGGATGACAAAAATGTGGTACATCTACACAATGGAGTACTATTCAGCAGTAAAGAAAGATGACAACATGAACTTTGCAGATAAATGGTTGGAGCTCGAGTTCATTATGCTAAGTGAAGTAACACAGTCCCAGAAAAACAAACAGTGAATGGTTTCCCTCATTTGTGGATGCTAACACCAAATTCCCAGATGAAAGGCAAGCTGAACAACATTATTGTTACATTTCTGTTTATCTGAAAGCAACTATGTTGTTACAATGTAAATCTCTTAATGGGCTCTAGAGTTGATCCACCACTTACTCTCAGACTCTGTAATTACTGTATATGAGTGGAAAGAATGTATTCATATTTTAGAGTAATATAAAATTAAAGGAGGAAAATGTGTATTCCTAAACATAAAAAAAAAAATGAGAGAAAGATACAGGACAGTATGGCAGAGTGCATGATCTGGGGTAGGGTGGGGGGGGAGGGAAAGAGGAATATGTCTAAATTGAACTGAGAAATGATGTCTGAAATGCACAAAACATCAATAAAAGCATTATGAAAAAAGAAAAAAGAGTACTGGCTGCTCTTACAGAGGACTTGAGTTTTTTTTTTTTTTTATTATGCGTTGTGCATTTCGTACATCATTTTCCAATTCAGATCAGGCATTTTTCCCTTTCCTTCCCCCCCACCCCACACCCATCCGAGATCATGTATTCTGCCATACTGTCTTGCATCTTTCCTGTTTTTTTGTTTTTTGTTTTTTTCCTTTTTAGCTAAAGTGATAATCCAGAGTACAAGCATCCTTCTGCAAAACCAATCTACAGGCTGTGTTGTGTCCAAACCCCCACAGCCCCACCATCCAGGGGGGGTGACATGTTGTTTGTTCATCAAGTTGATCAAATGAGTGTTCCAGACTACATCGCTGTAGTTTCACCATTCACCCCAATCGGAGCCTTTACATTCTACACACGCCCTTCTTCCGCAGATTGTTCCCTAGGCTTAGAAAGGGCACAGTGGATGAGAACAAACAGTCCACTCTCTCTTGAGTTCTTTTACCCTGACCTGCAGGGTGGCTAACCTTAACTGCAGTTCCTGGGGACAGTGCCCGCTTCTGGCCTTCACAGGCATTGCATTCACTAATACATTTTCTTTTTTTTTTTTTTTTTAATTAATTTTATTGTATGCTTTGTGCATTTCATACATTTTTTCCAATTCAGGTCAGGCTTATTTCCCTTTCCCTCCCCCCCCCCACCCCATCCCATCATGCAGTCCGCAATAACTGTCCTGCATCTTTCTCTCAGTTTTTTTTTTTTCATTTTTAGCTATAAGTGATAATCCATGAGTACAAGCATCCTTCATGCAAAACCTATCTGCAGGCTGTTGTGCCCAAACACCTACAGCCCCACCATCCAGTGGGGGGTGACAGGTTGTTTGTTCAATCAAGTTGATCAAATGAGTGTCCAGACTACATTGCTGTAGTTTCACCATTCACCCCAATCGCAGCCCTTACATTCTACCACGCCCCCTCTTCCGCAGGTTGTTCCCTAGGCTTAGAAAAGGGGCACAGGTGGATGAGAGGTAAAACAGTCCACTCTCTCTGGAGCTGTTGACTTGGACTCTGGTCAATTCTGGCTGTTTCCTTTCATGGGCTGACAGTCTGTCCAGGAATAACCTTTCGATCCTACTAATGAAGAACAAGCAATTAGATATATAGGTATTTAAGCAGCACCAATAGTTATGGTAGGTTACTTTAGCATAGACACATGTTTGGATACATTTTCATACATGCTGGCAAAACATTCGTACATTTAAAAATAAATTAATTTTTAAATGTATTTTAATAAAACTAGCAAAAATAAATAAATGTGTATGTAAGTCCCCTCTCAGAGTGATGAGCAACTATTAGATGAGCCAAGCAGAGCAGTTAGCAGAAAGGTTCTGACCAGGAGGAAGAAAATTGGAAAATGTAAAGTAGGTTATCTGTGAGATACAGCAACTGGGGACTTCATAGTGCAAGCACTTTTTTTTCTGTTCAACAAGACTCTCTGCAGTTTTTCTTCCTATATTCAGCATACTAGAAGTATGCCAAAACCCAACTCTATCATTAGACCATAGAAGGCAATGGGTAGGTCAGCGACCTAAGCATTCTCAACACATATATAGTCTCTGATCACTAGAATTTTATTCCATAACTAAACTATTAGAGACCAACAGAAATAATAGTGGTCAGTTCAACTAACCCCAGATGTACCCCCAAAATGTTTTGGGTGAGCCACCAGGAGAAATAACCCAAGAAAATGTATCCTGGGGGAGTGGGTTTTCTCTGAGACTGAAGACCATTCAGCTCTTTCCTTCCCATTTTTTCCAACGTAGGATTTGCTCGGATGATTTCTGTGCCATAACACACTGGACCTCACATCTTTCCTCAGGCTCATTGCAGTGTTCTTGATTGGGTCTGCTAGATTAATAGCAAGGGATTGTGAGAACCGTTGACAGTTCTCGAAGTAATGTCTACCCTCACTCTCTTCCTCTTAAAAGAGAATCCTCCATTTCTCTGAGTCTTTTCATTCACCATTTGTACTTTTCTTTGTTCTTTCTGATGCTATTCAGCCATTATGACTAGGTTTGGGGCATGCCTTCTAAATTGTACAGATTAACTCTGATGTGGAGTCTATTTTCTCATTTACTTCAGTGAGACCCAAATTTCTGCTTTTGTTGACAATTTGGCAACGTGGGAATTCTCATTCAAAGATGGCATAAGGAAAAGTATTTTCTTTCCCTTTAGAAGTCAGAAATATGTGCATTATAGGACTAAATTCTACTTTATTTTTTAGAGTAGTTCAACTATAAGAAAGAAAGTACTACTTTTCTTTGAGGTGCTCTAACTTTGAAGTTTTAAATTTTTGTGTGTTCATTCATTTTTATATTTATGTGTTATGAGTGTTTGCCTGCATATATGTAAGTGTACTATATATTTGCAATACCCAAGGAAGCCAGAAGGGGGCATTTGATCCCCTGGAAGTGGAATTATGGTAGGTTGCTAGCTGCCATGTGGGTGCTGGGACTGGGACTCAGACCCACTACATGAATGTACAGTACTTATAACCACTGAGCTATCTCTGCAACACACCTAGTGATTTTTAATAAGAGGGAAAATCCTATGGCTTAGAGGACGTAAATCTTTGCCACTGTCCTTCTAGGGGCCAACAGCTGCAACACCCTTTGCTGCAAAGTTCATTTGCAGGGAGATCAGAAGTCCATTTGATTCCAATGTAATCCATCCACTTTTCTTAGTTTACAACTTAATGGGAGAGAATGATTTAAAAATAACGACAATAACAAAAACCAGCTGACTATTGTTTATGCTGTATGCAATGGAGTATGACTTTAATCTTAGAACTCAGGAGGCAGAGGCAGGCAGACCTCTGTGACTAGAAGGCCAGCTTTGTCTACATAGTGAGTTCCAAACCCACTGGCTCTATCTACCACTGTTATACGGAACCCACTATGTAGAAAATTAATAAAAGCCTGCTTTAAAGAAGAGAGCAAACAAGTGAACATGGACTGTCTATGCAGAAAATGCAATGTTTGAAAGACCAAGTTTGATGCCATCTGGAATGTTCCCCAGATTCCCCATTGAGCTTATGTCTGTGCACATTCATTACAAGAATGAAGGCTGCCTCTCCGTCAGAATTAGGCTTTGTCTTACTTTAGGTTGACACAGCTTATGTAACATTAACTTTGTAAAATGAATATGCAAACCATGATAACTTCTGTTCATAATGATTGCACTGGATTTTTACAAAGGACTCATGTGGTGGTAAAAGGATCAAGTAACATAATGATTATGAAGTAACATAATAGATGTTTTGCTCAGTAAAAAGCATGTCTAAAGAAAGTTCACAGTCTTTGGAGCTCCACCCCACCTCACAGCAAAAGAATTGACTCTAAAGCTCTGCAACTCTTTGTCTCTTTCTAGATTTATGATTTCAGATAAGTTAATAATATTCTCAGAGTCTTTTCTTATTTGTTTAAACAATTGTTATTTATTATTTTCACCCTATGTGTATGAGTGTTTCCCCTGCATATATGTAAGTACACCCATATTGTGCAATGCCCACTGAGGTCAGAAGAGAGTGTTGGATCCCCTAGAACTGAAGTTACAGATGACTGTTAGCCATCATATGGGAGCTAGGAACTACACCCAGGCTTGCTCCAAGAGTGGCCAGTGCTCCTAACCACTGAGCCATCTGTCCTTATTGTAAAAACAAGCATAATTAGATGTAACTCACTAGAAAGCTATGGAAATTAAATAGGAACTAATAAAGTTTCTATATGCTCATTAAATATTATCTATGCTCTAAATAGCAAAACTCTTTAAAACTTCATAGATTTCAAAGAGCAAAAACTGTTTAAAGATTTTAAACAACCACATATATAGATGATAAATAATTTTTAAGTACCAAATATTGAAATATAGCCAAAATATTCTAGTCCCTTCCCGAACATGTAGCTGCCACTGTGACTGCCTTCTCCTCCTCCTCTTCCTCCTCTTTGTCGTCGTCATCATCATCATAGTAGTAGTAGTTTTTATGCTTGTGTTTTATTTATGAACCACTGGTTTCCCTCTGGCTCCTAAGTTTGGACCAGCAGGGAAAGGCTAGGAGCAGGCAGATGGCTGCTGCCCTTTGCATACATAATCCAATGTGGTTACAAAGACAGACATGTCCAGCTCTAAGTTTCAAGCCCAGCTCTCCACAGTCCTGTTTTCCTGGGTGCCTGGGGAGGTTCTCCACTATCCTGGCTCCTAATTAACTACTTTAATTTCTCCCCCCTTAAATCTTATACTGTATAAAGATTTACTGGGGAAAAGTACAAAGATTTTGGTAGGCTGGATTTATTTTTTCTCTCCTCTAAACCATAACCATGTGCTAAAATGTTCAATTTATTCAATTTCTGTAATGGAACTATATTGTTACCAAAAATGAGATATAGAAGAAAAGGCATAAAATTTAGAATGATTTATGCAACACACTCAGTATGCTGAAATATCCAGGTGGTGAAGCCCAGAATCTGCAGTTTGGCCACTGTTTTCCATATAATTGGATTTTCCACCTGATATAGAAATATCGATCTGTAAAGCAGGTCAAGGAGACCCTGTCTCATCTTCTTAATCTATTACACATCTCCACCCCTTAACCCATATTTCCCAATTTCTTTATACAGGTCTCCTCTGGTAGCCTTGTTGCTACTACAACTCTAATACAGCAAGGTTTCAGTTTTGTAAAAGTGAGAAAACATTAACTTTTGATCACCAATTTACCTCAACCAGAGTCAGTGAACCAGGAATTCCCAATATTTAGGCTAACTTCAGGTAACCTCAGGCTAATAGACTATGTCCATCTTCAGACACTCTTCCTGGGGTGCAAGAGAATTCCCAGAAGAAGGACATACCCATCTCTCAATCCATTTTCCAATGTCTTTCACTATACCATCCATTACTGATATGTTATAATCTATAATGTCCACTGCAAGACTCCAAAAATATCCATAGTTTCAGCAGAAAGAAGTGGAAGCTTCGTGGTCTAACATACGTGGAGATGGGAGAGGTTGCTGCACTGACATTTTGTCTCCCTGGCCCTTCACTCTGAATGAACAGAAGGGACTCAGCCAACCAGGCCATCTAACTCTGAGTGCATGCCCCCATGTCACGTATGCAACAAAGACATATTTGAAAACCAGGCTAAGAGTTGAAGGGAAAAAAATGACACATAGAATCCCAACACTGGACACAGAAGTAGAACAGATAAAGACATGAATGTGCTCCCATGTTAGAACAGGGAGGGGTAATGTTTTAGGGTGCCAGCCTAAGAGGCTCAGCATTCAAAACCAGGACATACTAGCTAGCAGAGTTTAATCTTACTGCCAGCTTACTAACATGTAAGATGGCTAAACCTATTCCTAATTTTTTAGGGATCATTATGATGAGTAAATATATTTAAGACATTTAATACAATGCCTGCTCCTCACTAAGTACTCAGCCAGTGTCAACTAGTATCATATCTGAACTCTTTTTTTTTTCAAACCATTTCATTTGAGTTTTTTTATTTTTTAATTTATTTTTTTTTATTTTCATATGTACATTGGTGTACCCGTGTCGTGCAATGTCGTGCAATGCCGCGGAGGTCAGAAGAGGGTGTCGGATTCCCTTGGAACTGGAGTTAAAGACGGTTTTCAGCAGCCATGTGGGTGCTGGGGATCGAACCCAGGTCCTCTGCAAGAGCAGTCAGCGCTCTTAACCACTAGGCTATCTCTCCAGCCCCATATCCGAACTCTTAATAGTCTTCTTAGGTAAGTAGACAGGAAAGAAAGGCATTTTGGACATATTCTTTCCTATATACTAACACTTTGAGATGGAAAAAAGACAGAGATGTATAAGAAAGAAATAATTACCAACTGAGGCAGAGGGTAGAAAAGTAGCTGTCTTGTTTGTAAACATTATCTCACTGCACCATGCACTGAGATCCAGAAACTTTGCCTTGAATTGATTGCTTGCTTCTGCTTATGTAAAGACAGAATTTGACAATGAACATTGGTACACACTGTCCTTTATTATCTCAGGCTGACCCAGCATACAGACCCTCTAGTGCCAGATTGCCATCTCTTGCTCTTAAAACTGTCTTAAATATTTCTACAGATTTTTCTAGAGTTCCATTGTTTATAGGTGTGTAAAATGCTAGTCTAGAATGCTTACACCAAAAGGCAGAAATCACAAGAGGAAACCAGTATCCATCCCTCTCCATTTGATGATCTCCTTGTCACTGGGGGATTTGGACAGTATGTGTTAGTTCAGGGTTAACAGAAGTTAACAGTAAAGAAAAATATAAAACAAAAGGAAATGAAGGCTATATATGGTAAGAGGAAGGAGTTGATTTAGGAATGTGGAAATATACTCCTGCATTTGGGAGAAAGCCAAGGTGTTACTGCAGTGTGCACCTTCTTAGCTTAGGAAATAACCAGAAGCATACTTCTCATCTGCCTACTTGACTGATGAAATCTGGTTCTTATTTCTTCCTGTTTCCATTTCCGCTTCTAAGACAGCCAAAGGTTCAGAACGGTCACCAAGTTGCTACTGGCTATTCCCAATTGGTCATAGAATAAATGCCCGTCACTTTCAAATGTTAAACTCATTAGCCTAAAAGCCATTCTGTTTGATTAACGCTTCCTTTGTTAGTGTTCAGAGGCGACTTTCTCCTTATTTCTTGCTTCCACCCTATTCTCCTCAAAATAAATGAGCAGTGTCAGGGCCATGGCTTCGTGGCAAAGGGCCTGCCCAGCACGTGTGAGACCATGAAACAAAGCCCCAGAAACACGAAAAATAAAAGCTCGAGTCGCCCTTCCAGGGTTGGATTCAATGTCATACTTTTAAAAAAAGAATGGTCCTAACTTTCCTGGATGTAGAAAGAGAGTCATATATTATCAAATGGACTGTTGTTGGTGGGAGGGCAAAACTGAATTAAAATACTAGATTGTCTAGAAAAGGAGGATATATATTATTTTTAGTAATAATAATATCATTATTTTTTGTATATAGGCATCTTCTATCTAGTCAGGCAAACACAATCAGGATGAGAGCCTCAAGTAACCAATTGTTTAAAGACAAATATCTTCCTCTCACTGCCTTCTTTTTTCTTACATCCACTGTGTTACCCACATACCATTTTCATGGGGAACAAACAACCAAAATCATAATGTTAACATGGAACATCATACACATGGTATAAATAAGAAAGAAATGATAAGTCTAAAAAGACAGTCTATATGATTTTGCATAGCTTCAGTAATTAGTAATGTTCCTAAAAAAAATAGTATCTAGGAGTCTTGCTGTAGGATTATCAGCACCGAGGAGATGCTTCATTCTACTAATGGGTGATAGCAACATAAAGATTCTCATTCTCTGAATAGGCAAGAGCAATAATAAATGAAAATTGGGAATCTTGAGAAAATATTATGCAACACTCATATACCCCAAGTTACTACTAATCAGAGGGGGAAATGCTTTAAATGCAAATGGTCAAATCACTCAAAGGAAAAAAAAAGGCAATCATTCTTTGAAAATCATAGCTGCTTATGGTAAAAGGAGTGAGACACCTGAATACCTCATGAGGAACCAGCAGCTCTCTCAGGGAATTTCCAGGATGGGGGTTCAGAAAGTGTGCACATGTTAAAGGTGACCACTTGGGGCTGGGTAACTTTCCAGCCTTGTCCCTGGCAAGAAACATCTAGGTCTTCATCTAACAGTGAGACCTTTTGAAATGTCACTAAATGGACTCAGCAGAGTTTGTGTGGTGTGTGTGTGTGTGTGTGTGTGTGTGTGTGTGTGACAATAATTGAAGAGCTCATGAATTTGAGAAGAAGAAGGATGTGGGGAGAGTTGGACATGGGGAAGGAGGAATGGAAATTATGTAAATAGAGCACTTATGTACAGAATTCTCAAAAAATAAATTTAAATGAAAAATCTTTAGAAAGTAAAGCTTATAGATAACATGACCAAATTGAAGTAGACAATGGTACTCCCAGGAATGGGAGTCTCCTAACCTTAATGGTAACAAAGTGTCCACCATTGCTCATTCTAAAATGCTTGTCTGTTTTTTATTGTCTTCCTAAAGTTCTTCTCAGTACCTTGTATGTGTGTATCTTTAATTCTATTTCCTTTTAATAAGGCTAAGTATCTTGTCTTAAAAGTAGGCTCATAATGAGACATTTTGTGCCATTCTTATTTCTTTTTTTACATTTATTTGTTTTTATTTTATCTACTTGGGTGTTTGCCTATATGTAAGTGCACCAAATGCATGCAGTGCCCACAGAGGCCACAAGATGGTGCCAGATCTCCCGGAAGTTACAAATAGTTCAGACCCACCATGTGGGTACTAGTAGCCAAACCCAAGTCCTCTGCAAGAGCAAATGCTCTTAGCTTCTGAACCATCTCTCCAGCCACCCCCTTCTTTTCTGAAAATCAACCAGTCACAAAATTGCATTCATGGTTTATGGTCTGTTAAGCAAGATCAGTAACCTTCTCAGGTAGGATAAAATTATTTCACCAAACATTTCAAGAAAGAGGGCACAAGGAAAGACGGTGGAGGTGGAACATGAAGCACGGTCATTTCTTCCCCTTGATCATGTGCACTGGATCTGCTGAAGTTAAAGGGTCTTGACAAACTCATATAGTGATAAGGTCTCCATGACAGAGAAAGTATGAAATCTAAAATACCATTTTCCAGTAAAGTTATGTAGGAACTCCATAAAAAAAATAAATAAATAGGGGCTGGAGAGATGGCCTAGCGGTTAAGAGCACCGACGCTCTTGCAGAGGACCCGGGTTCGATCCCCAGCACCCACATGGCGGCTAAGAACCGTCTGTAACTCCAATTCCAGGAGAACTCCAGTTCCAGGGGAATCCGAGACCCTCTTCTGACCTCCGCGGCATTGCACGACACGGGTGCACAGACCTGCATGCAGACAATACATTCATACACATACAAAAATAAATAATAAAAATAAATAAATAAATAAATAAATAAATAAATAAATAAATAAATAAACTGGAAGCTGCACACAATTATTAGTATAATTATCCCACCATCAAAATATGTCCATAAGCATGTATCTATTTCCTACTATGAAGTTACCTCACTTGGCTTACTAATAATTAACTCCACCATGTTTGAGGCCGTCATGTCAGAAAGTCTGAATCACCAGATTGCTTTGGATTTAACTTGGGAAAGAAAACAAATTACAAAAAGTTCAAACAGACAGGAATTTTCAGTGAAGGAAGAGAAGGGAAAAGAGTCTGACAGTATCAAATTATTCCACAGAGAAACCTGAGTATCCCACCTCAATATGCAGAGTAATCTGATCTGCAGCTGGTCTGTGGAGTACTTAAAGGCACAAAGGTCAAACAGCAGAGAATAAGCCTAGCATGGTGACAGTGTACCTTGCTATGTGCAGTTTCCTAGCTTCAATCCTTAATAACTCATTAGAAAAGGTCAAATATTAAATGTAGACAAGTACATGTTAACATGCATATGATATAATTGTAGTTTTGTACTATGTTGTTTTGTATTGTATTGGAAGCATTAGTCTTAGTGTTGGCTGTTTCGCATTTAGAAATTCCTAAATGTGCTCAGAGTGAAGAGATGTATCACCCATATCCTACCCTTAAATTCATCCTTTGATGTAATATCCACTTATCAATTTGAATCTGTCCACAGCATACATTGACTGCTAGGCACGTATACACTGCATGTGATTTTAAAGATAGGAAATCAATATACATTTCCTCCCTGGTTTTTGTTCCCCCGGTTCCTAGGGCTAGGCTATGATGCACCATTACATATACTGCACAAACAATGCATGCTGAGCATGTGGAGGAGAATCTGCAATGCAGATAAGAGAGAAGCATTGTCTTTAATTTGCATATCATACCAACACAGTAACGGATTTGTCAAATGTCAAATAATTCTACACGTTCCAATCCTCCTCCTCCTTTTTCTTTCATACTGGGCTGACTTATTTTCCTGCAACTGCATTTGTAGCAATGATAATACACCCTTAGCTATGCCAATGCAATTTGAAAATATGAGTATTCAATTTCCTAAATGACTTGGGAATATTGGAAAAGGGAAAACGGCTTGCCAATTTCTATTGCAGAGTAGACAAAAGGCTTAAACAGCAAGCTCTGACTCAGAGAATTAAATTTAGGCTATGAGTTCTTGCAGAGAGGCAAGAGACCACCTTCCCTCAGCAGCTTGAGCTGGGAGACATTGTTCTGCAGGCTCTTTGGTAGGCTAAGACTGCTGTGATTCCCCAGACTTGTATCCTGTACAGAATTTAAACTAAGTTTGTGAGTAACAGCAAAAAGAATTTATTGACTGTCTCTCGGATGGAAAGCAGAAGTGACCACTTGCATCAATGTATCCATTTGGATTTTCAGCCTATTAAAAATGGGCTAGGCTGTGACCGATGTTGATTTTTATTCAATGGTCTCATTTGTTCTGATAATTTGGTATCTGAAAATGTATATGCAAAGCTTTGTCTGGATTACTTACATGCCCACAAATATTTTTTTATTTGCCAAGGTGACAGCACAAATCCCATTATTTGCAGAAGCAGAGAAGTCTTTCCCACAAATTAGCCCCACAACAACTACAAACATTTATTTATTGAACACTTGGAATGGTTACTAAGAAATATAAGACATACATTCTGTTTTCAAAAAACTTAAAATGCAGGAAGATAAGATATTTACAGAAACAAATTAATGGATAAAAAAGCTAATGATGTAAAAATTGCCAGGAAGCCAGACTCATGGTGAAGAAGCTGTCCTCATGGGAGTCAGAGGTCATTGCTGTGTGCTTTATTCTTTTAGTGACCAATCTCAGTAAAAGAAGACACTGAACTTCCAATCTAACAAGTGTAGAAACAATATTTAAGTTGTTCTACCTGTCCTCAGACACCTTCACAGATTTTCTCTGGATTTTATATGTGGCAATCTAAGGAAAAGAGAGGCAATAGACATCAAAACACATTTAAATATACCCATTTTATGTTAGGTATTTTAAAAGCCCATAGGTAAAGGATTGCAGCCCAGTTTCTTTACATATGCATATGACTAAAATGAAGGTATATGCATTACAGTCTATCAAAAAGAATTTGTTTTCCAACATTTAAGTGACAGTGTTTATTTTATCTATAGTAAGGATGAGACAGGCCTTACACTTAGGCATGTAAATACTCCACTGAAGGTGTCTGCTCTTCCCTTTGGGGACGTGTCCTGGTTCCCACAGGAGCTCTCAAGAGCACCCTTACTACTTAGGCCAGGGTATGGGACCATGACAGGAACAAGAAGGTCTTAAAGGTCACTTTCACTATGCACCTGTCCATGGGACATTAGATAGGAGAGTGGGCTGGAGTTGGCCTCCTCTGCAACTATTCTTGGGAGGTGGGCAATAATTTTACTTAGAAGAGGACTTTATAGTCTAATTTATAGATTGAAGGAAAAATATAGCTCACACTCACACGGCTAAAAGCAATACCTAGTATATCACACGTGATATCCACACACCTCACATGATATTTGAGTTCTAAAAACATGCAAAGAAATGCATCAGCCAAATACTGTTTGGAATTTCTGAGGTTTTTGTCCCCAAATCACTAGGCTCCTTCTGTGTAGCAATGACCAAGTTGTAAACACTGAAGCACCCTGCTCACCCACTCACTATTCTCTACCTAAAAGCCCCAAACAACCAACACTAGCTCTGTCTCTCTGACCTCACCAGGGTGACCCTTCTGGGTCTTAGAACTATGTGGATCCACAGGTAGAAGCCATTGCAGGCCACCCTATATTACCCCAAGTCTTAACATCACAGCAAAGGGCACATAGGAACCAACATAGACAGCATTATCCCAATCCCTTTGCTTCTTCTGCTAGCAAGGACCTTTTCCTCCAGCCTGTGTTCCAAAGTGCTCCATTATAGCTCCTAGTTAACCCAAAGGCTTCCCACCAGGGGCTGGGAAGGCGTGGCAGGGGCGGGAACCAACATTAAGAAGCAGATGATACAAATAGCAAATAGCAGCATGAACTGCTATCTATACTAACAGAGCCCCATACAGTTTGTTCCCATACACACACATATTTTGCCATCACCTGTAACTAAAAGCTACTCTTCCATAAAAATTTTAAATTATATAAAATTAAAGTTAATTATCACTTTCCCATTCTAGAACTTTTAAAAAAATAGGCTTTTCTAGACATTCATGTGTTTGGTTTTAGAACGATACTCTTTATTAAATATTATTCTTCAATATTCCACCAAATTAGTGTAACAAGATCCATACTTAAATTTAGCTAACATAATTTCAAGTTTTCATAGGATGGCATAGCTTGGCAGATAAAATGTTTTATGACTTTTACCAGCTAACTGGAAAACCGAATGGGTCTTTAACTAAAGTGAGATCAAATTTTGTGGACAAAACAGTAAAATGGGAACCAAAAGAAAAGTTAAGCACTTTGGGTTAGAAATATTTTTATTTGGAGCTGAAGCAATGGTTCAGTGGCTAAGAGCACTGGCTGCTCTTGCAGAGGACCCAGGTTTGATGCCCAGCATCTCACATGGCAGCTAACAACCATCTGTAACTTCTGTTCCAGGGGATCCAACACCCTCTTCTGAACTCTGTGGGCATTGCATGGCACAGGTTTACTTATTACATACGGGCAAGTAATACACTCATGCACATAAGATTTTAAAACTATAAATGTTTATTTGCTCTTTGAGAATGTCATATTTGTATAAACTATATTTTGATCATATGCGTGCTGTTCTCAACTCAGCCCAAACCTTTCTCCACCATATCCCCTCCCAACTTCCTGTGCTCCATTTTTATTTTATTTATTTTATTTTGTTTTATTTATTTTATTTTGTCTTTTTTGAGACAGGGTCTCCCTGTAGCCCCAGTTGTCCTGGAACTCACTCTGTAGACCAGGCTGGCCTTGAACTCACAAAGATCTGCCTGCCTTTGCTTCCCTAGCGCTAGGATTAAAGGCCTGAGCAACCACGCCCAGCTCTGTGCTCCATTTTTTAAAACCATCAAATCTAGTTAGTGTTTCCCATATGCACATGGCTATAGCACTGTCTACTGGGGCGTGTCCACATACCAGGACCACGCCTTTGAAGAAAACTGACTCTTCCACCTCTCGCTGCCATCAAAGGCCAATAGCTCCTCAGCTAGGTATGGGGCACCCTCTCATGAACCGCTCCGTCGTCATCTGCTGGAAGGTTGAGCAGCTTGATCTTGTGTAGATCTTCTGCAGGCAACTGCAGCTACTGTGAGTTCTTGAGCTCAGTCCCTTAATGTCCAGAAGATAAAGCAGAATGAAAGGAAAGGTTAGCAAAAGCAGAGCACATCATGCAAGAAAAGGGACGGGCATACTGTAATCCCCAGGTGCTTGAACCTGCTGTCAATTTTATTTATTTTTTAATTTTTGGTCCTGGAACTCACTCTGTAGACCAGGCTGGCCTCGAACTCACAAAAATCTGCCTGCCTCTGCCTCCCAAGTGCTAGGGTTAAAGGCATGCGCCACCATGCCTGGCTTGCTGTCAATTTTATTGAAGAGTATGGTGGAATCAGGGTAACAGGAATCCTTTGGGCAGGAAAACTGAGTGCTTCCCAGGTAACATGAGTCTTCTAGGTAAGTAAACAGTGCTCCAACTTTAAGGATGAAAAGTAAATAGCTAAATGCATTTCACTTCTTTCTGTTTACCTGTTCTATCTTTTCTGGTATGAGAGGAAGAGATGTCCAACTATATTTATCCTAAGTTTACCTTTGAGCTCTTCAGTCAGTTTCTAGGTGTTCTGCAGTTGGTTTCTCTCTCTTAATTTTACATTCAATGACAAGCAGGTAGGGGTTTTTCCAGCACTTAACAATGGGCAGTGTTGATAATCAACCTCCTTCCCCAGTTCCCTAATTCCCTACCATCCCAACACTACTACAAAAAAAGTGTGCAAACCTTTCTCATACTTCACTCTTGCTATTTAAAAATATTTGGAGCTGGAGAAATGGCTCAGAGGTTAGAGCACTGGCTTCTCTTACAGAGGACCTGGGTTCAGTTCTCAGCACCCACATGGTGGAGAACAACCATTTGTAACTCCAGTTCCAGGATATCTGACGCCCTCTTTTGTCCTCTGTTGGTATTGCATGTCATGGGTACACATGTATATGCAAGCAATATACTCATAAGCATTAAATAAATAATAGTTTTTTAAATGTACACATAAAGTAATGTAAATAATTTTTTGAATGCACATATAGGATAAAAATTAGTAAATAAATATTTTTAATTGGCCTTAAGTGGAAGTGTCTTGAATTGTAAACATAGAACAATAGAAGTATTGAGAGTATTCCTTTGGCAGACTCAAAGTGGAAAGACATTCACTTTGAGTGCACTGTATTTAAATTTTATACATTTAAACTGATTATGTATTTAAGTTTTAAAGAAACCTATTATTAAAGAACAGCTATAGGGGACTGTGGAGATAGCTCAGTGAGTAAAGCACTGGCCGTACAAACATGAGAACCGGACCTCAGGGCCCTGGCATGATGGCATGAGCCGATAAGCCCAGGACAGGAGGCTCACAGGGGCTGGCCAGTCAGAAAGCAGAGCCCAAAGAGTGAGCTCCAGGTTCAGTGAGACCCTGTCCCAAAAAAACAAAGCAGTAGTGGAAGGCAATGTCAATCTCTCACCTCCCCGAGCCCACATATAAACACCTGAACCTCTCCACACACATACTCGAGGGCACGTACAGGAATTTACTACAGGACAAATGTAAACTGCTACTGCTCTGCCATCCACAAAGCATGAGAGATTTCGTAGTGTCATGTAAGAACCGTACAATTACTTTCGCATGATGTCCTATTTCCTGAAAGCCAATCTTGTATCGAGGTTTGTTTCATACAATGCAAGTATACATACAAGTAGCAAATAAGAAAGGAGACAAAATGCTGTGCTGCAGGGTTCTCTAAATATAGCAAAGGGAAAACCTTGTACAAATTCTTAGTATGAGCACTAGGAAAAAAATGGATTCCAGTGACCTGTCCTGAGATATACAATCTGAATTCAAGAAAACCATGTTTCCAACAATTATTACATGGCAAGCTTGGAGAATGCCGCTATAATATGTTCCAAGCCAAATGCTGACAATTTGAGGTTATATTTGTCAAATTAGCCATTACTTAATATGTATATTCTGTCACTGGGAAGGAGCTTGAACCAGAGCTATTCCTAAGAATATCTCCTCACAACCCTCATTATGGCTACATTTGCACTTAAGTTTGGGATGAAAGATGAGGAAAATGAGGAAGATGAGGAAGAGTTGGACTTGGCGCCCATTCCTGAAAAGTGTTTACTTCTTCTTAATGAATTCGCATGCCACCAGGTGATCATCAGTGATGCTTATTTTTCCATGGCCTGCTATCTCAAAGAAGCAAAACAAGAAAAAGACACGCCACTTTTTATATTCTTCATTTAAGACCAGGCTCAGCAGAAGTGGCTCCTGGCAAAACGGACCCTAAAATATATAGCAGCAAGAAAGAGTAGGATCCGTGTTCCAGATATTCAGAGGCCTGTATTTGACAACTGGGGAGCAGGCATACAAGGCCTGGTGTCTGTTCTGGAAATGGAAAAAGAATTAACTAAACTCCTGGAAAATCTGTCTATCTTAGCCTCTGCGACTGAAGATGGCCATCTATTAAAATTTGCTAAAGCTCACCTGATTAAACAGAAAAGGAATGAAGATTATTTGGTTAGGGAAATTCCTTATCAAGAACGGGTCCTGGAGGGCCTGGAGGCCCTGGAGGCCCAGCAAGAGTATTTTTAAATAGGCTGCCCCAGTGCTTTCCAGAAAGACACCTGTGGTCGCAAGTCACAGGTTCTTACTTGAAGTTCTTACATTTAGTCTTCATAGAGTCACTTGTCTGAAGAACAATTTCCATTTTCCTAGTGTTCCTGAATAAAAATAAAGCTATTTTGCATGACAACTGTGTGTAAAGAGGTAATTGTAGATGAGTTAGGTCCACTACTGTAGGGGTAATAAAGATTTTGAGGTTGAAAAAATATATATATCTCCTCACCTATTTTACAAGCAACACAAATTCACTTGTTTTCATCTAAGGGACTTTTTGCCCTTTGAGGCTTCCTTTCTAAATTTCAAATTCCCCAGCAATGCTGCCCATAGATATCTTCGAGAAAGCAAATAATCTCCTAAGAGCAAAGCAAATGGAAAATAAACAGTACAGGTGGGGATAGTGAAGAAACTGCTGGAAGAATTACAAGATGAAGCTGACTCATTTTCCGAGGAAGAAAAATCCTTTGAAGCCAAAATAAAATCTGGATGCAGGTGTGGAGCCATATACCTTTAATCCCAGAACTCTGGAAGGCAGAGGCAGGTGGATTTCTGTGAGTTCAGGCCATCCTTGCCTACATAGCAAGTTCCAGTCTAGCTGGGCTATAGGGAGACCCTGCCTCAAAAAGTATCAAAAAAAAAAAATCTGGAGGACACAATATTTAAATGAGTTTTATGCTGGAACAGACTAAATAATGATGATTGTCTTTCAACTGGACGATGAGAATTTAAGTAGATTTCCCCAATATCATCAAAGGAAGAACAGCCTTTAGAGACAGTAATACCTTCACACCCAACTTGGTTACCTTAGTCAGTAGCCAAGGACTTAATTTTATCCTTCTTTGTAGATCGTAGATGCTTAATACTTTCAAATATAATCAGGTTAACTACTCGTGACCTCATTGTATTTCTGCACACTCTGTAAAACAAGATGTCCATAATTCAGAAGGTACTGCAAGCCAGTGTCTACACTTTGTGGTTATAACAAAATTTCATGAGAGAATCCCATAATACAAATTTACCAGAATTGATATATAAATTCACTTTAGAGCATCAGGAAAAAGTATTAGGGTTTAAGTATTAAAGTTGGGCCAGGAATGTGTCTCAGCTGGGAGAGAGCTTGCATAGCATTCATGAAACTGTGCTACAGTAAGCAGGACTGCATGAATCAGACATGGTAGCACACACATGAAATCCTAGTGCTCAGTGTGGATGCAGGATGATCAACATTTCCTGGACTACATATGGAGGCCAGCCTAGAATAGAGAGGCTGACTAACAAAAATAAAAAAGTAAAAAAATAAATAAATGTATATGTGTTAAAATAGAAAAAAATCAGAGATGTGGCTTCTAAGTCTCATGGACAGTAAACTTTGCTGCACGAAGCTAAGTAACTAACTGATGGGGATGAGGTCACAGCACCAATTTCTTGGCCTCCTACATCATCATAGTCTCTGCACGACCACTACTGATATACAAATATAAGTTCAACAATTGAGACTTTTTACAGTAATTGTTACAGACACTCTTTGAATTCCCTAATAGGACAGGGCAATGCTTAAATGTTCATCCCTCTTAATGCCCTTTCCTCCGGGATCCATAACACACAACACTCTCAAAGCCCTGAGACACACAGTGTTGCCATCAGGAAATGGAATGCCGACTGGTACTTCAGCCGGCCCACATTCAGCCGAAGTACCACCCAGGACTCCAATAGCTTTGAGGAGAGCCCTTGTCTTTTCCCACCTGAGCTGTTCATCATAACTCTGTGTGGGTAGTTGTGAGATATATCTGTTTCCCTAAGAGATTATTTTGGTACATTAGAGAAACTATAAGGAAGGTGGTAAACACCCATCAGTGGAACCTGAAATCTAACATATATGCAAATTCTCTTAAGCTTACAACTGATCTCCAAAAACCTTACTTAAAAAATAAAACATGATTACTTTTGTTTTCATGAGATGTAACCAGGACATCATTGTCATTTTTATCTCATCTAGAAGCAGTGAGAATAAGGGAAGACATGTTTTGGAGGCAGAAAGACCTCCATCTAAACCTTCACCATTTTCTACTTGTACGTCTTTTACTTGAATAGCTTTGTGGAGTCTCAAATTTCCACAGAAAATACAGCACACAACATGGAAAGACAGACTCATCTTCCACAGGAGTCATCATTAATATGGATTTTAGGGCCACTCATATTTTCCCATAGAGATTTCACGTTATTGGAATAAATGTACTAAAATGGGAATTCAATGGGAAGAGAGTTAAAAGAGAGAAGTTAAACTACAGACAGGGCACAAGAAAGGACGGACATATGTAACAGAACCTTAGTTCCCACTATAAAAATACCACTAAGAAAACAAAAAGGCAGATAATGTCTGGGTTCAAAGGACTATGATGATGAAAGTGAAGACCAGACAATGGCAGGGCTGGAAGGAGGCGGCGACAGCAGGAGAAGGCAAGCATTTCCCAGAATATCTCTAGGCAGCAAAAATTAAGAACGACACAAAATATAATTGAAAATGACACAAAATTATCCAATATTTTGAAAGCAAACAGTGCTTCAGAAAGATAAGCTATTGCATGGTCTTTGCAAGAATCTTTGAGGGGTGAGGCCTGGGAATTGGAGATCTCAGAGTTAACAGAGAATGAAAGAAAGATGTAGAATAAAGGAAAACAAGATATAGCATAAAGATACCAAGGGTAAGTCTAAATATCCATCGTGGTAAATTGGCATCGTGTATTTCACCATGGAAGTAAATAAATATTGACGTGATTCTGGTGAAAGATATATTTCCAAGTTTATTAGCAGGAAGATGACCTTGCCCTTGGTAAGCTGCCTCCTCGGCGCCTATGCTCTACTGCACACAGATACAAATACATCATATCATTGAGAAAATGGAAGGCTGCTTATAAGATGTTGGGAAAATAATGTGTTTCTATGTCCACTGAAAAAATAAAAATCCTCCTTACAGCCTAGAGTATATATTGTCTCCTATATGTGGAACTGGTATCAGGAGAGTTGAGTGACTAAGCCTCAGTAATTGTCATAAAACAGGTTTAGTGTAGAACTTCCAATAGACTACATGCAGGGCCTGAAGACCCAGAGGAACTAGTTGGGAATTTACCTGCAATTCTTTTCATCTGTATGGGGGCCACATTCGCCCTAGTGTAGGAGTAGATTACAAGAAAGCTCCTACCACCCAGCTTTGTAGCCAGTGTTGTGAAAATAATAATAGAAAAATAATAATACAAGATTCAGTTGGTAGGTTAGTAGAGTAGGGGTGGAGATGGGGGAGGGCTGCTCGTGATTCCAATTTTGTATTCTAGTTTCTTAGTGAGGATCCCCTAAATTTTATAAGCTTCAGGGCCCATGTAAGCAGGATGCCCCCTTGAACTGTATCTATGAACAAAATTTCTTAAGCATCTCAGTAATTGAGGTTTGATTGGCAACAAAAGATGTTCACTTGTGACAGCATGCACAAGACCTGTAGAAGCCTAAGACAGACCAAAACCCAGTATGGATAGGGAAGGTGGGCAGGAAGCCCCAGCCCTTGCGGAGATCTATCAACAAGTGACAGCTTCTAGGAGAGGGAAAGTCAGTTTTCTTTAAGGGTATGAAGCTGGATAGGTTGAACAGGCTCCAGGGGGTGGAGCCACACTCAAAAGCATTAGGGGTGGAGACAGGGGAGGGGAGGGGGTCTGATCATGATCCAAACACACTGTGTGAAATTCTCGAAGATTCAATAAAAAGTATTTTTTAAAAGATGTTCACAGACTCTCTAGAACATCTACATTATGAAGGATAACAATAAAGCTTTTATAAATGAATCCATGGCAAAAGAAATAAACACAAATCAAAACTCTTCCATCTACAGAATGATATATGATTAATTTTCAACCAAGAACTCTGCCTGACTAAACTACTAACTAAACAAGACACAGTATGTTTTGCCAATATAATTTCTGCATAGTTGAGTAGCAAAGGTCTATTTACAGCTTATTTATAAAGTCTAAGGGTTCAAAAGATCCAAATTTCTTCTGAACATACTTCCTGTCTTCGGGCCATGGTATACAAAGCACATGAAATGAACTCAAACATGTTTGTTCATTTGATGCTAAAAGATACCTCAACAGTTTGACCTAGAGCAGTTCTGACAGCCAAAAGGGCTTCAAACAAAAAGCTGTTCTCTGTTCTAACTCATCAAATTTGCCTTGAAACTATGGTGACTGAATAAATTGCAGAGGCCTCCTGCACAATTACTTAATAGTAAAACATTTCAAAATGCCTTTGACTATAAGTTGATGAAACTATTTTTTTTCCAAAACAAAGATACTGCTCTTTGAAGTTAAACATGTATATGCACTCATAGATACTGACGTCAGGGTAAATAATTTGCTAGTTAGTTAAATCCTGGCTAAATAAACACTAATTATAAGCCATATATTTAGGGCAAAATGAGACCAGAAGAAAGTAGCCCCTCGTTTCATACTCACTCTCTTTTTAACTGCATAGCATGCTAAACTTTTAAAATTTTTCTCTGCCTCAGTTTTTCCATCTTGACAATAAGCTTAGAAAACTCCAAGTCACCTGGCAGTGGTAGAATAGAATATTAGGATGCATGTAAATTTACCAGCATACATAATAAGCAACATCCATTATATATAATAATTATAAATGCTTACCATGCTTCGGGAGAGTACAATGATATGATTAACCCAATGAATGTCAGTATTGATATATCTGCTATTACTGAAATAAGAATCAGCATTAACAACAACAAAAATAACTGTAAGTGGCACTCTGTCACAGAAACGAATTAGGATCCAAATAGAACATTCAACTGTTGCATCTAACAGGTCACTGCATGTGAACAGAACGGCTGGCTGCAGCAATGTAAAACATAAGACAAAGCCTGCCCCCTGCATGTAGGTCCTGCAGCACCTCAGGAAGGTGCACACTAGGTCACATCAAGATCAACTAAGAGAGACCAAGGATGGTGTGGTGGCCTGGGAGAAGGCGGATTTGTTCACGTTCCTGAGTACAAAAGAGTAGGAACTGACTGAAAGATTATCTTTATTCTCCTGTGACAGCTTAATTAAGTTCTCTAATTAGTCACAGTCACTAAGCCCTGCATTATCAGCTCTGCCTCCTCCCGGAACTACTGCTTCTCTGTTCTGTTAACTAGTGAGAAAAGTCAGTTGATCTAAACATCTTCTATTCCATGGCAAAGAACCTTTTAGTTCACCTTTATTGACCAAAATTGTATATATTCAAAGAATACAGCAGGATGTTTTGGTATGCATGTAAGTTATAATATGACTCCATAATCAAGCTAAAGGCATATCCATCACTTCACATAATTACTTATTTTATTTACTCATGGAAATACTTCTGTGAATGTCTATAGTGAGACTATTTAAGATCTATTCCCAGCATATTTCATCTATATATTACATCACTATTGACAACAGTCACTATATTGTAGATTAGGTCTCTGGATTTTTTTTCAAAAGTATATTTTTATTGAATTTTTGTGCATCTAGTACAATACATTTTAATCATATTTAGGCTCCACCATCTATCTACCATGCCCCATAATCCAGTCACAGGATTTCATGAATTCTGACATATATGTCTAGGCCCATTGAGTCAAGTTTGTGTACAGAGATGTCCCTCGGTGGACACTGGAGCCTGCTCAACTTCTCTAGCATCACTCCCTTAAAGAAGATGAACCCTCCCTCACCCAGCAGTTATCGGCTACCATTGGTTCCTCAGCTATTCATCTTAAAGAAGCAAGCTAGTTCCCCTTAGCCAGCATGGCCCTGTTTTCTGCATGGACACTTGTCCTAGAGTGGCTTCTCTATTGATAAAGCGCAGACCAAAAGCGACTTGGGGAAGGAAAGGATTTATTTCACCTTACAGCCTACATTCATTCTATCATGGAGGGAAGTAAAGGCAGGAATTCAAAGCATGAGGAACTGAAACAAAGACCACAGAGTAATTCTGTTTACTGCTCCCCTAGCCTGTGGCTGCGCTTGGCATGCTTTCTTATACAAAGCAGGATCTGACAGGTGACTGCAATCTAAACCACCCACACTGGGCTGAGCTCTCTCATATCACTCAAAAACATGCCTCACAAGATGTTCACACAGGCTAACTCAATAGAGAAAATTCCTCAACTGACGTTTCTCTTCCCCGGTGTGTCAAGTTGACAACTAAAGCTATCCCTTACAACACCTCTACCTCTGCCAATGCCATTTCATACAAAGTATTTATCCTTTTTTTTGTATTTTTTTTTTTTTGTCTTTCTGAGACAGGGTCTCCCCGTAGCCCCAGTTGGAACTGTCCTGGAACTCACTCTGTAGGTCAGGCTGGCCTTGAACTCACAGCCTCTCCCTCCCGAGTGCTGGTGTTAAAGCCACCATGCCGGGCTTATTCACCCTTTTAAGACTCTGTACATAAGTGAGATGGTGCAGTATGTCTCTTTCCTTAAGTATACATCACACCATCCTCCAAATCCATTTGTGTTTTCATGAAGGGCAGGATCTCCTTCCTTTGCAAAGCTGAGGATATTAGTCTATCAACACATGGGTTGTTTGCTTCAAGATGTCTTTGGTAAAACTCTGGGGTTACTGGCTTCTCATAACTGTCCTGACCAGATCAACCATCATCACAACATCAATTTGTTTCTTGGTTCCCCTACAGTCTGGGAGTCTTTTCCTTCTGGATAGTAATCCTCCCATACTGCCTCAGTCTCTTTTGTGATCCCTTGAAGAAAGTAACCACACACTGGTAAAGAAAGTAACCAGTGTGTGGTTACTTTCTTCAAGGGATCACACTCTACTCACATGGAGTGGGTGTGCTTACATCAAAGAAATGCTTACACCAATGCTTACATCAAAGAAATCATTTTCTAATTGCTGAATCATAGACAATTACTAGGACAGAGAACCAATGTCCCAAAGTTCCTCAAACTGTCTATCAACCCAGAAAACTACAGCCCGTTTAAGGTCTTTTCATTCCCTTCTAGTTAATTTTTTCATGGAAGATGGCATTGTTTGGTTATTGCATCTGATGCAGTAGCATGTTTCATGACTCTAAGAACAGGTTTCTAAAATTCTGGAAAATGATTTTGTGTTATTTCTAGGCATACCGTCCAATGAAACATTGCATCACCTTATAAAAGCATTGCAGGATTGTACACAGGGGATATATTCTTATTTTTAATAGTGTATGGGGTTGGAGAAATGGCTGTCAGCAATTTAGAGCACTTCCCTCTCTTGCAGAGGACCCAGTGCTCAGCTCCCAGAATCCACATGGCAGCTCACAATCGTCTATCACTATAGCTCCAGGGGATCCAAGGCCCTCTTCTGACTTCCCTGAGCAATGAATGCATATGGTACATTTACATTCATGCAGGCAAAACGTTAATACTCATTAAATCACAGTAAATAAAAACTTTTAAATAGCATATGTGTGTGCATGATGTGAGGGAATAAGAGTCCCATTACACATATATACAGGTCAAAGGTGCGTTTCTCCTTCTACCATGTGGCTTTGTGGTCACAAACTCAGGTCAAAAGGCTGTGTGGCACCTTTATTAGCAGAGCCAGTGATCGATCCTACATTCTTTTTTTACAACATTTTCATGAGAAAAGTTTGAGACCTTTATTTTGAAATAAATCTATTTTTAGCCCCGCTCCATTTTGTTCACAACTGAATAGCTTGTGAAGGAGACTCTTCAGAATGTCTTTCCCAGCATCCTCTGCTCCGCTACCTACCTCACCCTTTCCCTGTGTTCGAGAGTGCGAGCCTTTACTACAAAGTTAGATAACATGCTGAGTCACACATGAGAAGGGTCACCACAGTGATTTTACAAGGAGTACAAGCTTTTCCCACTCAAATGGGTCCTCTGCTGTGTATCTGGGAGGTTGGGCCTGCAGTGCAATGCTTTCCACGTTATCATCTCTGCACACTAGAAAGCCCGAGTTCTAAGCTGACCTCTGAAAATTCTCACATAAACTATCAGTTTCCATGACTGAGAAATAGAAATAGTTCCGCAACGCCTGCCTTTATTGAAGAATTGGTCAAACCATAAATCACGATCCAAAAGCAAGGAATTATTTTCATCATGATTGAAAGGTTTGTTCTTCCTCTTTCCTTCGGTCTTTTAATTCAGTTAATGCTGCCAGCAGGGAGAAGGATACTTGTTCACGGAGAATTGATAGATATTATCAGTATATGCAAATCAGGTCATTCAGTCTTGAGAACCTAATCCTTTAAGTCACAATGATTGTGGTCTCCATTCAATCTAAGTTAAGCATGCTAGTGGGAAGGTAGCAAGCAGCACGTGTACTTTCCAGAAAGTTGGGAAGAAATGCACTCTACCCCGAAGTTGCTTACACTGTAATTGGCATGAGAATAATGAAAATAATGAAAAAGATCAAGAATATGGAATCTTGATGCATGATTTAAGTTAAATGACATCATGTTAAATAGTGGGGGGAGAAAGCTTTAAAAAATGGTAATGACTTCTATTTCAGTAAGGCATCAAAATAATGTTTTTAAACCAATTAGGTTTAAAAAACTATAAAAATTAAGACTGAAAGAACTGGGAAATGTTGATTAATTGTGAAAAGGTGAAGGAGATATGGGCAAAGGCAGGAGAGAAAGGCTTGTGGACAAGAATGAGCTTGGACTCCAAGTAAAATAAAATTAAGCCTTGCAAAGGTTTCATTAAGGGTGATACATGATCATAGAAGATTAGAAAGATTTTTAATTTTATTTTTAAGTGTGTGGATGTTCCTGATACGTGAGGGCACCTGTGCCACACAGCTTACATGAGGAGGGCAGAAGACAGCTTTGTGGACTTGGCGCTAGGGTTCCAGGTCACGAGTTTGCATAGGATGCGCCTTCACCCCATGCGCCATCTAGCGGCTCCAGGATACCATTCTTCATTGTATCATTTTTCACTAGAAAAATTTTAGACGCTCATTTTAAAAAAGAAGTATTTGGCCCTATCTCTACACTGTTCCTTCTAAGTGACTCGGCCCATGTGTTCTCTGAACTAAACCTCTCTTCACAGAGAATCAGTCTCAGACTTACTACAAGTTTAGAGAACATACTGAGCTACAGACATGAAGGTAACCACAATACTTTCGCAAATCGTGTAAGATTTTTCTGCAATTTTAGCATTTTCCTTTTGATTAGTACAGTCAGGCCATTTTATCCTTGAGAAAGTAAATCTGGTTTTAGTGGAAAATAATGATTCTTTAAGAAAACAGAGGGGAGACGGTCTGAATACATATGAAAATCTTTCTGGCTTATTGCTATCATTCTGTCTCAAAATTAGGAGGCCATGACTTTACACTAATGTATATATAATCTCCCTGCTCAATAACATGTATGTCTTTATCTTTGCAACTCATGATGTGCCAACACTGTTGATATAGAAAATGGCAATGAAATACAGAGGACATTTTTCTGTTCCTAGGAGATTTTTCAGTTACACTGGGAAAATATAAAATCAATAGTATCAGTTTGTGAAAGATGAATTACACATGTTCAGTCATTGGTTCTATTAGATACTTTGTACTTTGCTGTAACAAAATACATGACAACTCAGGGGCAGAAGGCTTTAGTTGGCTTACAGTTTGAGATGACACAGTCCATGATAGATAGCAGGAAGAACCAGCGGTGGGAGTGCAAGGTCGCACTCAGGAAGCAGAGGGAGAAGAATGCCTGTACTCTGCTGTCTTTCTCCTATCTCTCTTTTTCTTCTGTGCAGGACTTTAGCCCATGGGATGCTACCTTCCACATTCAGGGGGCATCTTCTTCACTTAAACCTCTCTGAGGCATATTTCTGGATGTGCCTAAGAGTGTGTCTCCTAGGTAATTTCCCAAACTCAGTCAAGTTGGGAATGAAATTTACTCATCAAAATTGCCAAATGGCTAAGCAGATAACATGATGTATTTCCAAGTACCTTATATATTTGTGCCATTTTGGGAAATTTCCATTTATATTCAAGTACATGTAATTAAAGGAGAAATCTCAATGTGACAGTCAAGGTCCTGATTATCAAATATCTACTTTGGCTTCTGTATATCCCAATCCTCTTTCAGTCAAGCAGCACTAGGTAGCATATTCTAGTCAACCAGCTTGCATAGTGACAGTTCTAGGTTAAGGCAGCAAAAAGACTATATCGGCCTGTGGTGGTTTGAATTGAGAGTATCCCCCATAAGCTTCAAGTATTCAAACATTTTGTCCCCAGTTAGTGGCGCGGTTCTGGGAGGTCTTAGAAGGTGTGGCCATGCTGGAGGAAGTACATCACTGGGGACAGGCTTAAAGAGTGTAACAAGCCTTGCTTGTCTCCAGAGGCTCTCTCTTGATTTCCTGTGCTCATTGGGAGATGTGAACTTGGGCTTTCTGCTCCAGCCCCAGCCACCATGCCTCCCAGCCACCATGCCTCCTGCTATAATGGACTCTAATTTCCTGGAACCATCAATCATAAGCTCAAATAAACTCTTCCTTTTATAAATTCCCTTGGTCATGGTCGTTTTATCACAGCAACAGAAAAGTGACTAATACGGTATTTGGTACCAGAGAGTGGGCTGTTGGCTGTGAAGAATCTGACCATGTGGATGTTTGGAGAAATGTGGAAGATGTTGGAACTTTGGGCTGGAAAAGCTGTTGACTACTGTAAGCAGAGATTAACGTCTCATTGTAGTAGAAGCCTGGAAGAAAGCATCACTGCAAAAATGTAGTTCCAGAGGAAAATAAAGACTTAGGCAGCACCTGGGATATTTTGGCAAAGAGTCTGGCTGCAGTTTGCCCACAGCCCAAATGCTTGCCTGATGCTAAGTTGAAAAGCAATGGACTATGGGCTGGAGAGATGGCCTAGCGGTTAAGAGCACCGACCACTCTTACAGAGGAACCAGGTTCGATCCCCAGCACCCACATGGTGGTCAAGAACCGTCTGAAACTCCAGTTCCAGGGAAATCCGACACCATCTTCTGACCTCTGTGGCATTGCACGACACGGGTGCACAAACCTGCATGCAGACAGTACATTCCTACACATACAGAAATAAAATTAAAAAAAAAAAAAGAAAAGCAATTGACTGATGTCTTTAGCAGAGGATATTTCAAGATAGCCTAATGTAGAAATGGTGGCATGGCTATTAATGGTGAATATTGTGCAGATCTACAGTGAAAAAGAGCAGATGGCGCAGAAAGAAATGCAGAATGCACAGTTTGGATCTGAAAAGTGCACGAGGAAGATTAATGGTGGGGCCAAGTCTTGTGAAGGAGAGGCTCCTTTTGATAAGAAGATTAAAGTGATTAAGGAGAGGCCTCAAAATTTACAAGTAAGCAACAGAAACAGTACCTTCAAGGCAAGACCACACCCAGCTAAGCCACCAACTTTTGAAAGGAAAATACTGAAAGGGCAGAATAAAGTTGCAAATGTGGTTGAGGTAGAACAGAGTCCATCCGGAACTTGCAGCCAAACTTGGCAGCTTCATTCACATGGTGCTGGCTTTAGAGGCATGAAGGATGCAAGAGTGAAGAGGTCATCAGATTTTCCATGGTTTCAGAGAGCCACAGAGGCCAGGCAGAGTGCAGCAGGGGCATAAAGAAGGCCCTGATAGGCCATTGTGTGAAGCTGTGAATGTGAAGCCTAGTTGGCAGCAGAGACCCCAAGAACATATTCGAGATGCCAGAGCTGTGAGATATTTGCCAAGGAGAGCTGCATACAGGCAGTGGTACTAGCCTAAGGAAGAAATGTATGTTGCAAGCAAAGCTGGAAGAGCTGAGCGCTTTAGAAGTAAAGTCCCAGAAGTCTCACATGGAGCTACTGGACTTGGTGTTTGCCCTGCTGGTTTTCGGTCTTGTTTTGGTCCAGTATTTCCTCACTGTGCCTCTATTCCTCCCTTTTGGAATGGGAATGTGTATTCAGTTCCACTGTATGTTGGGAGTATGGAATTTGTATTTTGATTTTACAGGAGCTTACAGTTAAGAGATTAGCCTGGGTCTCAGAAGAGACTTTGAAAGTCTTCAAAAGTCTGGACTATAGACTTTTGAATAGAATTGAGACTGGTAAAGACAATGGGGACTTTTAAGGTTGAAGTAAATGCATTTTGCATTTTATATGGTCATGAACCTATGGGGCCCAGGGAGTGGAATGTGGTGGTTTGATAGAGAATGGCCCCCATAGGCTTTAAGTATTCAGACATTTTGTCCCCAGTTGGTGGCACTGTTCTTGGAGGTCTTAGAAATTGTGGCCATGCTGGAGGAAGTGTCACTGGGGGCAGGCTTAGAGAGTTTAACAAGCCTTGCTAGTCTCCAGAGGCTCTCTCTTGACTTCCTGTGCTCATTGGGAGATGTGAGCTTCGGCTTTCTGCTCCAGCTCCTGCCACCATGCCTCCCACCACAATGGACTCTAATTCCCTGGAACAGTCAATCACAAGCTCAAATAAACTCTTCCTTTTATAAGTTCCCTTGGTCATGGTGTTTTTATCACAGCAACAGAAAAGTGACTAATACACAGCCTATACCCACAAGTGACTGTGCAATAATCACTCACGACTAGGTCCCTCCTATGACATAAGCAAGAAGCAACATTCTGTTGTATTCAGCCACTGACCCTGACTTGTTCTTTTAATTCTTCTCTTTTTTTTTTTTTTTTTTTTTTTTTGATAGGGCCGCTTAACTAGCTTTCTGTCACTAGTGCAATTAAACTAAGGCCTTGTAACTGAAGACAAAGGCATCCTGAGCTGATCTATCAAAATAACCTCCCAGCTTTGTGTCTTGTGGGGTATCTAATTGCTTGTTCTTAATTAGTAGGATCGACAAGTTATGCCTGGACCATACTGTTCAGCCAATGAAAGGAAAAGCAGAATGTCCGACAAGAGTCCAAGTCAACAGCTCCAGATTGGAGTGGGACGGTTTTACCTCTCCTTCCACCTGTGTCCCCTTTTCTCAAGCCTAGGGAAAAACCTGCGGAAGAGAGGGCGTGATAGAATGTAGGGCTGCGATTGGTGGTGAATGGTGAAACTACCGCAATGTAGTCTGGACACTCATTTGAGCAACTCTGAATTGAACAAACAACTTGTCACACCCCACTGGATGGGGGGCTGTAGGTGTTTGGGCACAACAGCTGCAGATAGGTTTTGTACCTGAAGGATGGCGTGTGTACTCTGCTCGATTTATCACTTATAGCTAAAACTGAAAACAAAAAGAAACCTGAGAGAACGAGCAGGCGACAGTGAGGGCAGCATGCAGGAGCCGGGGAAATGGGGGGGGGTTGGTAGGTCGGGGTGTGGGGGGGGAGGGAAAGGAAAAGAAAAAAAAAAAAAAAAAAAAAAAAAAAAAAAAAAAAAAAAAAAAAAAAAAAAATTCAATAAAAATTAATTAAAAAAAAAAAAAAAAAAAAGGAAAAAAAAACAAAATAACTCCTCAGGCCCATCAGAATCTTAGTGAATCTGTGAAATTCTATTTTCATTTACCTAAAACCAAAACAAATGAATACCATTGACTCCAAGAAAAAGGAAAGCTAAGAAGCAGGTGCTCTCAGGAGAACCAGGCAAGTGAAAAATGAGTGCACTCTGGGAGAGTTATCACCGTGTCGTCTCGGGGGAACATGGCATATTAATCTCTGAGATGCAGAGAACGCAGAAACTGACATGGGCGGCCGTTCATCTCAGCCTTCCGAGAGGATCAAGGAGTCCATCCGTTCCGGTGTCGGAAAAACAGCAATGAAACCCGGTTACAATTGGCTACCCAAGGGGGTCATGGTCTCCCCCCTCCCCCCCCCCCCAGTTAAAAGGTAGGAAGGTATGGTTCCATGGCAAGGTAATATCTACATGTGATACCAAAGGTTTTTTTTAACTGTGGATGACACTTTCAATGAATGTTAATTTTTCTCTTTCTTTCCCCCCAAACATTCAGCATTTCATATTTATTCTTTTCTACTCCATCCTTTTCTGTAGAGACTGTGTGAAAGAACACTGACCCAAACCAACTTAGGAAAGAGAGAGCTAACTTCATCTACAGCTTACCCATCACTGAGGGAAACTGAGGCAGGATCTTGAACCAGGAAGTACTGAGCCACACTGCTTACTCTCTTGCGCCCTCTGCCTCCTGCTTGGCCAAAACAAACTCCTCACAGGCAGGCCCACATGCCAATCCCATGGAGGAATTCCTCAGTAGACCTCTTCTCATGTTAATTATGACACTACTTATGTTTAAAATTATACCAAGCCAAGCATATGGCACAGGCCTGTAATCCCAACACTTGGGAGGCAGAGGCAGGTGGATCTCTGTGAGATGGAAGCCATCTTGGTCTATATAGCAAGTTCCAGGCCAGCTAGGGTTACAGGAAGACCCTGTCTCAAAAAAAAGCAAAAACAAAAATGAAAACTAACTATATAAAATTAAACCAATATTTCAGAGAAAGAGATAAGAACTTTTTCCATAAAAGTGGTTCACAACTGGTCACCACTATGGAAAATGAACTGGGTCTTCACTGTTTGTGGAATGACATGCTCTCCAGATGTGTGCAAGGTTTTAGGCAACTGGTGCCAAAAGTTAGAGAAAAAAATATAAGAAAGCCTAAACAGTATTCTGAAAGAAAATAATAAGAAATACCAACCCACATGTGTTTTCACTTCTCTGAAACAATATCCATCTCTTAGAACATGGGAGAACTGTTGGAAAAAGAAGCAAGCATTATTGTACTAATGGCCAATCTTGATGTATGTTATCTCATCTAATCACATAAAATGTTTGAGATAGATGGATGCTACTTGCCTGGTTTTGTAGATAAGGAAGTTTAAAGTCTAGAGAGATTAAGTAACTTATTTAAAGTCACTCAAGTAGTAAATGGGATCCAAAGCCCATGGTTATATTGTTACAGTAACTTATAGCTCTCAGAGGAAAAAATAACCTATTGCAGATATCTGTAGACACACTGCTATTCTTCGAAGCAATAAATCTGCAAAGCATTCAAAATTAGCGATGATAAATATCAAAGACAGGCCACTCTTGCTTTAGTATTGTCTTGCAAATCTACAGCAGAACTTTGGAAGATTAATGCAAAATTCTTTCTACTCTCTCACTAGGCATACTCTCTATAAATTGGAAATGTAAAACTTTAAGACTAGACAAAGAGAGATGCATAAATACAAAAGGGGGAGGTGTTTAAAAGACTCACAGAATGCCCCCATTTTGAATTCTCTTATTAATTCAACATTATTGCTACCCTTCTAAACTACTTCCTTTTACATTATTTGGAAGCCTCAGTCCCAGGAACTTATACCAGCAGGGTTCCATCTGCTAATGAGGAGCATTTTCAAGAGATTTAGAAAGTAGAGAAAGGGGGCTGGAGAGATCAATCAGTGGTTAAGAGCATTGGCTGTTCTTGCAGAAGATGCAGGGGTTCAAATCCCACCATCCACTGAGTGGCTAACAACCATCTGTAACTCCAGTTCCAAGAGATCCAACACCCTCCTCTGTCCTCTGTGGGCATTGCACAATACAGGTACACTTGCATGCTGTTAGGTTATAATGGCACAAACCCCCAGGAAAAGACAGGGACATGAGACTTAAGTCACTCCAGGCTATAAATGGGTGGTCCTCAGTCACCACCTTGCTCTTGTTGCTGAGACTCCACCATGTGCCAACAGGTAGCCCGCTCTGGCAATTCCAGAAGTAAATCATGTTCCCAGAGTGGCTTAAGTCTCATGTGCCTGCCCTTTACTGGGGGTTTGTACCATTGTAACCTAACACATATATGCAGGCAATACCCATATACACTAAAAATAAATTAAAATAATAGAGACAGAAAAATGTGCATGGTTTTTCCAGAATAGCTGGCAGGAAGGTGTTAGATGTGTAGTTCCTATGGGCTTCAGTCATTCTGAAAATCACCAAAGTCTCTGCTCAGGTAGCCAAGATCAGCTGCACATTTCTGCAGGGTTTGCAGTTCTCTCTTCTGAGAGCTAAAGGGCTTTTCCTGATCGCTGTCTGCTGCACTTCCCAATGCTATCGAAGCACCTAAGTTCCTGAAGCTAATTACTTCTGCCATGAAATATTAAGAGTGGCTCCTATTTTCCTAACCAAACCTTGACCAGTGTGGTATGTTCGATAAGAACCCATTATCAGGCCATCAAGAAGAGTTATATTCGCAATTCACACAGAAACTAAATAAAAAGTCAGGACACCCAAGATAGACTTCCTGCACCGCATAGTTTAGTAACTGATACAAACTTACCTGTCCGACCTTTTCAAAGATGTGTTTCTTCCCATTTGTTGCATTATGAGATTTAAGTTAACAATAGCCTGAGATAGGACAAAATGGAGAGTCCAACTAAAATACAGCAGAATCTGATAAATATTGAAGGTTTGGAAAGTTAGGTGTCTCAAGGAATTAGAGCTATTAAAGAAAAGGTTATGTGAATTCTAGGAGCCAGGAAAGAAGATTCAAGAAATCTCCACAGCTGACCAGATCAAGAAAGGGACCAAGAAGCTTCCAGGCTTAGAGGTTAAAAAGGCTGTCACAGGCAGGGAGAGCATGAAGTATCATAGGTGAAGGAACTGACCAGCAAACAACTGCCTGACATTCAAACAATGCCTGTGACACAGCTTTACCAATGTCCACTGAGTTTTTTTAAGATGTAAGGTTTTGAACACCACCAAATCTGCTAAAAATTGAAAGTTCTAGAAGGATCATGCTTGCAATCAGTCTGAAACCTTGGTCTCAACTAAAAGGGAGTGGACTAGATGGATGGATGGATAGATAGATGATAGATAGATAGATAGATAGATAGATAGATAGATAGATAATAGATAGATGATAGATAGATAGATAGATAGATAGATAGATAGATAGATAGAAAAATAGATAGATATTCTTTATACTCTTCACACACATACATTAAAACTCAAAAATACTAGACAGCAAAACAGAACACTGGAGTCTTTTCCCTGTGTGCATGCCTGCACTGGAAAAATCAAATGTGCTTGAGATTTCAACTGGTTTTTTTTTTTTTTT
>VZQC01004414.1:1397306-1496888 GCA_009823505.1 Rhizomys pruinosus
ATGTGTATGAATGGACTGTCTGCATGCAAGTCTGTGCACCCGTGTCGTGCAATGCCGCGGAGGTCAGAAGAGGGTCTCGGATTCCCCTGGAACTGGAGTTCTCCTGGAATTGGAGTTTCAGACGGCTCTCGGCCGCCATGTGGGTGCTGGGGATCGAACCCGGGTCCTCTGTAAGAGCGGTCGGCGCTCTTAACCGCTAGGCCATCTCTCCAGCCCCTCAACTTTTTATTCAATAGCTTGTTTGTGCCATCTTCCCAAACGTGTAAGCCTACTCTTGCTCCCCCTTGTGGATATGGGACTTGCCATTCTTTTATTGTTCTTCATTCTGAGACATAAAACGTGGAAATTGCATATTTTAATGAGATTATGTCTATAATCTCAAAAGCCTTATAATCCTGCATCTGCCATATGTTCAAAGCTACACTATGTATTAACATGTTAATTACATCTGATTTTCTACAATGATTCATCCCTTTAAACTCCATAAAGAAATATACTGAGCATATTTATTGCTAGTGAAATGCAAGTAGAATTGGACAATCTTTAAGGATTATTTTTAAATTAGGTTCAGAATTAATTTTTAAAGAATTGAAGAATTTTCTTTTATATCCTCTGCATATCATTAGGTATTAGTCAGCATTTTTTATGTACAATTAAGTGTGCAAGCTTTATTGATAGTAATGCTCTATAATATCCCTAATTAGAACAAAGTGATTCTGACTTGTTCCCCTTAGTCAGCAGTTTGTATCTAAATTTTTGTACATGTCAATGAGGTTATTCACAGAAGGGAAATGAAATGCATCTCTTAAGGGTTTGATTTATGAAATCACATGAGTAATCAGGAAATGTTAAGATGCTTTATGTCTGAGGCACTTATTAGCACCTAGGTATATAATAATACTTCTGAGTTAAAGATGGAAGATGATAATAATTATATTATCACTTTAATTTCACACATATAAGACATGGCGAGTTTTCCTAAGACAAAGGGCAAGATTATCACCTTGGAAAATTCATAAATACATATAATTTCACTTGTAATTTTAAGATAAGAAAATAATTTTCCTTCTCTAAAGAGAAAAAATATACAAGGCAGGAAGAACTTTCAATAATGAAAAGGAATGCTACAGCAGGAAGTCTACTGGAATTTCCTCAGCCTCTGTATCCCATTAACATCCATGGCTCTACCTCACAAGCCCCAGATAGCATAGGCAAGCACAGGACTTCAACTAAACACACCAGTAGGATTACTGCCCCTTTTTACACTCAAGAAAAATGCAATACAGAATGAGTTCCAGAAGACAGTTTCTAATCCCAAGTTGACTACATACCAACTCTGTGGCCTGGCCATGCCATGTGAATCTCTGTGATACCATCTAAAATTTAAGGTCAGTAGTTCCTGTCTTCTTAAGTTTTGATTAAAACAAAAAGATATGAAGGTGAGGGAGGCTTATCATCAATAAGTCTATATATTATTTTTATAATAAATAAGGCTATTCTTTACATAAAGGTATGGTTAATTCCAACATTATGGCAAAAAAAAAAAAAAAAAAAAAAACTGGTGAACTAGCCAGCTTGCTTTTGATCCTTCTGGGCTCCTGGAAGGTCTGTTTTCCCCTTTATTTTCAAATGGCCATCTGGACTACGTTCTGACATGAGAGGCTCGATATGGAGTATTTCTAGTCTCCAGCCAGAAATCTCCCAGAGCAGGTATTCCAAAGTATTTCTCTCCACATGAACTAAACGCAGAATCCAAAATTCTAGAAGGCAGCTGAGCCATGGCAGTAAGGAAGCATATTCATGAACCACTGAGTAGAAACCCTCTTATAGCATTACTAGAATGCTATATAATATCTCATGAGCCATTTATGTTTAACCAATGATATTTGAGCTTTGTCTTGATATAATTTAGTAAGTAGTACCCTACCAGAACAGGAATATAAAAAATTGAGTGTAAGCCTTTAATCCTAACACATGGGAGGCAGAGGCAGGTGGATCTTTGTGAGTTCAAGGCCAGCCTCATCTACAGAGTGAGTTCTAGGACAGCTGGGGCTACAGGGAGACCCTGTCTCAAAAAGACCAAAAAAAAATTGAATGTCAAAAGAAATTAGCCTTGGAAGCACACTGCCACTTAGAAAAGAATCCCATCAAAATGTAGGTGTCAGTTGTAATTGCCATGTTCCAGAAAAAAAATATTATTAGTAATAACTATCCTCACTTTAGAGGAAGGATCTATGAGAATCTTTAGAGTGTGTAGAAAACTTTTAGCTCTCTAAGTCAGGCCAGGAAATGAGGAGCAAGCTGAATTCTAACTTTCTTTATATGAATTCTGGTTTCTTTCCCTGTAGCTCACAGTTACCTCTGCTGAAATTGTGCATTCTCTGAGACTCTGAGTTAGTCATGCAGTTTTTAAATATGTACACATGTGTATATACTGTGCTAGTTACAGCTACTGTCAACAACACAAACCTAGAGTCATCTGAGAAGAAGGAACCTCAACTGAGAAATGTCCCTAGTCAGACTGGGCTGTGCCCATGTCTGTGAGAGACTTTCTTGAGCTATGATTGATGTGAGAAGACCTAGTCCACTGTGGGTGGGACTGTCCCTGGACAGGTGCACCTGGGCTATATAAAAAGGCTAGCTAAGCCTGAGCCAGGGAGCAAACCAGGAAGCAGAGTTCCTCCAGGTTCCTGCCTGAGCTTCCTGCCTTGAATTCCTGGCCTGATTTCCCTCACTGATGGACTGTTACCTGGAAGTGTCAGCAGAATAACGATGGCTTCCTCCCCAGTTTCCTTTTGTTTATGGTGTTTATCACAGCAACAGAAACCTAACTAGACCACATGTTTAGCTAAAAATACACAATAACATGATATATAAAATGTATTCGAAAAGTCAAAATAGCCAATCTATACTCATTATCTTCAAGGTACCCTGACATCCATAATCAGTTATGAAAATACTGAGTGTGTTTGCCTCACATAAATATTAAACAAATGTCACTCCTCAGACTCTTCGCTTATCTCATTTTGGAAAACGTGTGTGAGAATTAAAGTGTTAAATGTTCCAAGCTACACTCATATAAATCGCCTCCAGATTATCATAAAGCAGAGGGAAATATAAATAAATACTATGATATTAAAAATCTGTCTCTTGGCGCTGAGGAGATGGCTCAGTAGTTAAGAGCACTAGCTGTTCTTGCAGAGGACCAGGTTCTCTTCTGAGCACCTATGTGGTGACTAACAACCATCTATAATTCCAGTTCCAGGGATTTCAATGCCCTACGGCCCCTTGTGGCCTCTACAGGTTTGCAAGCATGGGTGCAAACATGCAGGTAAAATATCCATACACATAAAATAAATATATATTAATAAGTAAATGTTAATCTGTCTCATTTAAAAACAGGGATAATAGGGCTGGAGAGATAGCCTAGCGGTTAAGAGCGCCGACCGCTCTTACAGAGGACGCCGGTTCGATCCCCAGCACCCACATGGCGGCTAAGAACCGTCTGAAACTCCAATTCCAGGAGAACTCCAGTTCCAGGGGAATCCGATACCCTCTTCTGACCTCCGCGGCGTTGCACGACACGGGTGCACAAACTTGCATGCAGACAGTACATTCATACACATACAGAAATAAATAAAATTAATAAAAAAAAAATTTAAAAAAAAAACAGGGATAATAAACTTGTCTGGGAGCTCTGAGAGCAAATTTCTGAGAACAGAAAAATCTTTAGTAAAGTGAGAGAGACATGATCCTAGTGCTTATGCAAGGAAAACCTGCAGGCAGATAGGACGTGCCATGTTTTAAGAGCCAAGGCCTGCACATGGACACACACAACAAACAGCTCAGGCGAGCTATTTCATGGCAGAAAGATTACCACAATGCCACATAAGAGTTATCTACCATACATGTAAATTTAAACTTCTAAATTTGTTATTGCATTAGAGAATATCTTTATGGGAAAAAAAATTGCAGTTAACTGGGAATTTCCATTGCAAAATTTAACTTGTAATTCCCATGAGTTTTAAGACTTCCAATTTGTTGTTTAATATGACTCGTTTCTCACTCATTAAGTTCCAATTAAAAATTGCTCAAATGAGAATGCTAGAAGCAGAAAGTCACAGCACTATGTCATCATAAGAATGGTTTCAAAAGGAACAATCATCTCAGGAAAATTTAATGCCATTCAAGTCAGGACAGATATAAACAGAACAAAATGTTGGTCTATTAGTAATACCATAAGAATTCAAAGCAAGAGTAGAAGGTAGTATAGTTTGTTTGCAGTGTTCTAGTTAAATAACCTATCTTTCTATATTTAGGTTTAAAGAATGATTTTCTCAAGGATTGTAATAGGATTTGTAGAGAATTCTTTTTAGATCTTATTTATTCCAGTGAATTCAGATGGATCTGCATTCAAAGCACTCAGTAGAATGTGCATGTTCCATATATGCTAACACACACACACACACACACACACACACACACACACACGTAAAGGAGCACTCTGAAAAACTCATATGAAGAACTAGAATAATAGACACTGTCTTTACCTACCAAGAAATACTTATCTTAGATGCCAAAGGTCTTTTATTTCAAATTTAGCATTCCCTTCTCCCGTTTTCCACTCATAACCTCTCAGATAGTATGACCTACCTTTCCTAGGCTTTAAGAGCAATTCTGTCCCTTGATTTAACATGGTGATATTTCTGTTTGTGTGGGTGATTGTGCACCACTGAATTGCAACCACATCTGAGTGAAGATGCTTTGAGGTTTGTGTGGGGTCCTAGGGTCTATTTTTCCCAGAAAAGCATTATGCATTCAGGAACAGTGAATAAAAGCCATACAATCCAAAACCCTGACAGTGAATTTTACAAGCTATATCCTACAGATAGGAAAAGGCTATGTATGTGTTATATTTATATATTTGTGTGTACTGGATCCATTTGTGATAAATGAAATAATTTAGTAATTGTTTTGATTTTAATATTCATTGAATATTTTAATATTTGATTGTTTTGATTTTAATATTCATTGAATAATAGGCCAGAGCAAATAGAGTAAACAGAAAAATAATTTCTTCCCCCTCCCAAAAATTATTATTCCTGTTCATTTTATTCCTTATCTAATGCTTCATAATAACATTTCCATAATTCACTTTAGGACCAATGACCAGGCAACAAATTTTCACAGGTCTCAGATCACAATCATATATGTGAATCATGTACAGGCTTATTAATTCAAAGGTGTAAAATTACATAAAATAACAATTTAGCTCAATAGTCCCCAAACTTACCTAGTAAAAAGAATCCACCAGCTTCTATTCTAGGTACCAACAAATAAATGTCAGAGCCAAATGTGAACTTTGCTAGCAAACTCTCAGGCTATCCAAAAAGGGAAAGTAGAAAACACAGATTGAGACCAAGTCCCATTTGTCCTATTCATGCAGTCAGACATTATCAAATTCTCTCAACCCAGGCACACCTCTGTGCTCCACATAACAAGATGAATAAGACATAGTTCACCTTCACAAACAAATGCAACAAAGAATGGTGTCTGGCTGACAGCGTGTGTAGAATGCAGGGGGAACACGGGGAAGAATGTGCCAATTCTGCTGGAGAGGGAAGGCTGGGGAAAGTTCATTGTTGACTTCACATAGAGAAATATGGTAACCAAGTCTCTGGTGAGCACATGTTTGGTAAATTGACAACTGGAGGAACATCTTAATAAAAGGAGTCCATGCTGGTATGCTGTGCTGAAAGTACCAGCTGACGAAAGTTAGAAGGTGGATAATTTTCCATACTATTTAGAGAAATAATGAAGGCCAAACTAAACTGGGACAGAGGAAATTAAGGTAGAGAAGATACATAATATTAAGAAAAATTATTGGTTACACCTAGTAACTGATCGAATATAGAATGAGATGGAGATATGGTAGAAGAATATAAAATAGCTCCAAGTATGCTTAGAACAGATATAGTCACACTATTTCCAGATAAGGGAAAAATTAGAGAAGATCAAGTTTAAGGAAAATATATGAATCTGGCCTTACACACAGATGGGTCTGTCTAGGAAGCAAATGAATATGTAGTCCAGAACACTGGAGAGAACTCTGGATTTAAAAACAATTCGAAGTGGTTGAAACAATAAAAAGAGCTTCATGATTGGAAAAACATACCAAGAATAGAACTTAGAAGATGCTTTGAGTCTCAGGAACGAGCAGAAACAAACAAACAAACAAACACAGTCTCCAGAGTAGTACACAAAGAGTAATATTGGAACAGCAGGGGGTTGGGGGTGCTTAAATTCAGGCAAAGGCTTCAACACATATCAAAGGAGCCCATGGGATTTGACCAATGAGAAGTCAATGGTTAAATGGGTATGAGATGATAAGGGAATAAATAAGTAGAGAATGGACAACAGAGAAGTAGACTAAGGTCTCAAACCCATGTCATAAAGAGAGAAATATGCTGGGTGTGGTGGCACACACCTGTAATCCCAGAACTCAGGAGGCAGAGGCTGGGAAAGAAAGAAAAAGAAAGAAGAGGAAAGAAAGAAAGAAAGAAAGAAAGAAAGAAAGAAAGAAAGAAAGAAAGAAAGAAAGAAAGAAAGAGAGAGAGAGAGAAAGAAAGAGAGAGAGAGAGAGAGAGAGAAAGAAAGAAAGAAAGAAAGAAAGAAAGAAAGAAAGAAAGAGAGAGAAAGAAAGAGAGAGAGAGAGAAAGAAAGAGAGAGAGAGAGAGAGAAAGAAAGAAAGGGAGAGAGAAAGAAAGGGAGAGAGAAAGAAAGAAAGAAAGAAAGAAAGAAAGAAAGAAAGAAAGAAAGAAAAAAAGAAAGAAAAAGAAAGAAAGGAGAAAGAGAGAGAGAAGGAAAGAAAGAAAGAAAGAAAGAAAGAAAGAAAGAAAGAAAGAAAGAAAGAAGGAAAGAGAGAGAGAAGGAAAGAAAGAAGGAAAGAAGGAAAAGAAAGAGAAAGGAAGAAAGACCAAAAGTCTCAAAAAGACCAAAAAATAAATAGATAGATGATAGATAGATAGATAGATAGATAGATAGATGATAGATAGATAGATAGATAGATAGATAGATAGATAGATAGATAGACAGACAGAAATATGTAGGTGGATATTCAAGGTATATTGTTTTTAAGAAAGCAATCACAGGGCTGGAGAGATAGTTCAGTGGTTAAGAGCATTGGCTGCTCTTACAGAAAATCTAGGTTCAGTTCCCAGAACCCATGTGGTGGCTAACAACCATCTGTAACTCCAGTTCCAGGGGATCTGATGCCCCCTTTTGACCTCTGCAGGCATTGCACCACACAGGTGCACTTACATACATACAGACAATATACTCATATTACATAACATAATAAATATTTTTTACTTTTATTTTTTTATTTTAATTTTGATTTTTGATTTTTTTATTAGGCTGAAAGCTGTCATATTTGAAGGCTCGTCCTTGGCAACCTCAAACCACCATCAGTTCTGCCCTTGTGTTCCACACTGGGAATTTCCCTTTCCATGGTCACCAAATGATGTCCACTAAACACCTTGTCCTATCTTGATCTTCCTGACTGGTCTCCATGATACAGTCTGGGTAGTCTAACAATGGCAGTCTATACTCTGAAGAGGCTGAAACCCCAGTAGTAGCTCAGTCCACAAGTTGGATGTCTCAGCAGTCCCCATCTGGCATTGAAGGTTTGGAGGATTCTTGGAGAGACATGAGTCTTCAGTCCATATTGAAAGGTTGAAAAGCTGTGTCTCAGGTCTTTGAAGGATGGCAAAAGCAGTGGCAGCCTCAGGGTAGCTGCACTTGCCAGTAAGACAGGCAAAACAACTGTGCTCTTTTTTTGTTTTTGTTTTTGTTTGTTTGTTTGTTTAGTCTTTTTACTAAGATCTCAAGTTTTATACCTGAAGTACAATTTCTCAGGCCTTACAATTTATTTATTTCTGGTTATACTTTCCTTTTGGATGTTTAAGGCCACACAGTTAGCCCAGATTAACCAAGGTTTTTGTTTTCTCAAGGTCACTTGAGGATCTGGTCCTCAAGCGTCACTCAGGTTTTGGGGGGTAGGGGGGAGCCCCTGGCTCCTTTTGGCTTTTCAATTACCAATTCCATCCACTGTAGGACAAAGTCAGGTCTTGCTAGACCAGGCTTCTCTTTTTGAAGCATGAGCAGACTTTCCTCCTTATAGACTGGACACTGGCTGAAGTCCCATTAGTAGATCTCCAAGACCTCCCTGCACAGGAAGACTGGTGACTCACATTTGCAGAACATTTCAAGAGATACCCCCAAGCATAGTCCCCTGGGACTTAGTTGACCTCTGAGAGCAAGGAACAAAGTTATCCCTTAAGACCCTCAGCCAAATTAGTATGGGCATTAAGTATGTTCATTAAGCATCCAGAAAGGCTAAGTTACACCAGCTTGATACTTTTAACTACTGTGTAATATTTTAGAAAAGGCTTGGACAAAAGCTCAAGCAGCCATGTATAAGAAATATTAAGCAGCACTCCCATAAAATAAATACTGTGGTTAGACACAATGTCATGACAAACTAGTTTTTTCCTCATTCTTTTGATCTTATATTACTCGAAAATATGCATACATACCCTCCACCCATATACCAAAAATTCCTAACTCTGAAAATAAATGGTAGCTTAACTCTAGAACCTGTTAAGGGATTCACAGTATTCACAGTTATTTTTAGATCATGAGGAATATATCAACATAATATTTCTTTAAAAAGAAAGCAATCAGAGAAACCCAGATTTAGAGACTTTGAAACCACATCTAGTACATTTTCTTTTACCCCAATGCAGAGATTGCGATGCCTTCTATTTTTTTTTTTTTTTTTTTTGAGGCAGGGTCTCCCTATAGCCCCAGCTGGCCTGGAACTCACTCTGTAGACCAGGCTGGCCTTGAACTCACAGAGATCCACCTGCCTTTGTCTCTCAAGTGCTAAGATTAAAGGCATGCACCACCACACCCAGCTAACTATTCCATTATTTTTATTTAATGTATATGAATGTATTGCTTGCATGTACGTAGGTGCACTGTGTCAGGTCCCTTGGAACTAGAATTAGTAACAATTGTTAGCCACCATGTAGGTGCTAGGAATTGAACCCAGGTCCTCTGCAGAAGCAGTCAGTGTTCGTAACCACTGAGCCATCTCTCCAGCCCCCCATGCTTTCTTTATAGAGTAATTGTTTAATCCCTTTGCTTGAATATTTACAGAAATGAGAAGCCTGTTAATTCAAAAGATAACTCATTGTACGTAATTTGTTTTTGAAGTATAAGATATATTTAGAAAGACATATCAAGATGGTGAATATTCATCAATTGAATACGCCTATGCAAGACACAAGTAAAGTAAGACACAAATGGATATTTTAAGGAGTACAGAAACCTTTCTTGCCCCTTCCAAGAATAACCATTATCCTGATTTCAAATATATAGATCAGTTCTATTTTTATGTGTGCATGCAGGGAATTACTCAGCAATGACTCTGTTGTGCCTGGACCCCTCCACTCAACATTGCTTCTGTGAGAGTCATTCATATTCTTATGACATGGAGTTGATATTCATTCATTCCCTAAACTACATAATAATCATTATTACACGATGTGACTATCCCCACTTAATAATTTATTGTCCCATTTATAGAAATTGGTTTTTATTCACTATTAAAAATCAGGCTGCTGTACCTGGAGAGACGGCTCAGAGATTAAAAGCACTCCCTGTTTTTGAAGAGAACTGGGGTTCTCCCAGCACCCACAAGATAGCTCACAACCTATAACTTCAGGGGATCTAACACCCTTTTCTGGCTTCTGTGGGCAAAACATTATATGGATAAAATAAAAATAAATATATTTTTAAATCAGGCTGCTTTGATATTCCAGTATATCTTTTGGCTCTCACAGAAGCACACCTACCCTTGAGTGTACTGGATTGTCAAAATAGTGCAAAAAACACATTTTTAAACTCATCATAAAAATGTAGCTAGAATATTCTTCCAAAAGCATAGGTTGTTTGTATGTAAATGTGGGGGGAGGGCACACATGTGTGTTTGTATGTAAATGTGGGGGGAGGGCACACATGTATGTTTGTATGTAAATGTGGGGGAGGGCACACATGTGTGTTTGTATATAAATGTGGGGGTAGGGCACACATGTGTGTACACATATGCAAGTGGCAGATTATTAACTCAGAGTCAACCTTCTCTCTCTGCCAATACCAGACACAACCAACATCAGAATGATAAACATTCTCTAAGAATATTCTCCCCTTTCCCAGCTTAGGTGGCTCCAGTGTTCTGAGCTTCCCAGTGTAGACAGGATCAACTGTTTGAGGACAGGCTCTCAGGGAAGACACCTAGGGAAAACAGTTCTAGACATGTGTATTGTTTACTCTTCTGCTGTTGCGACAACACACACTGACTGAGGCATCTTATAGAATGAAGAGTTTATTTTGGCTTAAGGTTCCAGAAAGATAAAAGTCCATAAGAACAAAGAAAAATGTCGGCAGAGGGGGCTGGGACAGAAGCAGAGAATTCACATCTTCATGCCTGCACTGGAGGTCAAAACAAAATGGGACTAGGCTGTGAACCCTTGAAGCTGCCCCCAGTGACCTGCTTCCTCCAGCAAGGCTGCACCTCCTAACCTTTCTAAACAGCGCCAACTGAGCAGGTATTTGAATACTGGGACCTATGGGGGACATGTTCATTCAAACCATCACAACATGTGGATGTTTCATTAGTCCTTTGTAAGATGTTAACTGGAGCTACTAAAACATCCTTAGGTGAATGAAAGGGGGGATGTAGGGCAAACTCAACCCACAACACTATTTGGTTAAACATGAAATCCACCAAAAGAGAGGCTGTGGGTGAAGTGAGAGGAGGTGTCTCTTCAGCAGAGAAGCCATCATTATTTGCAAAGTAGAGTCAATTATTCCTGCACATCCATATCTCAAGTACAGTTGGAGACTCCAAAGAACAGATCTGAAGGACTGGCCTAGTGGGTCAGCTCAGCATGGATGAGTTAAAGGACATATCCTGATACGAATGCTCTCCTGACACCTATTCAGAAATTATTAAAAGGTTCGCCCATGTGCCAGCTAAGAGCATATATACAGTAAACACCAATATGTCTTTAATCACTAATGCTTTTAGAGAAGGAAGCATATAAATAATTACAGATTTCTTTATTTTAAAGATTTTTTTTAATTTGTGTATGTGTGTGTGTGTGTATATATATGATTGCAATTCCCTGAGTCCAGAAGAATGTGTCATATCCCCTGAAGCTGGAGTTACAAGAGGTTATCAACTATCTGACATGGGTGCTGGGAACTGAACTCAGTTCTTCTAGAAGAACACCCACTGAACCATCCCAACCCAACAGCCCTAAAAATTACATATTTCACATGTAAGAAAACCACGCATTTAAAAATCAAGTTACTCATGAATGAGGTCAGTACTGGACAAGTAAGGTTTGAAAACATCTATCTATCTGTCTATCTATCTATCTATCTATCTATCTATCTATCATCTATCTATCTCTCAGTGCTTAGGGATGCATTTGGCTTCTGAAGTGACTTCTTAAAATTGCTGGAGTTTGTATTTCCCTGAGCCATTGGTATCTGGAGATTCAGATACATCAGCAGTTACTATGGTTAGAGAAAGAGCCACATTTATTTCTCCAAGGAATTTTGCTACACATAAATTCTATTTAAAACTGTTAACTGGATGCATATAAAGATATCATGCTTAGAAATCTCAAGCTTAGGACAACAAATCAAATTCCATTTTACCTGTAAGTAGAGAAACTAGGTCTAAATTTAAAGCAAATATTCTAATGCACCATTAGAAATAAGATCAGGAAAAAGCGTTATGCTGAAAGAGGAGGCAGTTCTACTGAAGTTCATGGTGAGGAGTGACTAAGAACAGAAAGGACCCAAACCTGGGCACAGGTTGGTCAACTATCACTGTTAAGATGGGAACAGCCGGGCGTGGTGGCACACGCCTTTAATCCTAGCACTCGGGAGGCAGAGGCAGGCGGATCTTTGTGAGTTCAAGGCCAGCCTGGTCTACAGAGGGAGTTCCAGGACAGCTGGATCTACAGGGAGACCCTGTCTCAAAAAGATCACACACACACAAAAAAAAAAAAAAAAAGATGGGAACAAACAAGACATATGAATTCAATGTGAGGACTGCCTATCTGCAGTTCAGCCAATGTCTAACATTTCCCCAAAGTAAGATGCAGCGCTATGCTCCAGTGCAAGAAATGTGAACAGACCAACCTGCCACAGAAGGAAACGGAAGCTATTTACAGTGTGAAGTCAGAGCGACTGCAGAGGATCCCGGCTGTTACCAAGTACCTTGTAAGTTCTCAGCATTATTAATTGCGTTGGATGTGAATGGAAGTGCGGACTTATTAAAGACACGTTTCTTAAGTTAGGGGACCTGAACAAATGTGGATAAAAATTAACTCACAGATTCAAAGCCATCGCTTTTTAAAATTCACGATAAGCAACCCAGGAAGTTGCTACCACTATTCAGCAAACTCTGAGCTTTCAATCAACCATTTCTTTCACGGAAGGTGTGGAGATCCGGACAGATCCAGAAGCGCAGATGGCATTTCACATCTGCACGTTTTTATATAAACCTCTCTCATTTTTTTTTCTAAAAAGAATGATAGAATTTGCCAGTAAAATGCAGCACTCCCTATTGCCTCTGGAAATGTTACTCACCTACATTTTGCAATTTTAGCAGCAATTTAACAGTCTTTAAGTAGTGTGGAAAGATGAAGGGAAAGGATCTCATAAACTCCCCTATATTATATCCTGAATAATTTCCAAAGACTCAGTTCCTCTAGAGAGCTGAAAGTTGCCCAGCTTTATGAAGTACCAGGCCTCCCTCGTCCTTATCCTTGACTATGGTCCCAGCATTCCTGCTTCCTCTTCATAGATACTGAAGCCAAAATGAATCCTGGAGATGATACTATGTAATAAGAGGTCATAGAAGGTCGTGGGGTGCTCAAGGTCACTTACCTGATTAGGGCACAGGAGGCAGAGGAAGCCCACCAGCATTGCCAAGGGCAGTTACAGTAATGTAAACAGGAAGAACTGACAAGCAACCTTACTTGCAAAAGCCAATTCCAGAATTCTATCAGCAAAGCCCTTTTCTTTGTAAAATAAGTTGGGTTCATTCAAGGATGTAGCAGCATCTTACTTTCAAAAATCTAACGATGTTGCAAAATGCCGAATATAGATATCCGGTTTCATAATATTTCATGCAAATAACACATTAAAATAATATTGGACACTAGGGAGGCAGAGGCAGACAGATCTCTTTAATTTGAGGACAGCATGGTTTACTTAGGGAATTCCAGGTCAGCCAGGGCTATATAGTGAGACCCTGTCTTGAAAAACTAAATAAATAAAAGAAATTTGGAAAAAATAGAATAATATTGGCTAGGATGAAGTTCTATGTAAAAAAAATACAATACTAGGAATCAGATTTGTAAACCTTGGTAAGAGAAAAAAATAAATGAAATTACAATATAACTAGGAAATGGAATAACTGGCCAACATTTAATGAAACACTATTAGAGTAAACAAAGTCAGTTGACTCACCCTCTACTGTCTTGCTGAATCCTCTGGCCCAGACCTCTTCTCTGATCTCCAGAACTGAACAAAGTACTTCTCTAAGATCTCCAATGGCTGTATCAAAAATCTTTTTTTTATTTTTTATTAAAGTTTTCTGTATTTCATACAACATTTCTTAATCAAATTTGGATCCAGTTCCTTTTCCTTGCCCCCTCCCTGCCAGAGCTCATGCATTCTGACATACATTTTCAACTTTTTCTCAGTCTTTTTAAAATTTTTTGATGCTCAAGTTTACTCTTTTTTTTTCTTTTTTTTTTTTAATTTTAATTTTTCTCTATGTGTATGAATGTACTGTCTGCATGCAGATCTGTGCACCCGTGTCGTGCAATGCCGCGGAGGTCAGAAGAGGGTGTCGGATTCCCCTGGAACTGGAGTTCTCCTGGAATTGGAGTTTCAGATGGTTCTCAGCCGCCATGTGGGTGCTGGGGATCGAACCCGGGTCCTCTGCAAGAGAGGTCGGTGCTCTTAACCGCTAGGCCATCTCTCCAGTCCCTCAAGTTTACTCTTTTGGGCATAATGTATCAAAATCTTTTAACCTTCATTTTGTCTGATGCCAAACCAAATCGGTCTTGCCTCTGGATCTTACTGCACATGCTGTTTCAGAGAAGACCCCCACACAGGGGCATTTGCACATTCTGATAGTCAAACCTTAACCTGGAGACCTTCTGCTTGCTGACTTCCATTCTATTCTGTTGCTAAATCCTATCCCTCTGCCTCAAAGCTTCTGAAACCTGCCCAGTCCCCTCCACTTCCCTGGCCACTGCCCCACTCACACTACATCCTCCTGGGACCTCCAACAGCTCCCTAAAACCATTGCACACATGCCCTCATTTGTAGCGTTCTCTTTTCTTTAGCATGCTGTTCTGCAAATGCAAAAGGGTTAATGTCACTCTCCTGCTTCAAATCCTCCATTGGCTTCCAATTGCTTTATGATAAAATCTAAACCCTTGGAAAATGACTAAAAATTCATAACATAGCCTATAAGGACCTAGTGGCCCTGAGAAATACAGGGACACAGGAATGAATCCCTCCTTGGGCAAGTCAATTCAAATTATCCAAACCAGTCAGTTTAATAGCTTTTCCTCTCCCACCTATGGACCAAGATATCCCGAGCCCCCACCCTACCAGAAAAAAAAAAAAAAAACATGGCTCCCAGACTTTTGCTTGAGCTAAGAAAATAGCCTCAAATACAATGCAAAGAACAACTTCCCTATAGAACAAACCCAAGTCCCAGGAAGACTCATGTATACTTACAAAACTGGATCCCTACAGGGCCCACTACCTGACCAGTGCACAATGGCAACAGTCCTTAAACACTTTTGCTCCATGATTTGCATCTGAGGACATCTGCTCTTTGAGATGAAGGAAGGGGTAATCGGTTCATGAGGAAAGTGGCCGAGAAAAGTACCAAGAGATGCTGCTCCCTCTGTATTACACAGTAAAACAGAGTCAGGGCAATTATTGTGGATTGTCATTTTTGTGATGCTTTAGCACAATAATCCTCAAAATTCAGAGTGATAAGCAATTTGCATGTGATTATGAGAAAGAGCAAAGGCTAGTGTCATATGGCAGAGTGACTTATTTGATTATGTGACTTACATAGGACTGTGGCAGAATTTGACTTCCACTAAGCTTCCTGAACATTGGAAACAATTTCTAAGATACTCGTAATCTACCTAGAACTGACAGCATGAATGTAAAGCCACCAACGACTCATAATATCTAGGAAAAGAAGGCGTAATCCATATTTATAAGGTTTAGAGATGAGATTTGCATTTCCCATTTGGTTCTGTGGATGCTCTTTTGGCTGTATTTGTTGTAGGGAGGGGAGGATAGGTAAAGTTGATTTATGAGCACAGGCTCATAAAAACCTCTGTTTATAGAACAAGGAATTTAAGAAGAAACTATGAACACAGGTTCATAATAAACCTATGGCTTGGATTGCTGCCCTGGGCATTGCCAAGCAAAAAAGAAAGAAGATAGGCTCAACATCTGAGATATGAGAGACCTGAAATCTAGGTTTAGAAACCCTCAAGAAAAACAAAAATCCACAAATATCTCCTGAGGACCAGTTAAAACTGAAAAGCAAACTATTTGCTCTCTAGACCCTGTAATTCCAACCAGGAAAACAGTCTCATCAAAAGACAGCCTCTAACACCTAGTAACATGAAAGAGGAATGGGGAGAGAAGTAACACATAGCACTGCTATAGCTCAGGCGAGGATGGTTATGTAATCATTGAATTCCTCTTCTAAAGTCTTCATGCAGGAGATAGATTTAACCTCCCTCCTGATGAGACACGGGGAGCCAGAGCAGGGGAAATGAGAGGAATCCAGGATGAGGGCCCCATGTCAGCACTTCTTTCAGAATGCCTCTTTCTCTCAAGAAAGAAAATGATCCATTTTACATAAAGTAGCAGATTGTGTTCCAGGTTAGAGACGATTTCTGCTGGATTCGGGTTTGAAATTGCATTTTTCCATTTATCTTACAGCATCTAGATATTGGGTAAGAGGAGAAGCCATAGCAGTTCATTTCTGCCATTTGCAATGTTTTGGCTTTCAGAACTTAAAACAAAACTACTGAAGTGCAGAACAAAACTTTGGAAGTCAGGAAGATGTTTGGAGAAATCGATGTTAACAAAAAAGTAAACTATGTATATAATTCCCACATGCACTATTTTATTAAGTCTTGATGGCAAAATAAACCTGCTGATATGAAGGTGATTTTTTTCTTCTCAGAGAAGAAAGTTATTATTTTATTACTTATCATTCTTTATCATAAGCCTGCTTATTGGTATTTATTCAGTAGGCATCATGTCTCTTGGATATGCTCAGCATAGGTCAAGTGACTTGCCTAAAGCCAAACAGTGAATCAGTATCTTCTCCTGACATTAGAATTCTCAGTCCTTTATAATCAGCTGGGGATGTGACACTGGAACTATGACCCTTTCTACTAATAAGCCAACAATTCTAATGATGTCTAAATGTTTCTCTCTCCTTCCTTCAGTTCTGACAGACAAAGCTTATGAATTTTTGAGCACTTCAATTTGATGGCATCTCAAATATAGATTAATGTGGCCACAGTAATAATTATTGGAGAAATGACTGTTGGCAGAGCATTTAAAAACTGCTTAATTCTCTGAGCTCATTTTGACTATGTACTCAAGCAGTGATGGGGGAATGGCAGGCAGTGAACTGTCCAGGAAAGAATGTGATAGAGTGTTTTTATCAGTGATAATATTATAATCATCTCTTTTATTTATTGACAATTTACTATTCCAGGAAGCTCATATTTATCAACTCCTGAACTAACAACGCACCTGTAAGGTGGGAATTACTGCACACATTTGGTAAATGCCAACGTTGTGACTCTCAGAGATTAACTTGCCCAAACTCTCTCATCTATAAGTGATAAAGACAGATGCTGTCTTTCCATCCCAATGGCTAGTACTTAACCTCAAGTCCCCCACCACATTCCTCTGGTCCACAGCCTGTAGGTCTACCTGCCATTTCTCCTCCACATCCATCCTTTGCCCCTGCCTTTCTGAGTCGTTTTATCCCCCGACCAGCCCTGCTAATCCATGCTTCTATGATCCTTATTGAGGTCTATCTGCTTCTCTTCCCTAGTCCTTCTCCAAAGCTCAGCTTTGGTGTCTGCCCTCTGAGGGGAGCTCAGAGTCTCCCTGGCCCTCACCTACAAAAACTGATCACATCTTCTTCTAGACCTAGGGCAAAAGCTGGCCACGTCCAGCTTCCACTCATGTCCTCTTGAAGCCTGAGTACGCTTTGAACAGAAGAAGCATATTTAATTATCTTTGGATTAACAAGGCCCAGCAGAGTCCTGGAACTTAGCTCACCTTCAAGAAATAAGAACGTCTGTTCCACCTTGACTAGTAACTAAGACTGAATCCAAAGCAATGGACTGTCACAGTGCCATAAGTAAATCCTTCTGCCAGAACAGTATCACTGAATTATACTGGCTTTCTCCAATACCCAAAGACTTTCTTCCAATTCTGTGAAGATAATTTTTAAATATTATAAAAAAAAAAAAAAACACAAGATGATTTTCAGAGTGTATTTTAGTTAAGAATTGGATTAGCTACCCCTGCATTTGTTTCTTCTTTTCCCGTTACATTTATTAATTATCAAATACATGAGCTAGTGTGAACAACCACTTGCTTCCTTATATTCCATCTGTGCTATCTATGGAAGTCCTAAGTGCTGGATTTATTGCCTCAGTGATTTCCATGGCACAAATCGTGGTTTCGCTGCAGCACTGAGCAGAAGGAGAGCTAATGGGCGAGGAAGAAATGCTTAATCACTATCACTCACGGCATGAGCTGAAAAGCTCGAGCCCCCAAGCAGATTTTGTAAAGAGCTATGAACAAGACCCCCATCTTTAGGAATGCATTCACTGCATGATGAAGTTGAGAAGACCTTTCTTGCCTACCAAATCCCCAATTATTCCACAAGCCTCTTAGGGAGCTGTCAGTCCTATGAATAACTCCACTGGCCTGCATGAAAAGCCTTTGCAGAAATGAGACTGGGAATACTTGATTTCCAGGAAGGTCCCTTCCTCCTAACGAAACATATTTAAAACAAAAGATAAAGTACTTAGTATAAATCATCACAGAGCACATAATTAAAGAATGTCAAAATAGAAGGATATCTTAAGGCTAGATAGCAGTCCTGGGGCTGGTGAGGCAGGCAAAAAGCTGAATGGGTCTCAAGGTTAGACCACAAAATTATTGAGCCAAGAGACTGAGCAGATTTTCATGAATAGGAACCATTAGCTACATCGCTGAAGCAGGCAGGCATTTCTGCTGCAATCGTGTGCTCCATCAGAAGATGGCTGTGTGTGTCAGTAGTAAAGCAGATGTTTGCCTAAGGGTTAGGAAAGGCACAAGGGATCAGGGGACTACTAAGAAACCTGCTTTACACTTTCCGATCTCTGCATTATTAAACTTCATGAACTTGGAGTCCCTTTAGACACCCCTGGGTCCCTCTCATTTATCTGAGAGAGTCTGTCTGACAGTTATGGCAGAATACATGATCTGGGATGGGATGGGGTGGGGGGGAAGGGAAAGGGAAATATGCCTGATCTGAATTGGAAAATGATGTACAAAATACACAAACCATCAATAAAAATTAAATTAAAAAAAAAAAAAAAACCATGTTGCTGATGTCCCAAGTAGAAAGAAGGACTTAGGATGCAGGTTCAGCACCATGACACAAGGGGCAGGGCTATCTTTTCATTGCACACACTGTGAGGAGGAAGCAACCAATGGAAGGGTTAGGATGCAGGCACAGCCAGTCTCTGTCTGTTCTTTACGGGGCTATCTTCTGGAAATGGGAGCTCACGACTGTACAGTGCATCCTCATGTTGTCAAGCCCCTCCCATCTCTAACTCAGCAAGACCCTGATGCAGGCCTCTGCTTTCCACAATCCACCTCAAAAATGTCCTGAGAACTTTAGCATGGTTGTATTTATCATTTGCATTTTTCACACGTATGCAATATATTATTTTATACCATATTATATTTGTTCTATTTGTGGTGCTAGGAATTAAACTTGGATCTTTATACATGCAAAGCAAGTGCCCCACAAGTGAGCTACAGTTCTACCCTTTAAGTTATATTTTTTTTTTAAGATTTATTCTTTATTTTTAACTGGTGTGTGTGTGTGTGTGTGTGTGTGTGTGTGTGTGTGTGTGTGTGTGATTTGTGCACATATGAGTCCAGGTGCCTTCACAGAAGAATGGCATCAGATCATCAGATCTCCTGAGCCAGAGTTAGGTGATTGAGTGCCCCTTGTTGTAGGTCCTGGGGATAGAACTTGAGTCCTTTGCAAGAGCAGTAAGTCTTTTTTTTTTTTTTTTTGAGACAGCTGGTATGAAACTACTATGTAGACCAGGGTCACCTGGATTTCACAGAGATCCACCTGTCCCTGCAGGGATTAAAGGTATGGACCACCATGCCCAGATGTGTTTTTTTTTTTTTAATTTTTTTTTTATTAATTTTATTTATTTCCGTATGTGTATGAATGTACTGTCTGCATGCAAGTTTGTGCACCCGTGTCGTGCAATGCCGCGGAGGTCAGAAGAGGGTCTCGGATTCCCCTGGAACTGGAGTTCTCCTGGAATTGGAGTTTCAGACGGTTCTCGGCCGCCATGTGGGTGCTGGGGATCGAACCCGGCTCCTCTGTAAGAGCGGTCAGCGCTCTTAACCGCTAGGCCATCTCTCCAGCCCCCAGATGTGGTTTTTATAAAAGCTAACAGCTTTTATTTCATTTTAAAATGCCCCTCTGAAGAACTAAGAACTATTAAGATACTTTGTAGCAACAGAATCTCAACTTTTAGAGCCCACTTCATTTACTGAGTGTGAGATTTTCCCAAGCCCATTACTTCAGTGTGTCTCAAGTTTATGTCCTTTAATAAAAAATATTAATCCTTAATATACAGTGCCTGTAGTAAAGATCCTAAGCCAGGAAGATCACCAGTTCTAGGCCACCCTGGCCTTCATAATAAAGTATCGGGCAAGGCCTTGTCTCAATAACAAAAAGAAATTAGTAAAGTAAACATATAACCCATTCAGAATCTGTTACTTATCCTCATAAGGCATGTGGAATTGTTTCCATTATAGACTTCTAAAAGTTTCATTTAATTACAGAAGATTTTATTAAAATATAAATAGTCAAAGAAAAATAAAACATAAGGAGAGGATTATTTTTTAAATGAGGCTTAAAAAATCAATTCTGCTTTCTCTTAGGGATAGAGAGGACCATTGGACAAATTCTGTTGAAAATTTAGTCAGTTTCCAAGGTCAGTAAACAGAAAGCCAGTTCAAGAAGAATTGCTTTATTTGAAAGCATCCCTTAAGGAGGGGATAACATCAGGCTCCCAGGGTCTCTGCACAAACAGACACAAACCATCAAACACTAAGAGCCTTCACACTCTGCATCTGGCACTGGGCTGAAGGTTTCTGTCCTAGTTTCACTTCTGTTATTATGATAAATACCATAAGAAAGAGTCTCTTATGAGAAAAAGGGTTGATTTGACTTAAAATTCCAGGTTAGAGTCTATCATTGTGGGGGAGTCAAGGTAGGAATTCAAGGGAGCCAGTCACATCCTACCCAAGGCAGAGGGAATAAATGCATGCAAGCTTAGTGTTCAGTTATCTTTCTCTATTCTTACACAATGGAGGACTGCAAGTGGAGAAAGGTGTGGGCCACATTCAGGCTGGGTCCTCACACATCAATTAACATAATCAAGACACTCCCCCATAGACACAGTCCACAGGCCCACCTGACCTAAACGGTGTCTCATTGAGACTCTCTTTCCCGGGGTTCGAGGTTATGTCAGTTAACAACTTGAACTAACCAGCAGAGTGAGTTATTATTTTCAATATTATATTCACATATTCTGAGTGGGGACAGAATCTCAGACATGCTAGACACTCTGTGTAATTCCTTGTGTCATCAAATGTTTGGCTCAATGCTGTGGCCACAGTGGAAATTCCACAAATATTTAGTGACAAAGAGGAATAAAAGGAGAAAATGCCAAAGATGTTATTGGCAAAGTCTCTGACCATTATTCAAGTTGCATACCTGAATCCCATTGCATTAAATATGAGCTAGAGACCTAGATATTTAAAGATTATCTATAGGGGCTACAGAGATAACTCAGTACTTAGGAGCACTGCCTGCTCCTGCAGAGGACCCAGGTTCGATTCCCAGCACTTACATGGAGACTCAAAACCATCTGTAAATCCAGTTCCAGGGGATCCAATACCACTTTCTGGAATCCACAAGTACCACACATGTATGGGATACACAAATATACATAAAGCCAAAGCACTCATACACCATAAAATAAATAAATTTTTAAAAAATTTGAAGACTATATTAACATTGCATCCTTTGGAAACAAACTGTATGTTATTTCCATAGCATATTTCTTGATTGACATCTTTCCATTTTAACCCCATATTACTCTAAATATTGCCTGTATTTCTATCTCTAGTAATGGGCTTTATGTGCTAGATTTCAATATCCTTGAACCTGGGCAAGTGCACAAGTCTTTTTAAAAAGAAACATGGGGGCTGGAGAGATGGCCTAGCGGTTAAGAGCGCCGACCGCTCTTGCGGAGGACCCGGGTTCGATCCCCAGCACCCACATGGCGGCCGAGAACCGTCTGAAACTCCAATTCCAGGAGAACTCCAGTTCCAGGGGAATCCGAGACCCTCTTCTGACCTCCGCGGCATTGCACGACACGAGGTGCACACAACCTGCATGCAGACAGTACATTGATACACATACAGAAATAAATAAAAATAAAAAAAAAAAAAAAAAAAAAAGCCAACATGGTTGGGGCTGAAGAGATGGCCTAGCGGTTAAGAGTGCCGACTGCTCTTGCAGAGGACCCGGGTTCGATCCCCAGCACCCACATGGAGGCTGAGAACCATCTTCAACTCCAGTTCCAGGGGACTCCAACGCCCTCTTCTGACCTCCGCAGCATCGCACGACACAGGTGCACCAACCTACATGCAGACAGTACACTCATACACACAAAAAATAAATAAAACTTAAAAAAAAGAAACATGGTTTGCTTACACAAAACTGATCAGATTTGAGAGATCGTTAATGCCCTTGAAGTGGTTTTTGTGGGTGTGAAACAAATGATGAGAATTTGAATTGTTCCATTATATATAGTATTGAAATTAAGTCTACTTAATCTATCAAATCATGTTCATGCCCTGATTTTATATACTTTTATCTATCAATAAACATTGTGAAAAATAAATAAATAATAAATAATTTGAAGACTGTTTATAATTCCACAGGACATCTTCAAACATAAGAAACTAAAGAATCATTTATGTATCTTAGTCCAGTCTTGACACTGATAAGTTTCCTACTTTCAGAGCAGAGATCTAAATAACAGAGTATTTAGTGGGATTTAGTGGGATGAGAAATGACGAACTGTTAGTATCCATAAAAGACAAAGCTTTTTCACACCATCATGTCCCATAATCTAACCTAAGTATTGGTTTATAAATTAAGGTTCATCTTTTTCTTCATTGTCAATCTTGTATCATTCTGGTTATCACTAGGAAGGATAAATTATATAATTTAACAGGGAAGAAGCCAATCAAAATTTTCACAGTTACAAATCTTATATAACATTTTCAGATGCTTTTTTTTTTCTGCACCATGTAGATCTCTGAATGTCAACCCACAGCAGCAGGAGGTAAGACATTTCCTGCAGATTCTGATGGAATTAAAAACTTACTGTGCAACTTCAAACCTCGATTCACCATCCAAATGTAACCTAAATCATTGTATAAGATTTCTTTTAATGTAAGTGTGTGTGTGTGTGTGTGTGTGTGTGTGTGTGTGTATAAAGGTCCCCACAGAGGGCAGCAGAAGGCACTGGATCCCTGCAGCTAGAGTTGTAACTACAAGGGATGGCTGTGAGCCTCCCCATATTGGTGCTGGGAATCGAACTCAGATCCTCTGGAAGATCAACAAGGGCTCTTTAACTGTTGAACTATCTCTCTAGTCCCCATTTTGGTATTTTAAAATTTACCAGGTGCCTACTTTGAACCTCCAGTTGAAACCAAATAATTACACTATTAGAGAAGCAACATGGACCTTTAAGAAATAACACTTCACTTGGGGCTGGAGAGATGGCCTAGTGGTTAAGAGCGCCAACTGCTCTTGCAGAGGACCTGGGTTCGATCCCCAGCACCCACATGGAGGCTGAGAACCATCTTTAACTCCAGTTCCAGGGGAATCCGAACCCTCTTCTGACCTCCGCGGCATTGCAGGACACAGGTGCACAGACCTGCATGCAGACAGTACATTCATACACATAAAGAATAAATAAAAAAGGAAATAACACTTCACATTTCATGTCATTAATTTTTTAATTAGATTTTATAAAAGCAGAGCTGAAAGGGGATTATCTGCTTATCCATGTTACTGATCAAATAACACTGATGAAAAACCCACCATTACTTCATTACTTCTAAGAAAATAAAGACATGCTATATGTCTTGACACAAGGTAAAATAAAATGAAACCTAGAAGAACATGATTGTTTGTAAATTCCAGCTGCAAAGTTAGAAATGAAAGTTAAGTGAGGCAGCTTTGGTAAAGCACTAAAAAGAGCAGGCTTCCCTCCACCTCCAACATTACCTCGATCATTCTGATTATAGCCACCTTCCAATGAAAGGGAAACTGAAACTTACTAATGAAATGTGGACCTTGATTTTTTGATTAAATAACAAAAATTAATTTACTGCATAATAATAAAGGTTATATTGTTAGGACCTACTTTTTGAAACATTCTTATTTGTATCACAAAAAAACTAATAGATTGACTATATATTAGCTAACCTTTTATAATATCCACTATAAACATAGGAACTTTGTGGAAAATGATTTCTATTCCCTGCCTGTCATTCTACTAATAAGAAGTTTTTAATTTTATTAATACCCAAGCTCCGAGAACACTTTATTGTCTGTTGAGTTTATGATCTAGAGAGACAGATAATGTCAACCTCATGAAATAAGAACAGTGAAGAAGTCATGGCAAAATGGGCAGCTCAGAGGAGGTGCTCTGGTGGGACACCTGGGAACAGAGGTTTTCTTGCCTTCCAGTGCCTTCTCATTCCCCACACACTTTGCTTTTGGTGAGACAAGTGAGTAGGTTTTCTTCATTCAAGATCCCTTGGGTAGCCCATAAAAAGATGGATGATGATGATGATGATGAGAGAGAGAGAGAGAGAGAGAGAGAGAGAGAGAGAGAAGAATGGAAAAATTTAATAGTAGTATTTTACCCTTAGCATATATCAATAGAAATTCATAAGAAATTCATAGCAAGCGATCATCCCTATAGAATCAAACTTATCTAAGGAATTTTTCATAATGGAAATGTTATTTCATCTAAAGCAAGTTCAGGGTTTTTGTGCAGATTGGTCTATGTCTGTAGAATATCACCTCATTTAGTTGCCAGACTACTTCATTTAACTCTGGACTCATTTCATAATAAGGGGCTGATAAGAAACTTTATTAAGCCTGGAGGAGCAAATGGCTCATCAGTTAAAAACGCTGTCTGCTCTTGCAGAAGACTCGGGTTCAAATCCCAGCACTCACCTGATGGTTAACAACTGTAACACCAGTTCCAGGGACTATGACCCCCCTCTTCTGGCCCCTGTGGGCACTGCATGACACAAGTGCACTTGTATACATGTAGCCATAACACTCATACACATAAAACAAATAAAAAAAAACTGTAAAAGAAACCCAGTATTAATCAGTAAGTAATCACATCATTGGAAAAATCCACATATTTGAGGGGGTTGAGTTGTTGGGGGGTTTTGTATTATGCATTTTTTTGGTCTTTTCGAGACAGGGTCTCCCTGTAGCCCCAGCTGTCCTGGAACTCCCTCTGCAGACCAGGCTGGCCTTGAACCGCCTGCCTCTGCCTCCCGAGTGCTAGGATTAAAGGCGTTCACCACCACGCCTGGCTATATTATACATTCTTAAGAAATAGGGTGCCCATATTACCCTGGATCCAGGGCAATATTTTTACCTTTAAATAACACCCGTCCTTAGCTTCCTGAGTAGCTGGGATTACAGGTACTACACTACCATATTTAAAGGATCTAACGTTATAATGAAGTCTAATCACTGCAGCCTGTTTGATTGGAAGACAGATCGCCCCTGGGATTAAGGGAATCCCAGCATGCTACTTTTTGGATCCTAGACAGAGATGTCTAGGATGTGTAAGGAGGCTGGGATGTCAAACTCCTGCCAAACAGGACAAGTATGATGGAATGGACAGGTCAGAGATGTAGAATCAGAGCGGGGGGTGGGGGTGCTCAGCAGGTGAAGCACTCACAACGCAAGCTGAACAAGTTCAGCTGGAATCCCGGAAGCCACATAAAAACGGACAGAGAGAAGTGGCCCCACAAAAATGTGCTCTGACCTACATACACATGCGCACGCGCACACACACACACACACACACACACACAGGCACACACACATCATACATACACATGTATCATACGCACACATGCACACACATCATACACACACATACAATAATAATAATACAATGTTGGAAAGAAAATCAGAGTCTGTTTGATAGAAATGCCGAGACCAGGGTGAGCTAAAGAAGAGGGGAAAGCCAGTCGGAAAGCTACTGGGATATAAAAGGTCATGACAGACTATGAAACATAATGCCACCAATCAGAGAACCCCCCCACAGAACCTCGGCAGTCACACACACAGAGATCACGTTTAGTTCCCGCTAAAGCAATACTACCCACTGTTATCTGTTGTTTGATTGGTGGTTTCAAAAATAATTGGTGATTTTTCATTCCTTCAGACATAGAGAAATTAGTCTCAAACTATAACTGCTGCACAATTATGGATGAGACCTTGGGGTGTGGTGTTGGAAGCACCCTTCAAAAGCAGAGGAATGAAAAAGAACAATGTGTTTTTTTTTCAAACTGATTAACCACTGCACCTCACCGCACAGCAGTCTGAAGAAACTGATTTGGGGAACACCACCAAGATTAGTGGAGCCACTGAGCCCTATTCTCGATTTGGGTCTCATCATTTTACCTGGCAACAGTGCCAATTTAGCAGGCATCGGGCTGTGCAGGGAGATTTGCATGTAAATGAACACAGTTTGGGGCATTTTGCTTTGCTTCGGTAAGAGAGAAACATCACTGTTCACTGGCACTACAAAAATAAAACAGAGGTTAATGCAAAGGCCTAGGACAGAGCCCATTACTGGGAGAGGTAATTTGGCAGATGCATCAACCGCCTGAAAATCATGCAGAGTTCTAGGAAGCACTAAAGTATTTGAAAGATGCAGATGGGGAAATATTGGAGGATAAAACAGAAACATGATACTGAAATTCCTAAGAGGCAAATCATTAAACGAGAGAATGAATTCATTTTTAATATTCTTTTTAGACTCTCAGTTCAGCTAGCGATGGTTCACCTTCTGAGACTGAGGTTCCAGAGCAGATTCCACTGTGGTCCTGACAAAGCAGGGAGCCCTGGAGTATCTGCTAGGTGAGGAAATGGGCAGACAGGTCTGTAGTGACTACTGACCGGACGGCAAATCCAGTTCAGTTATAACCAAGAAAACGTGCTAACATAACTCTTGGGTGGGTCTGTCTGGGGCAATGTGCACACCCAACTTTGTAGATGGCTGCAAGGCCAGGTGAGGTTCTCTAAAACAGACCAAGTGGACCAGTGCACAGGCTCTGCCTCCCCAGCTAGGACTGGGAAGAGAGGTGGCTGAAAGATTGGGCCTGGGTTCTCACAGGTCCGGGTGAACTTGCAGGTATAGGAGGTGCTGGAAGTTTCAGGACCCGTGTAGTCTGCCTCTGGGAGGGCAGGCAGGGAAGGCAGGGACTGGGGAACTCTGTGCAACAGAACTCACGGTATGGTGGCACTCATATTGCAAGATGCACAGACTGAGTAACCAGAGCAGACAGTCAAAAGCTAGAAGAGGCAAAGCTCACAGGCCGAGGGATCTGACGGGTCTGCTGCATGTGCGGAACTGCACAACCAGAGTAGGCTGGAGAGCAGAGATGGTGATGCAGAGGGCCCCAGTTATGAGAACTCACCAGGCCTGGGGAGCTCGCAGTTCTGGGGATCTGTGGGATCCAAGCAGAACTTAGAGCTTAAAGACACCATGGAGAAGACTAAAATAATTAAAGTAAAAACAAAACAAAACAAAAAATTTCAAATGTCATAAAGCAGGATTCTGTTGCTGTCCAACTTCACTCATCCAAATATTTTTCTCTGAGTTTACTTTCCAGGTAGAACAACATAAAACATAGGGAACTTGATATTTGAACCCAAGATGGTTGTGGTTAATATAAGATAAGATAGACATCAATAAAGATGGAAGAAGACAGAGCTTTAAAACATATCTACCAGGCAGGGGATAAAGCTCAGGTGGTAGACTACTTGCCTGGTAGTCAAGAAATCCTGGGTTTGATCCCTAACATCATATATAGACAGGCATAGTAACACACAAGTAATCCCAGCACCACTCTGAAAGTGGAGCTGGGAGGATGAGGAGTTCAAAGTCATTCTTGTCTACATAGTAAGTTTGAGATCAGCCAGGGCTGCCTAAGACCCTGCTGAAAAATATTGATAAAAATTAAGAATGCCCACAATAAAGGTAGATCTCTCAGAGAAAAGAGACACCAAGGAAAGAGAAAATAGATACGTGAGTGGGTGACTAAGGAACAGACCCACAGACTGTGGAGAGGGAAGCACTTCACTAAGAGACACCAGCTAATGGAGAGAGAAACACTCTTCTGTGGAGCCTGTCTCCTACTTGCTATGGGTGTGTCTATAACGAATCCATGAGGACAGGACTTGACACATTTCTACACCTACCACAGCTCCAAGAAGACATTTAGCAAACCTTCACTGAAGGAGGAAGTGAACAAATAAATAAATATTTGTTTCATTTTGCAGACAGCTAGCATGTCAAATTATACAAAAACAATGCATTTAACTAATTACCATTTATTTCTTATTGCAAAACTGAATTAAAAAAGATTCCTGTAAGGCAGACAGTATATTCGGAAGTGGCCACATCATTCCAATATTTCAGTTAATTTTTAACTTTAAAGATAAAGGATCTTTCATTTCACAAGATCTCCCTTTGCTTGTATACCTAAAGCATTAGCGAGATACAAATTTGTAAAGGCATAAAGCCAGTAAATATGTTTTTCCCTTTTTTATTCTACATGTATTTTGTTGCAAGAATTATGACCTTTCAAATAGAAATCTTTATTTTTTTTCAGTTCATGATTTCACCCTGCAGGAGTTAACCATAATGTACCTTTCACACAAAAACCATTAGAAGAACTATTAGACTCCTGAAAACAACATTTTCTTTTACATTACTCTCAAATTACAGACACTTGAAAATTTTCATTGTCCTATGCTTGTAAATACTTGTAATTTCAGAAAAACAATTGAAATTTTAGGTGGTAATGTAGCAATTAAGAAATAGCAAAATTGAGTACTAAGGGCTGGATTATATCTAAGAATTTTAAAATACTTTAAAGATTCCTAAAGTGAGGCCGACTTAATATTTAAAGATAGATAACAGAACTCAGGCTCCTAATTAAGTGCTTCTTGAAAATGTTTTACAAATAATTTACTAGTAGAATCAAGACAATTAAAATGAATGGCTCGACAGTCTGTTATGTTCACACCAATTAACCATTAGGATGCTAAAGTGTTCCAGGATATAGATTGCTCTTCAAACAAATAAATCACTTTCAAAGTTAAATATATTATCTCTGTTGGAGAGTCTATAAAACCAGATGTCGAATCACTTCTTGGCGATACTGACTTTCCAGAATAAATCTGGAAAATAACAACATGAGGCTCACGCAAAAGAGAGATGGCAATTTCATTTTCCACTATGAAAAGATGAATGATACTGTTAATAGAACCGACCAATCAGAGCACAGCATCTCTACAGTCCCTCCTTAAACACACGTTTATCCTGCGTTACCCCAGCCTAACCCATTTAGTGCTTTTCTTTTTCCCCTTTATTCTGGCTTTGATCTTATTTCCTGGCCCAGGATTTCACAGAGCAGAAAGCATGCCGCATTCCTGTTTTCTCTCCATTTCCCCACTCCTTCTCTCCCTCAGGACCTGCCTAAGAAAACAATAACCAAAAAGCACTGTTTAACATGAAACAAAATAAACTACATAATGAACAGTTCTTCTAAATTTCTGTACATTTGGTTAAGGAGACAAGCTTACAGAATCCCGGCTGGTGATATATTTGAGTTGGTAAAGTGTTCATCCTGCAAGCACAGAGACTCAGTTTCAACCTCTCTCATCCACATTAAAAAGCCAGACATGTCAGGGCCCTTGAACCACCTTGTGCTTCCTGGAACTGGAAACAGGCAGATCCCTGGGGCTCCCTGGCCAGCAAGTGTAGTCTAGTTGGTAAGCCCTAGGCCAGTAAGAGAACGTGTGTCAAAAGCACAGTGGACGAACACCTGAGAATCAATATCTAAGGTGAAGAGGACACCTGTTACCAACCTCTGCCTCCCGAGGCTCAGGGATCATTGCAGAAGAGGCAGAGGTAGTCTATGACTATAAGAAAAAGAGTTTTCCAGATAGCTGGTCTCAAAACAGTGGTGATAGCATACACAAGTCTTATATAATAAGCTCAAACAAGACAAAATTCCAACATAGATGCGTGGAAAGTGGTAAGAAGCTCCAACTCCACCTAAGGAAATTGTGGCAACTGATGGCTACTAAGAGACAGTCTCTTTCAAGGATGGGACTTTTGGCTTTTGGTAGGTTAACCAGTCTCCAATGGACCCATACTGAAGAACAAATTACACTCAATAGACCTTATCTATTTATATTACATTAAATTGGGTGGGGGCAATTGGGAGGTGTAGATAATGGAGGGGATTTAATACCTTCAAATTATATGAGCATCACAAAAATTCAATAAAAATATTTGTGTTTAAATGGGATTACAGACATTATATTTTGTCTATCTATCCAGCCTCCAAAACCAGTATGAATTTGAATGAGATAAATAGTCAGTAAAATGTAGTGGTTAAAAAGTCAGGCACTCGCTTCCGCAACTCGCCAGGAGAATCATTTCAGACTAATTATTTAAACTAAGTCTTAGTTTCTTCAACTGTAAAATGGGGTTAATTATGTTTCCCTCACTGCTACCAGGTTTGCAGGACTTAAAATAGATGCCCCAAGCCCAGTGCAAAGCCTGTGCTCAATGAATCACATTAATGATTGTGAGCAGGATGTTTGTTAGGGATGTGTCCAGGATGTTAGGGATGTGTCCAGGATGTTAGGGATGTGTCCAGGATGTTAGGGATGTGTCCAGGATGTTTGTTAGGGATGTGTCCAGGAAGGTGTCAATCAAGAATTGGAACATATGCCCACAGTTGATCCAAGTGGCTGCAGAGAAATTGCTGCAGGAAACCTAAACTCTCGTGCAAGGTGATATCTGGCAGACTGACACTCAGTGGGGACCTGAGCTGCAGGCTGTTAGCTAGCTGCTCACGGCATCTCTCCTCATAGGCCACCTGGACTGTATTAACCTTCTGGACATTCAGAAACTAAAATAGTCATTAATGACATAAATTTCAGGATGGGAATCAAGCCATTAGGAAAAGTATTTTCAATCAAAAATCCTAATATTATTCAAACGACACCAAAGAGAGTCTTCAATTTTGACTCTAAACCAAGCTTCTAGCCTGTCTACAACACACATGCTTTACCACACCAAAATAACTCTTTCTGACCCATCTCCAAACACACATTAAGTTGCATATACCCTAGAAAAAAACAAGACTAATGAAGAAAATCAGCTTACAAAATGAAAGTAGAGACATCAAGATAAACAGTAATCAGTGAGAATTTTTAATATGTAAAATTTTAATCATATTGACTATCTTACAACTTACAACCCTGTGAGAATTTTTAATGTTTTATTTATTATTAATTTTATGTGTATCAGTGTATTTTTTGCATGTATGTAAGGACATCAGTGTCATGCAATGCCCACTGAGGTCATAAGAGGGTGTTGGATCCCCTGAAACTGGAGTTACAGACAGTTGTTAGCTGCCACATGGATTCTGGGAACTGAACCTGGGACCTCTGCAAGAGCAGCCAGTGCTCTTGACTTCTGAGCCATCTCTCAAGCCCTGAGAAGCATTTTTAATGACAAAAATCTTTTGAAGAACTTTACCAGCAGTGAAACGCATGCATGCATTATCTATATCTCTCTTGGCAAAAATAATGTGGCTAAAGAAATTAATTTGCCTGAATAAGAAATACCTTAAATCCCACATCTGTCCCAATATAAAGAGAAATAAGGTTTCAGATATGAGTCCCCTGAAAAAAAGATGAAAAGAAAACATTTGCTACTAACTATATGTTCCACGTATTTAGGTAAAAAAACAGCTGACTTTCTCTAGAAATGATTTTCCAAATGCCTAATCAAGACCAGGCATGTAACCACTAAATGGGACAAGAGGTGATGGTGATCCTTCGAGCGAGGCAGTAACGGATGGGGTGAACAGGGACCTGACACGGGTGCGCAGATGACAGGTGGAAAATTAAGGGAGATTTAGAGCAAAATGAAGAGGGGAGTCAGGACGGACTGGCAAAGCTGTCCTACAACAAACTCGAGAGAGTCGTTCGCTGAGACAAATTTAGAGAAAAATTAAGAACTTCTGTTAATTCGAAAGGTATCAGCTATACATGGTGATATATGACTAGGATATCAGCATTTGGGGAGGCTGAGGTGGGGAATGAGAGGAGAGAGAGAGAGAGAGAGAGAGAGAGAGAGAGAGAGAGAGAGAGAGAGAGAGAGAGAAGTCTCCTGGAATGAAGTTTAACAGATGCGTTCTTAGCCACCATCGTGGTAGTGCATGGGGATCAAAAACTCAGGTCCTCGCAAGAGCAGTCGGTGCTCTTAAACCGCTAGGCTATTCTCTCCAGCCTCCATTGTCTTTTTGATAGTAGCCATTCTAGTTTGTTGGTTTTGATTTGTATTTCCCCAGTGGTTTGTGCTGTTAAATGTTTCCTTATATACCTCCTAGCTATTGGCATGACTGAATTGAATGAATAATAATATATTATTATTGTGTATGTGTCGTGCGGTGTTTGCATGCTATAGTTGGACTAGTAGTCAGGAGGAATATTTGTGGGAGGTTGGTCTCTTCCCACCATTATAAGAATTCTGAGTACTGAAACTCGAGTTGCCAGGCTTGCCCGGGCACCACCTTTAGCTGCTTTACCTAACCCATCATGCCAGCCTGGTATGTCTTTTCTTTCTTCCTCCTCCTCCTTGTCATTCTCCTCGTCCTCATTATGATCCTTGTCATCGTCGTCGTCGTCGTCGTCGTCATCCTCCTCCTCTCCCTCCTCTCCCTCTCTTCCTTTTTCTCCTTTTTTTTTTGAGACACTCTCACTATGTAGCCCTGGCTGGTTGAACTCGTGATGTAGATCAGGCCGGCCTTGAACCCCCAATGACCCTCCTGCCACTGCCTCCCGAAGTACGGAGGATAAAGTGTTGCACCACCAACGTGTGGCTTTTATTTTATATTTATTTTTTTTGGTCTTTTGAGACAGGAGTCTCCCTTTAGTCCCAAGCTACCAGTGTTGACTTTTATTTATTATTTATTTAATTTTTTATTGGTCTTTTGAGACAAAGGGCTCCCCTTTAGCCTCAGCTGCCTGGACTCACTCTGTAGACCAGGGCTGGGCCTTGAACTCAGAAATCGCCCTGCTCTACTGCCTCCGAAGTGCTAGGGACTAAAGCAGTGTGCCACACACCCGGCCATTATCGAGATGTGGCTATTTTTTAAATGTCTTATTTTAAGAACTACCTGTTCAGATCTTTAGCATATTTAAAAATTGGACTAAGGTATATTTTGGGTGCCACAATGTGGTTTGTAGTGTGCATATATTCAAAATTGGCCTTAAAGGCACATAAAGTGCAACCCTGTGGGTTGTTGTCTTTGGTTGGCTAGGTTGTGTGCCCGTTGGCATAGACTTGATATCAGGTGCTTCTCCAAATTCCCCGCTTCCTAACCTTCATATAAATAACTCTTTGAGGACACTGGCCTCCTTCATTTGAAACTGAAAGGGATTTTGAGTTTTTTGGCTAGTCTGGTGATGGCCACTAGCCCCTGGGATCTTCCTTTCCACATCTCTTTAGTGCTGAGACTACAAGGTATTTTCTTGCCATGCCACGGCTCCTCATTTGGATGCTTGGAGACCTGAAAATCTCAGCAGGATCCTTTCACGTCTGTGTTACTGTAAGTGTACTGTGATCCACTGAAACCATCTTCTCCCCAGCCCCAGATTTTTAAATACTTTCCACCTTTATCCTTTCCATTGAGTTGTAAACTCAGTCAGCCTCTGATTGATGAAGTGGCTTATGTATCTCCATTCTTTTTTTGGTCTAGTGTTTTATTTAACATTTTTTTGATTTAAATTTCATTTTTATTTTTATGTAGTATAGGAGCATATTGCCTGCATGTATGTAAGTGCACCATGTCGATTTTATGGCCCTGGGAGGATAGAAGAGGGATATAAGATCCCCTGGAACTGGAGTTATGGATGGTTGTTAGGTCCATGTGGGTGCTGCCATGTGGGTGCTGGGATTTGAAGCCTAGGTCTTCTACAAGAGCAGCCAGTACACTTTAACCACTGAGCCATCTCTCCTGGCCGCTCTTAGTGTTTGATTGCAGTCCCCTTCCGACGGTTCCAGTGACTGGAGGGGAAGCAGCCTTTAGTCTTCTTCAGTGCTCGCCCATTGTGCATAGTATCGGAGGCCCGCCATGGTCTCAGTAAACCCCAGGCTTGCTGGAGCTCCTGAGGACAGAATGCTTTGCCCTGTCTTCTGGAAAGGTCACATTATCATGTCTCTGCTTCCTCTTACCTTTCTTTTTATGTATGTGCCTATAAAATAGAGTGACTTATTTCACTATTTTTAAATAATTTCAGGATCAACAGGAAAGCTCTCTAGTCATTTCTGCTCTTATTAATTAGTCTTTTCCTTCTCAAATTAGTTTTCTGGTGATGTGCTCAACAGATAAATGTAATGCCATTCATTTCCCCCCATGAAGGACATAGTAAATTCTTAGCTTTTGATTTATCCTTGAATTTTAAATAGAAAAATGAGATCTGAAATTTAGAATAGATATGTTTTTAAAAGACATGTGACCTACTTTTTTTCTCCTTTGCTATATCAATAATTTTTTTTTTGGCTCTTGTTTTGAGGACAGGTTCTCCCTAAGCCCGCCAAGCTGACCTGGAACTCACAATGTAACCAGGCTGGCCTTGAACTCACAGGAGCTCTGCCTGCTTCTGCTGGAATTAAAGGCTATGCACTGCCACTCCCTCTACTATGATCATTCTTAACCATGCTTTACAGGCACTTAAATTCAAGTCTATCTATCAACCTTCAAGCAGAAAAAAAAAATCAAGGTACGAGCATTGTAGGTAAAACTTCTGGTGAGTCCAGCACTTGCCAAAGGCTTGAGTGCTTAGGAAGATGTGAATTCCAAGTTTGTATGCTTGGCTATATAGTGAGACTTCTGTCAAAAACCAAAATCAAGCTGGGCGTATCAGATATGGTTGCCTTTAATCCTAGCACTTGGAAAGGCAAGCGGAGCAGTGAGAATTTCTCTGTGACTGTTATTTTAAGGCTAGTCTCTTGTGCTTTCTACATAGAGAGTAGGCCAGTCTGGTTGACAAAGTTCTAGGCCTCAAGTCGGTAGACTAGCGAGGCAGACATTCTTTTTTTAATTAAATGCCTCTGTGTTGCTCTTTAAGTGTGGGTAAATTTGTTCCCGTTAAACCCTCTCTTAGGTTTCAAGGCATAGAAAATTTGGGCGGTGAAGTGGACAATTATATTAATCGTAAATGACTCTTATCATATCTCTCACTAGAGGCTTTAGTTTTTACTGCTGAAGCATACAAATTATTTTTATCTTGTATTCTCTTCATGGTTAAATATACCCTGTCTTCCACCCTCTCATGAGAACGATTTTAGCAGTGCAACTTGTATGAGGGTTAATATATTAAGGTATTAATGAAAGCTATATATAATATAACTATTATATATATTAAATCCACCAACTAGCTTGCAATACCCATGAAGGACTAGAATAAAAGCGGTAGTGGTATACCCCTGTAACGTGGGAGTTATAGGACAGTTAGTGGAGTTGCCATTGTAGGTGGGCGTGTGAAGAGGATACTTGAAAACCTGGGTCCTCTGGGTAAGAGCAAGCCTGTGTTCTTTCCAACTAAAGTACTGCTGAGCCAATCACTCCAGCCCCAATCTAACTTTTTAAGAGTTTATTGTTTTCATTATCTTATTTATGTGTAAGTTTGTACATGATAGACGTTATGTCACACAGAGTGGTGCTTGCTCCCAGCTGAAGTTTTGATGGAGTGCCTCCAGAGGAATTATTGTCGATCATATCCCGGGGCAGCTTTAGATTACATGCAGTTTGCAGCACAGTCTAATGGCCTAACATAAGTTGCTAGGAACCCTACAACTGATTAGGGTCGCTTCTCCGGTAGGAGCCAACAGAGTGCCTTCTTACACTGCTGAGGTCATCTTCAGCCCAAAATTATCTAATTAAATATTCTTATTTTACTTCATTTCAGATATGCTTCTTTTTTAGCATTCTCACAATTTGGAACTTTAGGCAGGTGTTTCCACAATCAGGGGGTCACCTGCTCCACAGAGCAGAATCTTCTTGGAGCCTTAACCAAGTGCCCAGCTTCCAAGTGCTGATTGAGGTGGTCAGCAGTTCCCCCATCTGCCTGACCCATGGGATGCCATAGGCACAGCAGGTACTAAGCAGACACCTTCCTCGGCATCATTTAGGCACCGGCACCCTGGGCACTGCTACTGAGGCCATAGCACAAGGCAGTTGGAGATCAGGATGGAAAGGGCTTTGCTCAGCTCTCCCACAGACTGGGGCTCCTGATGGATATCTGTCACCGGCTTAAGAAGCCCTTAATCGGATCCGATTCCCTGCCAGATTAGAAAGAAAAGTGAACTTGGAGAAAGTGTCTTGGGACATAAGACCTGATGCTGCCTGTACAGGTTCAGGGTTGTTAGAGGGTCCTTACATGAGTGCTTCTTGGTGGATTGCATCAGGGCATTTCTGTAGTTTAAAAATTAGCCTGGTAAGATAGGATCCAGGGTGGGGGTGATCAAGCAGTCCCGAATCACAAAATAGATTTGCCATGAGTAATTATCAACTAGCACAGTGCAGCACTCTGCCTCCCAGGGACGATGCCCTTATAGGATGCTTTAATGCGGTTCGTTCTCTTCCAGAAAGCTGATTGAAGGCTGGGTAGCCTATAAAATCCAATTGGGGCTGAAGTGCCTTTCCCTGCGTTTGAGTAGCGCTCACCAACTTCTGTTTTTGTGGGAAAACACCTGAATTCTAGTGCTAGCAGGAAATTTTGTAGTTTTTCTCTCCATCCGATTCCCCTGATCCTTCCTTTATTTTTTCCGCACCTTTTTTCTTCCTCCCTTCCCATCTTCCTTTTGATCTAGTAATTGTTGACTTATATGGGCATGTAGACGAGCGACCAATTTGGGTCCCTCGGCTGTGCACCTTGCATGTAATAGGATGAAACGAGCAGCTCTAATCTACTGTTTGTTTTTTCTTTTGCGCTTGAGTGGAAGTAGGCTGTGAACCACATTCATATACTTATAATAGCTTTATAATAATTAGTCCTGAAGTCGAGCGCACAATTTCCTTTTTGCGCCCAAATTCTCTAACCTCTCAACTGACTGTTAACTCTATCCATATTTTAAAGCGTTGTGAGGGATGGTCCCTCTTTTTCTGCCCTCCGTAAGACTCAAAGCTTTCTCTTTGTCAATATTTTTAATTACATAAATTGAAGATGAATAAGTCTGTAAGCTACGCATTATGAGAGTTTACTTAGAGAAAAGTGTTAGCGGCCTATATAATGGTGCTGGAACCATACGTATTTCTGGTGTAAAGAAATGTAAGCCATGTTAAAAAATATAGCCAAGATGAGGTATAATTGCTGGTGGATCAATAGCAGTGTGGGTAGATGGGATAAAGCAAAGAGAGTAAAATATTAATTGTGGAGTATGCATTATGGAAACACATTTATTCCCTGTGTGAAAACATATGTATGGATTGGCAATTATATTTCTATAAAATAGAGAAGGAAAGATTTTCTGTCCTTTTTAGTGTGTCATATGTCTCATTCGAGATGCATAAATACCAGGGCATCTCACTAAGAAACAGGAAGCAACCTCACAAGGGCACTGAGAACTGCAACTTCTTGAAGAGCACTTCTGACCTAAGTCGTCCCTGTAATTTATACCAGAAGGCAAACAAATCTCAGTGAAGAATATATAAGAGTGTGGAAGAAACCAGTTAAAACCTAGCACCACCCATCCACTACCACCAAGAGAAAAAACTGGGGGCATGGGGTAGTTCATTGCGCAAAAGGCAACGTGTGATCGTCCAGTACATAAGCATTGAAGGACTGCTGTGTGTGTTCTCACAAATCTCCCTTCCTCGGAGAATTCCATTAGTAGAATCTTTGTCTGGAGTTATTGCTCCTTTTTTGTTTGAGGCATTTTGTCCTTTCCCTAATCACGTAGGGTTATTATAGTGCAGTGGCAAGAACAAATGATGTGGTCCTCCCACCAGACTTGTCTTTTTGGCTTCAACCAACTAGAACTGAGTCTGAAATAGGGTAGAAGAAGGCTAGGAGGGAGAGGGGGAGCCGGAGAAGCGGAGACCTATTCCTCTCTTGTCAGAGTACAATTACTCTCATCTAGAATGTTGGTTGGGTCATGGAGGGACTCTCAGGGGAGTGGGAAGTGGGGTATTGGGTGGAAAATACACGAAGATTCTAACCCTCTTGACCACATGTGTCCTCGAACTTTATTCTGTGGCTTCTCCACCTCTCTAAGCACCTCCTCCTCCAAAGCCCAAAGTATAATTAACTATCTCCAACCCTATTTCTTTTTAATGGTGTATACATTTCTACCCTACCCATGCACCCACATGCAAACAGCATAATGCCCTCTACACCACAACTGCATCTTATTCACAGCCGCCATGACCCTGCTACGACTCAGCACTATCCTTGTGCCATTCGGCCATTTATGCACCACATTCATGCACTTACCGCCAATAATTTTAGCACTACCTGCACGTGCACCCTTGCAACACATGCATCGCATGCATACTCAGCATACACCCACATGGCACACATGCACCCACATGCACCCACATGCACCACACATGCACACACATGCATGCAGTGCAGTCCCGTACCATTGCAAAATCATTACGACCACACAAAAAATTATTGGATCATTTTCGCATGTCGGTATTTTATTTCTTTGCTTGTTTTCCTCGTTGTATTGATCTACAAATACCACGTAAAGGTAACAAAACAGCTCCCACCTCTCGTCCCTAAAATGTAGGTCACCATTCACTTAATGTGCCGCGTTACATACTCGTGAACCCTATCTCAATAATGCTTCCTTCCACCTCCATGCAATGTCCTCCTTTCCTTCCTGTATTCAAAGCTAACACACACACACCCCACACACACCACACCCACACATGTTTTAGCGACCGATTTGGTCTGTATGTCAGTGGCTTGCTGTGGTCCCCTGTTCTTCCCTCTCAGGGGNAACTCCAGTTCCAGGGGAATCCAACACCCTCTTCTGACCTCTGCGGCATTGCACGACACAGGTGCACAAACCTACATGCAGACAGTACATTCATACACATACAAAAATAAGTAAAATAAAAAAAAAAAAGAATCATGCCAGACATGGTGGCACACGCCTTTAATCCTAGCACTCAGGAGGCAGAGGCAGGTGGATCTTTGTGAGTTCAAGGCCAGCCTGGTCTACAGAGTGGGTTCCAGGACAGCTGGGGTTACAGGGAGACCCTGTCTCAAAAAGACTAATATTTAATTAATTAATTAATTAATTAATTAATTAATAGAATCGTAGAGGGGCTGGAGAGATGGGTCAGCAGTTAAGAGCACAGAGTGCCCTTGCAGAGGACCAGGGTTCAATTTCTGGCACCCACATGGCGGCTAAGAACCATCTTTAACTCCAGTTCCAGGGGAATCCAACACCCTCTTCTGACCTCTGAGGCATTGCATGCACGGGTGCACCAACCTACATGCAGACACTACACTCATACACATAAAAAATAATAAATTTTTAAAAATGATAATATATATATAAAAAAAAAGAATCATAGAGCAGCTGAGCTTGGAACAGTCCTGTCTGGATTTCACAGGAGAGGAGGTCCATTCACTACTTCTTTGTAGAAGTCATTTGGAAGATTATTCCAAAAAAAAATTTAAAAATTTAGGGGCTGGAGAGATGGCCTAGCGGTTAAGAGCGCCGACTGCTCTTACAGAGGACCCGGGTTTGATCCCCAGCACCCACATGGCGGCTGAGAGCCGTCTGAAACTCCAATTCCAGGAGAACTCCAGTTCCAGGGGAATCCGAGACCCTCTTCTGACCTCCGCGGCATTGCACGACACGGGTGCACAGACTTGCATGCAGACACTACATTCATACACATACAGAAATAAATAAAAAAAATTAATAAAAAAAAAGTAGCATCTAATGATTCCTTAACTCATACTTGACATGATGGTAAGGCTTTCTGGAGAATGAGTTTTCATACACTTGAATCTCTATGAGTCAGGTCTTTTGTAAATTTTTGTAATTTTGTTAATTTTTATTGTATGTGTATTATTAGTGTTGCCCTGTATACATGTAGGTGCATCATATGCTGTAATGCCTCTAAGGGCCAGAAGAGGGAGTCGGATCACCTGGAACTGCAGTTCCAAGTGGTCATTAGCTGTCACATGAGTCGTCTTCATAGTCCTCTTAACCACTGAGCCGTCTCTCCAGACTCTAGGAGTTGCATCTTAATATTAATTACCTCACTTAGAAAACAGTTTCCGGGGGCTGGAGAGATGGCCTAGCAGTTAAGAGCGCCGACTGCTCTTGCAGAGGACCCGGGTTCCATCCCCAGCACCCACATGGCAGCCGAGAACTGTCTGAAACTCCAATTCCAGGAGAATTCCAGTTCTAGGGGAATCCGACACCCTCTTCTGACCACCGCAGCATTGCACGACACGGGTGCACAGACTTGCATGCAGACAGTACATTCATACACATACAGAAATAAATAAAATTTAACAAAAAAAAAAAAAAGAAAAGTTTCCTCAAGGACTAAAGGAAGGCATAAGTAACTATATGTTGAAGTTTCATCAAGTAAAAGGAAACAAACTATTCTCTCCAAAAGAGAGGACAAGAGTCTCTAGATGCTTTAAAGAAGATTCTGTAGAAACTCTGCAAGAACGTCTGGGGAGTGATATCCTTCTTAAATCTAAATCTCCTATTGCCCTTCTTAGTATCCTTCCAGCTAGCTAGTCAAGTACCAAAGACCACTGTTATTTTCTTACCAACCGATTTATTATCCAAACTTGGACAGTAAGTAGAAACTGCAACAGCACTCCTAAATGGGTTAACCAATAGACAAGAGAACATGAATAGAACCAGGTGAAATTGGAGAGGGTAAAGAGGGACAGGGGACAGGGGATGGACAGTGAGAGAGGGAAGAGATGAGGGAACTGTGAGAGGGAAAGATTATGCACAGGTTAGTCTACAAAGAAAAAACAGAGTTCACATGTTCACTTGATGTTCTATAAGGAGCAGTGGGCACTGTCTTCACAGCACTTACTGGCTTGTTTCTGACCCTCATGGTATGTGCTTATTTAATGACAGTTGGGCGCTTCTCCAACACCACTCAAACATCAGCCACAGGGCAGTACAAGGATCTGTCAGTTCAACAGAATCCAAAATCAAAACAGATGGCGAGATTCTCAGTAGTCGCCCACTTCTCCATCTAGTGTTTTACCTGTTCTGAAAAGGATTCCAAGCTTTTACACTCAAATATTGTAGACAGTTTAAACAAAATAGGAATGGGTTTCCCTGTAATTAAATCCTTTTCTTTAAAAAATGAGACCAGCACTAATTGTTATCTGCCAGTTTCCCAAACAACTGACTCTAAATTGAAAGTAACAGAGCTTTTTCTCTTCAGGTAAAAACCAAAGTAAGCCTCTCAAACAGCACTAGGTAGTGGCACAGTGAGTGGTGTGTTATTGAGAAGTAAGTGGGTTATGCACACTACATCTGACTCCCTAATTTAATTAATTTAAGACTCCAGCATCCTGGAGCTGGAGAGATGGCTCATTGGTTAAGAACACTGGCTGGTCTTGTACAGGACCCAGGTTCTGTTGCTAGTGCCCGCAGGATAGTTCAAAACTGTCTTTAACTTCATTTCCAGGTCATCCAATGCCCTCTTCTGGCCTCTGTGAGCATTGGATGGTACACATTTAACATACATACAAGCAAAACATTCATACACAAAGTAAAAGTAATTTAAAAAAATTGAGCATCCCACATTTAAAAAGTGATCAGAGGTTGGGCATGGTGGCACATGCCTTTAATTCCAGCACTTGGGAGGCAGAAGCAGGCAGATATGTGTGAAATACAAGATGGTCTATGTACTGAGAACCAGGCTGTTTGAAGCTACAGGAAGACTCTGTCTCAAAAAAAAAAAAAGAAAGAAAGAGAAAAAAAGAAGCGAAAGAAAGAAAGAAAGAGAGAGAGAGAGAGAGAAAGAAAGAAAGAAAGAAAGAAAGAAAGAAAGAAAGAAAGAAAGAAAGAGAAAGAAAGATAAAAGAAGAGAAGGAAGGAAGAAAGAAGGAAGGAAGGAAGGAAGGAAGGAAGGAAAAGGGTTTTCAATATACACATATATAGATATATATGATGTTGATGAAGAAGAAAAGGTCATTTTCTCATTATAAATGATTAGATATAAAAATATTCCTTTGCATACGAATATATATAATGCACACACCTATGCTTATTTTTACTTTGTTTGGGATTCATTATATTTTATATAACTGATTAAAGTTATATACAATCCTTACAACTACATACACTATCTATAGTACTAACAGTCCAAAATAGTGTTTGCTAAAAGCCTAGCCTTAGGATCAACTTCTTAATACACACAGAGAACTAGTCTTTTGAATTTAAATGATTTTTAAATTAAAATTATTACATTTATTTTATATCTATGTGTGTATATGCATGTCTGTGGTCACACATACAGTGATAGTGAAGAACCTATGGAATTTGGTTCTCTCTTTCCTTCATGTGTGCTCCAGGAAACAAATTTAGGATGTCAGGTTTGGTGGCAAGTGCCTCTACACATTGAGCCAAATTGCTGACCCCTGTATTCTATTCTCTCTTTTATGTAATTAATATTTATTTATTTATTTATTTATTTATTTTTGGTCTTTTTGAGACAGGGTCTCCCTGTAGCTCCAGCTGTCCTGGAACTCACTCTGTAGACCAGGCTGGCCTTGAACTCACAAAGATCCGCCTGTCTCTGCCTCCCAAGTGCTAGGATTAAAGGCGTGTGTCACCACGCCCGGCTCATTATTTATATTTTTGAGCATCTGTACATCTCATATAATGGCTCCTAACCAAACCCAGTCCCCTCCATGTTCCAACCCCCCCATCATAGTTCATGCATCACAACATCCAAGCTAAGCCCCACATAGTCAAGTTCCCAAACCCAGACATCCTTCTGTGCAAATAGATCTGCTGAAGTCTAGTCAGCACATCTAGAAATCCTAAGTAAGGAATACTCTTCCTCACCCAACAGTACTCAGTCTCCTATAGTTTTTAGTCCAGGGTCATTACCCCCACCCATTTCTCTTGCTCTGCTTTGTGACCTTGCCCCTGTTGGCATGGGTCCAGTGTCTGATGCCTACATTGCCACAGGTTTACATGTGAAAGCTTACAGACGGTTGTAAGTCACTGTCTCTCTACGTTCAGGCACCAGCCCTGGCTCTTACAATCTTTCTGCCCCCTCTTCAGCAATCTGAGCCCTGGGTAGTTGAAGTTCCATATAGGGGCCTCATCCAGCCCACTCTAGGGGTTCCCATTCTTTGGAGGTTGACTAGTTGTTGCCTCCTGTTTACCTCACTCTATTGTATACAGAAGCATTAATAGTGAGAACTGAGGAGTCCACTCCTTTTCTCTCCACCCCTCATTCTGTGTCTAGAGGTTGAATTGCAGATGTGTCTCCTAAGAATAGTGATTTTTTTCATGTGCATATGTTCTGTTCTTAAATTCATGGTAGCACTCATATCTAAAGTAAATATCTGGAAAACTGTTATTTGTATTATTTTGTAGGAGCACATGGTTAAAAACAATCTCATTGACCTTATTATATAGCCGAATCACTTGGTCTGTCCACTAACATGTAGGTCATACCTACTGTCTAACATATTGTCTCATATAACATAGTAGCTTACTATGTTTTTAAAACCTCTGATTAGTCAATAAAGAATAAGTATGTCATTCACAACTGAGTGAAATACTTCGAAATAAGCAACTGGAAAAAGGAAATTATTTATAATAAATTTAACATACTATTTCAGCTAAAAATTATCTTACCATTGCAAAATTTTCTTTATTTGGCAAAGGTCTACTTGAACTCAAGTTGCAACAATGGTGAATATATGTATATGTGTATGTGTATGTGTATGCATATGTACACCATTTTTGTATACATGGATATATGTCTATTTACATGTATATGTTCCATAATGACAATACAAATGTGTTCTAGTTTCTAAACCAATGTATCATTAAAACTTATTTTTCAGACCTCATTTAAGTGATTTCAAAATCATATTTGGCTATTACATCATACAGATGTATATTTATGTACATTTTATGTGTATCTTTATCTACATATGTGTAAATATATATGTATATTTCTATAAGTGGTTTTTTTCAAAATTACTTAAGTCATTCTGGAAAAATTTCTACCATGATACATGGACACAGGGTAAGCTGTTAGATTCTATGTATTGCTAGACCTTCCTGTGTCATCCTCTTGATAATAAGATGTCATCAACTTTAAGATATACTTTCAATTACAAAGGAAAAGATTATATGTTAAACATCTACACTGTTTGTAAGAACTACCCCAATTTCAGAAATATTAAATGTGAAAAAGCCCTGGCATTGAAATAACACATCTGTGTGTCAATTATATCAAATCAAGATATAGTCAACAATAAGAAACTAAGGAAAATATGTGTTTTTAAATATGTAATCAGAGTTCACCATCTAATTGCTGTGGTTCAAAGTAGAATTTTCAATGTAGAGACCAACAGCCTCTCAATATTAAGACTAGCAAGAAACTATGTATGTACATAAATAGATGCAGAACAAATGCATCATGACATTTAATCATGAAAATTCCCAATTCTCAAAGTACAGTTACTTCCACATTACCTAGGAATGATTCAGTCTCTAAGAACTATAAGTTTCTATTGCAAATTATGCCTATATGTACACACACACACACACACGCGCGCGCGCGCACACACACACACACACACACACACACATAAATCCTGCAGATATGTGTCCCAGAGCCCATTACAGAGTATTGATTTTCCACTAGGTAATATAAAATTCATGTACCAAATAACAGTTCTATTTTTGTTCTGTAACTTACATCTATTCATGCTGGAGAATTACTTTTATATAATAACATATTTTAGTTATCAGAGCTATTTCACCTATAACAAAAGGAATTCGGACTTCAGATGGAAGCATCCTATTTTACTTTTATGTGTTCTTTTATGACCTTTCAAGTATCTTGATCATTTGTAAAAGTGTATATTAGACTCACATGCCAGAAAATCCCATGTTTCAACTTTTAGAAATCCACAAAAGTATGAAAGATTAAATAAGAATTCCATTTAGTGAACTAAATTATACTCTTTACACCACCAAGGACTAAAACTCTACATTTGATATGCTAAAATATTCATATAATAAACAATCTCAAAGCATGTGAATATTTATCATGGAGGAGAAAAATAAGTAAATAATCACTTTTTTACTGAATGAGAAATTATGTTGGTAAAAGAGTAGGAATAGAAAGAGAGGAGAAAGGGGGGTTCTATTTATGAAGCGGGGAAAGAAGAAAGAAAAGTCAATAAAAGAATCAAACCTAAACATCCTGTCCTGTAGTTAGTGCTCTGATCTCAGCTGAGATAGAACATTTAGTCTGATGTACTTAAACAGAAAAGTATCTTATCCATTTGCCAAACAAGAATGGTACAAGTTTTCATTAAAAATTATCCACCACATGAATTAACAATTAAGATATTTTATTAGTTCATTTTCAGAGCTGATAACACAGTACTGCAAACTGAACAAGTTACAAAGAAAGGTGATTTATTGAAGCTCGAGTTCTGGAAGTTAAAAGTCTTGGGATCTCATGTGTGATGGATTTCTTGCCGGCAGAGTTCCATAGAGACACAGGTCTTTATATAACAACAGTCTCTCTCTCTCTCTCTCTCTCTCTCTCTCTCTCTCTCTCTCTCTCACACACACACACACACACACACACACACACACACACACACAAACAAACAAAATGTATACATTCAGTCTCTCTGCTTCTTCCTAGAAAGCCACAAGATTCAGTCCTAGGGGCCTCTACTTTAATGATTTCATCTAACCCTAATCATTTCCCATAAATCCAGCTCTAAACATGAATCGGGTTGTTCCCACCCTCCTAACACTTCATTCTAAAACTTAAATTTCAACATATGCAGCTTTGGGAGACCTTCAAATAAAATCTCCAACAGAGCAGACATTGAATGAAGATCAGGGCTAACAGTTCCTCAAAGCTAACTAATTTTCAGGCCAAGGTTTTGTCTTATGGAACAAAGAAACAGGAATGTTCTTTTGACTTTGACATCTGACTGCTTCTAAGGCTACGGGTGTCTCTGACCTCGTTTCCCCTCTGTTCACTTCTGTGCTCTTTGTCATACTTTTTCTCACTCTTTGGCTCCTGCCTTCTTTGATTAGTAAAGAAGTCTGTCTCCCATCCAGGCCACAAGTCCTTAAAAGTAGCATGACCCTTTGAAGCCTGTCAGAGTTTTGTAGAAGCCATGGGTATTTTACCTGAGTATTCTCTACCCTCCACATTTTAGATACATAGTCCAAACTATAGACCTTCATGTTTGAAAGGATCTTCATGACCAAACAATGTTAAGAAATGATGGATAAGCTGGGCGTGGTGGTGCACGCCTTTAATCCTAGCACTAGGGAGGCAGAGGCAGGCAGATCTTTGTGAGTTCAAGTCCAGCCTGGTCTACAGAGCTAGTTCCAAGACAGCTGGGGCTACAGGGAAACCCTGTCAAAAAAAAAAAAAAAAAAAAAAAAAAAAAGAAAAGAAAAGAAATGATGGATAAAAGCCAGATCAAGTTACCAGCTCTCCTCTGAGGTGGTCCTCAGTGTGAGATTTTTAATTAACTGCAGCAGCATCAACTTGGAACTTGTAAGAAATACAGATTGCAGACCATACCTCTGACCTACGGAATTCAAACCTTGCAGTACAATGGAACAGGACATTGAAGAAGATGGAGATTTTTATTCATGACAGTTTCATTTGTACCCTAGAGCCATAAGTAACCAAACAGTACTTACCTTAGTTCAAATGTACAATTTAGTCGTTAGAGAAAGCTGTTTTCTTGAATTTCCAATGAAGAAACTATTATCAGTTTTAGAACCATTTAAACAGCCATTTATCTGAAGTTTCCACCCAAGAATTAAGCAGCTTCACTTAAACTTTCAAACATGGAACTCATTTTCCATGGGAATGAAGGACAGAGGTGGGCAGTGTGGGGACAGAGAACCACAGACCTATCCATGGAGGTTAGTCAGATCACACTTCCCAGTTGCCAAGTCTGGCCCCTGAAAGTTGTCTTTCTTTTCATAACTGATCTTTCTCCATGTCATTTTTCTCCAGATACCTTTATCAATGAATGTGTCAAGCTTTCTGGCATACGACCAGCCCACAATAAGTTACTGTGGGGTTCATCATGAACTTCTCTCCCATAAGTCCTTTGAACCGAATGCACAGGAAGACACAATGGAAAGCCATCTAGAGACAGACCTGGACCTGAGCACCATCACAACATCTGGGCGCATCAGTGACCATAAACCACAGCTGGCTTGACCGAGCCGAGTAGCAGCCCAGGGTTGCTACCAAACTGTACCCTCAAGGACAAAATGAGGAAGATTTGTTCATTGTGACTCTCAAAAATAACAACACACAAAAAAAAAGAAAACAAAAAAATCCCCTGTTCGAAATAAACAAAAATTCCAAGATTGATTCGTGAAATAAAGAAGACATGAATTGTTTCAAGTCTATACTTTGTAATTAGCTAAGTTGTGCAGTATTTTTTGACTTCAACAGAGTATGACCCTGAGGAAAAAAATAAAAAGTCATTTTTTTTTCCAAAACTCATCCTACCTATGTGTAAAATTGTACAGCGCTAATGTATTTTTCATATTATAAAGTTTTGATCTAGAAACTGGTATGGACAGTACCATAATTTAATTACATTTTACTTTACAAACATTACACCTTTAAGCTTCTAAAATTTTAAATTAACAAAAATGACTTCTTGTGTTATTGAGAGTTACTTGGTTTTATAGGGACTGTTTTGTTACTGCTTTTGTGCCCAGAAACCTTGACTCTAAAATTATGTGCTGTGCGAACGATGCACGATTTTTATCATGATCATGCTTTACTGCGTAGAATTTTATCTACTTGTTCCAGAAATAATACATTAACCAAAAGAGGATTTAATTGTTCAGACTTGTAAGAGGTTCTTCAATTACATAGACAGGTTTTTCTTATAAATGAAAAAAAAAAATCAGATTTTTTTTAAACAGTTCTCAGACTTAACTGTTGCCTTGAATTACAGCCTAGTTTCTAAGAAGTGAAATGTAATGATAAAGAGGGATATTTTAACAACATATTTCCAAATGAATGACTCATTATTTCATTCTTTTGAGTAAACATTGTTAAAGGTAGGGGGAAATATGGACCAACCATCACTAGAAACAAAGTTGTAACCACAGCAACAGACTTTGATACACTTAAAAGGTGCAGCAACTTGTACAAGGAAAAACTTTTGTTACATTTCATTATTATCAGGGCAAAGTAGGAGGCTACAGCATAATAACTGTACAGTAGCAATTTTTTTCTGTTAATTAACCCAAAGTGGTTTACCCAAAAATAACCATCAGTCAGTGCAAAATGTGCCTGGATCTTAAGACAACTTCTCATTTAGAACTGTGAAACTATATTTTCAGGAACATCTCAAAGGAAATATCTGGAAAATTTTATATTGTATGCTACATTGATTCTCTCCTGAGAAAGAACTTTAAATAATCTACAGTTCTTTCATTATAGATGTCTGTGCCATAGTGGAGAAAGCTTCAACACAGAACTAGACTGTAGTATCCCTATTCTTGCATTGTTTATGTGGCTTGTCATTGGGGGATTTACCTATAAATTATCTGAAAAATTAACCAGGAGTAATTGGACACCAACCCAAATCACATATTGGTTATACAACTGTGTTCTAAATATAACTCAGACCAAAGTAAGAAAACCTGACTTTTCAGCAGCTAGAAATGATCCATTTGTTTCTGTTGTTTACTTGATAGGTTATCATCTTGAAAATACTGTTAGCTTATCCATGGATATCATGCATTCATTTTATTTTCTGAGGGCTTCAAATTCAAAACTGTGAGTATCAATTGCTGTTACATGAGAAAAACCTTTATGGCATCCATTTATATTCATGACATCAAAAACAGAGAAAGAATATGTCAGTCTAACAGGAATCAACAGGGGTCCGAAACAATAAAACCATGAAGTAAAGAGTTAGAGAGAAGCAATGTCAAACATAATTTTTTATCTCCTCCAAAGATATTCTATCTGTAAATGTCTAGTTTCACATGGATTGATCACAGCAAACTTAAAAATTTCCTAAGAAACGTAAAAATTGTAAAGCAAATATCTGTTGAAAGAAAAGGCAGCAAATGTTGGAAGAGGCAAACTATTAATTTTAATGTAACTATAAATGTCACTTGTATCAAATATTAAGCATCCCAGATTTTGTAACATATTTTGCATAAATTATTTGCTATTCAATTTTTTGTCATTTAAGTCTAATTTTAATCTTAATTGTTTTCAATTTCTAATTTCTCTGCAATGTATTATTCTAATTATTCTCAATCCCTCACGGTAATATTTAGCTTTGAACAAAATTTATACAGGGTTACAAATCTATTCTTTGTGAGTCTGAAATTGAATGGAGAATTTTATTATGTACACTAAAATGTCATTTGCAACTTTTTCATTAGAAGTCGTTCTTGCAAAGATCAAAAAAAGGATTAATTTGTGTAACTAAGCACTTTAAAACTTTTCCCAGACACTTTGCAAATTGATAAATGATTTTTAAAGAAATCTTAAGGCTTGCAAATGTATGTCCTTGATTTCTTGATGCAAAGCACTTTGCTTCACAAACACTTTAATATATTATTTTTATTAATTCTTTGGAGAATGCCATCCATGCATATGATGCATTTTGATCATAATCACCTCTCACTTTTCCCCTGAACTCCACCCAGATCCAACCCTCATCTGGAAACTCCCAATTTAATTTGGAGATTATATATATATATATATATATATATATTCCCACAAGTCCAATTTGTGTCCCCATTTATGTGTGGTCTGGGGTCATCCTCCTGAGGCCAACCAGGGACTATACCCCTGAAGAAAACTGAGCCCTCTCCCCCTAGAAGGCTTCCCTAAACATTTTAAGTTCATCTAAAGTAAGAAATGTCAGGGCTAGAGAGATGGCTCAGCAGTTAGAAGTATTAGTTTCTCTTGCAGAAGACCTGGGATTTGGTTCCCAGCACTCACCTGGCAGCTAACAGTCTTTGGTAACTCCATTTCCCAGGTATCCAACACCTCTCAGGCATTGCATGGATATGGTGTACTTACATACATGCAGGTGAAACACTCACATACATAAAATGAAACAAAGAATTTAAACGAAGAACTACCAATAGAAGCAATGGCCTTGGAACTGTAGCTCAGAGTCCCCTATTCCTCAATGACAAAAAAAAAAAAGCCAATAACCTATGAATTTTGAGAGAGCTCATATTAGAAATTAAGTCTGAAGTGTCTTTAACAAGGAAAAAAAAGATACTTGGTTATGACATTCTTTATTCTGCTCTGTCAGGGATGGGGAAGTTAGCGGTGGTAACACCTGCTAGAAGAGCTGTGCTGAGCTAGAATCTTTATCACACATATTTACTTTATGTTAGTTTCTGTCACAATTTTTCCCTAACCCCTCCCTTTCAGCACTTGCTTTTCCCTCAGGTTCTCCTTCTCACTATCTGCCCGACCTCCATGGTCACCTTCAGGACCACTGCTCACTTATGTAAACAAGTAAAAGGTCATTTGCCTGTAGGGTGTTTTTCTTTTGTTTAGTTTAGTTTAGTTTAGTTTAGTTTAGTTTAGTTTAGTTTAGTTTAGTTTAGTTTAGTTTGTTTTGTTTTAGTTGTAAAATGGAGTGTGTCCCAGCCTGGTTACAACAGCAGTAGCTGAAGCACAGGATAAAATCAGGCCATGTCCTGAGGCCTTCTGTTATTCTAAACAATCATATGAAGACCCATTAATATCACAGAAGGTTGAGGACTCCTTCAAGAACATAGAGCTACTAACTGGTGCAGCTGAACGACTCTGAAAACCCAGAGCTTATCTTTCCATTATACTAAAAGCTTTTTCTCTCTGGTCAAAGCCTGAGAATTTCCATAGATAACAGAATAAAAGAAAAAAAAAAGGTTTGACATGTCATTTAGTAATCTGTAATTTAACTGAGCTGTCTCTGTACAACATATGAGCCCAGGGAAGTCTCTGTGGAGTGTTCTAGGCTCTCTTCTGAAAATCTTTTGCTCAGAAGTACAGTAAACCACAAATTTCTAATTATACAAGATCATTTGTAAATGTGCAGCTCAGTTACTCTCAACACAAGACACCACCAGGCCCTAGAGTACAAAGGAAAAGAGGCACAGGGGGGAGATCAAAATCAGTCTAAAATGAAATTGTTTAATTATTTAAAAAGGCCAGAATCCTAGCACTTGGGAGGCAGAGGCAGGCGGATCTCTGTGAGTTCAATGCAAGCCTGGTCTACATAGCGAGCTCCAGGCCAGCTAGGACTAAAGGGAGACCCTGTCTCAAAAAGACCAAAAAGAAAAAATAGTTCGGAATTCAGGACTGAACACATGTTCAACTGAATATATGTTTGATTCATAATTGATAGACTTTTTTCCTTTTTGTGTTTTTGCAAATTTTTAATCTATGAATTTTTAAGCTATCATAACAAAGAACAATTTTTATTATAAGAAAGATGAAATATCAGTTATTCAAGCAGACATAGATACTAAAACCTATGACAATCTATAAATATTTTGTTCCTGTCAAGCTTTTATCTCTGTTCCCCCTGAATGTTCTAAAAAAATCATAAAACCAGCAAGACTTTTCATAAAAATTACATTTTTGGAAGAAATTAAACCCCAAATTTAACACTCAAGACAAACAACATAACCTAATTTGAACTCAGATCTGTCGGCTTTCATAAACTGCTCAGAAATTGCAAAATTATTTGCAAGGATATTTTCTAAAATAAAACCACTGTTTGTGAGAGTAAAAATACACTTGATTTTGACTATTCCTGACTGGAAGACACATATCATCTTTGAAACTAAACACTAAAATAAGTAAGGAAACTGAAAATATAAACACAGAGAGTTAATGTGAACTGTTAGTGAGGTAGAAAAGGCCAGATCAGGTGCTCTGAGCAAGGAGAGGCAGGAGGCCTGGCGGGTAACCTGCCTTAGGACAAAACTAAGCAATTTTCACAGTAAATATAAGAACATCTTATAGCGTGTGTGTGTGTGTGTGTGTGTGTGTGTGTGTGTGTGTGTGAAGTATACATGAATATGTGCACACAAGCCAGACATCAACTTTGGGTATGGATCCCTGGAGCCAGCCATCTTGGTTTTGGAGACCAGGTCTGTTTCTGGGTCCAGGGGTAGGCCAAATAGGCTAGGCTGGATTGGCCTGCAAGCCCCACCCTCTGCCTCCCTGCCACAACACAAGGCTTTTTAACAAGGGCGATCAAACTCGGGTCCTCATGCTTGTACATCAAGTACTTTAGCAACTGAGCTGTGTCCCAGCCTTGTTATAGCTAGGAACAGCTGATGGTATCATTAACAGTACTACCTGTCAGAATGCATCAACTGTCTCAAGTTCCTGATGGGTTGGTTTCACAGTGAGAACTTGGATGAACTGTTCTAACAGTAAAAAGTTCCAACCAACTACACTCATTACCATGGTAACTCCCCCCAGCTATCCCTAAGTAGAGCCACCAGTGACAGGAGATCCCAGAATTGATGCTTTCGAGGCTGTGACATGCTCACAAGGACTAGCAGATTGACAACCCACAATTGTGTTTGTTTCACATGACACTATGATGAGGGCAAAAAATTTGAAAATTCAAAAACAAACAAACACCAAAAATGGAAATGGGTTATTTTTTAAAGGGGTCCTATGGCTTGCAATAGATTTTATTGTGAAGTATGAAGTAGCTTCTATTTTAATATTGCAAATTCAGGGTTAAATTCATGTTTAAAAAAATCTACATATGCACTGCCTTTGAGAAAAAAAAAATCTACATTAGATTGCCTTTCTCAAAGACAAACACAGTACCCCAGGTCTTGAGGACATAGAGAACTCGAATTCCTTCCTCCTCCATCTCAAACATTCCTAGATGTGATGTGATCATATGATATTTGTCTTCCTAAAACCTGAATGAATTTTTGTATGGATCTAAATCAAATAGTATTTCAAACTCACAGGAGACCCTGTAATAAAGGATCCTTGCAGTAAATCCTTTTTGTTTTCTAAACTGAAACATCAGCTACCAATTTATCCTTAGGAAACTGATCTCAATGTTTCTTGTATACGCAATACAGCACACTCTGACCATGTGGCAGTAAAAGTTCCATGATGAAGTCTTGGCCTCTGATTATACAAAATGAAGAGCTGACTACCAGGTTCTAAGTTGGTCTAGATGAGAGATCCATTTCAGTCAATTCTACTTACTGACTTTAATCTGGATTATTGTGAAAAGCAGTATGAAGATGGAATACATAAATGTAAGAGGTTTTATTTATTTGTTTGAATTTTGGGCACCTATTATATACACAAAGTTATTAAGAGGTGGAGATGACTCCAAATGGCTACACGTACTTAGTTGCAAGTCTGTGAGATGGCACCCACCATATACATTGTGCATGCAATACCCAGATACGTGTTGAAGCACACTAAATCTAGAAAACCATTGGCCAAATGGATTTACTTTTTTCCTATGGCATTGTATTGCGTTAGCTTTCTAATTTAAAAGTATTACTCCTGTGTTTCAATGTACCAGTGAGAGCCAAAACAAAACATAAAAGCCCAGGTTGCTTCCTGACAAACTGTTTAAGGACTTTGCTCCTTTAACTCTTCTGACTGGCAAATTTGAAAACAACCTGAAAGCTACTTGACTTAGTTGCTCCCCTGGACAAGTAATACAGCAATACAAAAGCTGGAGGTAGAGAGAGGCAAGAATTCAGTTATGATCTAGCAGGCACTGAATTCTCATCTCCTCCTTAAGCCATCTCAGAAAAGAGGATTTCAAGAGGAAAACAAGGATTATCATTCCCAAACAGGAGGGTTGAGGATTCAGATCTAGATTTGTGAAGATACAGTCCCTGCCACCCCGCAGCTTTTATTAAAACATAAGTGATGTTTTTATTCGATTCATCTAGGCTGACCTGTAGTTAACGCAGGATGGGGTTGGATGGGACAGAAACAAAACTAGTGTTTCCATCATTCCAAATTGAAGAATATTCTGTAAAGACTTCCTTCAAAATCCCAAGTTATTTTCTTAATGGAAAGAACTATCACTACCCTCTTGAGGTATTATGTATTATTGCCTTTAGAAAGTGAACATTTTAAAGAAAATTCCTAGCTAGGGAGATGGCTCAGTAGTCTGCTGCTAAGCCTAAGGTCCAAGTTTGATCCCAGAACTCACACGGAAGAACATGACTGCCAAAAGTTGTCCTTCGACCTCCGCATGCAGTCCATGATGGAGTGCACGCATCACACACACACACACACACACACACACACACACACAAAATAAATAAGTAAATAAATAATTCTTCAAAAGGTAAATACTCAAAAATGTTCTGCATTTCCAATCATCCAAACACTATTTTAAGAATTCTAACCCAAATTATTAATAATATTATTCATAATATTACCTTGAGCTGGCAATAAAAATAAGGGTTACTGAATGCCGGGTGTGGTGGTGCACGCCTTTAATCCCAGCACTCAGGAGGGAGGCAGAGACAGGCGGATCTCTGTGAGTTCAAAGCCAGCCTGGTCTACAGAGCTAGCTCCAGGCCAGCTAGGACTAAAAGGGAGACCCTGTATCAATCAATCAATCAATCAATCAATAAAGTTATTGAAAAACAAAATTTTGTGCTTGAACAATCAATAAAGTAACCAAGTACAAATAGCAAAGTAGGAAATTATTATCCACGGTCATGAAATGTATGCTAACAAAGAAAGGCTTTGGTTGCAGAGTATTTCCTGTGAATGGTTCAAGAGTCAGTGAGATACTCTGTAAGTCACATTTACTAAAAATGACCACAACTATAACCGATAAAACCAGGCTATAAAGTTAAAATAATTAATATACCCAACAAACAAAACACTGTATGATACCTCCTACTCTGGCACTGCTGCCGTGATAGAGACCTTTTATCTGAAATATCTGGTACAAATCTGGCTGTGGACAACAAAGGAGCTCCTGCCAGTCTGACTGGATGACTCGAATAAAGCATGAAAAGGACAGATGTGACACACACTGAGAGGTAAGTGAAGGACATGGGATTCGTGATCAGACGATATGCAAGTAAGTACTAAAAAGAAGTCCCATAACTATGTTAGGCCTCATCTCCCAAAGTAATCTATATCTCCAAAAATGTCACCAGAAGATGTGGATAAAGCCTCCAACATACCAGCCATATGGACCAGTATATCACATGCATCGATAAAGGCCAACACAGATATTGGGGAGGTAAGGGAAAGCAGATACTTATGGAAGCCATGTATATTAAATGATGCATAGACAGGGAAACAGAGAGATGGCAGAAATAGATGTATCAGAAGAGACGATATTATGAATGAGTAGGTCCAAGAATGGTGACTATTATTTCTCCAGAGAAACTGAAAATTCGAAATAGAACATTCAAACTACATGCTTAGTGATCATTTCAAGGTCAAATTTGAAATATCTTAAAACAGTAAAACCCCCAATTGTTGTTTTAACCATATGAATAATCCCATTAATTCACACACACACACACACACACACACACACACACACACACACACACACCTAATCAAAATCTGACATTGAGAAATGAATTGTAATTTTAAATATACTCCATCTGTTCTTACTGATTTGCATACTTGCTTTCAGTTACAGATCCATAAATATAGTACCCTGTCGTTCTGCTGTGCCATAAGGCAATTAGCAGAGTGGAATGCCCACCAATGCAGAGTGCCAGGAGAAGAGGCCCGAAGGTCCTCTCTGACAGATCTTGTCCCAAGTACTGATTTGCGGTAAGACCACAGAAACTTATAACATCTCTAGTTCTAGGGAAAGGTATCAAACATCTCTACGCATAGGCTCTCTGAAGAAAAATGTATAACCTTGTCTAAATTTCTTTTGAGCTCTGAATTGGATGAATCTTAATTTCAAAATCTTAGATGGTGTTAGCTAGCTTTCCAAGGCTGTGATGGAAATGCTTGAGAAAACAACTTCAAAAGAGGAGGGAGTTCTTTTGCCTCCTAGTTTCACAGATGTTAGGCTGAATACCCTGACAGTGGAAGCACATGGCAGAGGCTGGTGATATTGTGGTATACAGACAGACAAAGGATGGGAGGCTGAGAACAAGACAAAGTCCCAAGGACATCCCTCAGTGAGCCAGTACCTTCATCTAGCCCTGCCTCCCACAGTTATTTCCATCTCCCAAAACAGCATCACTAGAGATGAAACAACCCTGCACTATATACACCCTATGGGATTCATGCCTAAATCATTACAAACATCCTTTAAACTATGACAGTTTCCTCTTTCATAAACATGAAGCCAGGTTTCTTGAACCAACACTGCATTTTACATATAGCTTTTCACAATCAGACCTTGTTATATATGTCATAATTTTGTGAAAGAATAGCTTGGAGTTGGGTTTGTGGTCTTTTTGACCTATCCTTGCCTCTGATTCCAGTTATGTGACAAAATATCTGTTTGATATGAAACTTTAATACTTCTACTAAAAAACTAGGAATTTTTCTCTTTTAAAAAATATGTTGTATATTATTTGTTGTGTATGAGTGTACTGCCCGAATGTAGGTAGGTGTACCAATATCAAGCAATGCCCTCAGAGGTCAGAAGAGAGCACCAGATTCTCTTGGAACTGGAGTTATGGATGGTTGTTAGCCATCATATGGGTGCTGAGGATCAAACCCTTGTCTTCTGCAAGAGGAATCAGTGCTGTTAACTGCTGAGCCATCTCTCCAGCCCCTAGGAGAGTCGTCTAAAGGTAATATTTTATCTAACATAAAACAGAAAAACAGAGGCTACCTATTTTAATTTTTTTATTTATTATTTTATGTGTATGAGTGTACTGTCTGCATGTAAGTAGGTGCACCCATGTAATGCAATGCTGCGAAGGTCAGAAGTGGGTGTCGGATTCCCCTGGAACTGGAGTTAAAGATGGTTCTTAGCCGCCATGTGGGTGCTGGGAATTGAACCCGGGTCTTCTGCAAGAGCAGCTGGTGCTCTTAACCTCTGAGCCATCTCTCCAGCCCCAAGGCTACCTATTTTAAACTCTAACTTTTAAACTTGCAAGTTTCTAGATAAGCTAAATGTATGTCTTCCTACATCTAAGAATATAAATATCACTATTGTGAAAACATGGTTTTGGTCTCATGAACATTATGCTCAGGGAACAGACCTGAGACAATTGAGCATATTCTACAATTTCCACCAGAAAAAAAATGTCGACCTGTTTCCTGAAAAAACGATTTGAAACCAAGCACTTACTAATAAAAGATCACAACAATGAAATACTGAACGCTTCCTTTGCTAAAGATTTTATATTTATTAATTCATTTAGTTTTTCTTATTACAATTAATAGAATTAACAAGAACTCTATGAATTAAGTATTGTTGCCTTAACCTTGGGAAAATAAGGAAAATGATGTACAAAGTAATTGGAGAATGTGAAGCAAGTACAATATGGAAAAGGAATTTGAATGCAGGTGATCCGGATGCTGACACGCTGGCCACAGCTACCTGCCCTTAGTGTCCACATGATGGGCTCTGCTCTTGAATTTAAGAGTCTACACATTAATGGAAGACATTCTATCCATATACTTGATAGAATGTATAATGTATGCCTGTTACAAAGGAAGACTGTGTGAGATTCAGAGTATATTTACCCTGTCCCCTAGGAACTTAAGTATTTAGAAAAGAAGCAAAAACTCCATATTTAATAGGAAAAAAACTCCAAGAGCTAAATTTAATACCTGTAAAAGAAAAAAAGTATAAGAAACTAGAAGCAAAGTTAGCGGAGTTATTGAGAAGACATCAGAGCTAAGGTAAGAACAAAGACCAAACTTGGGACTGGCGAAATGGAAAGAAAAAGGCAGTAAAGAAAAATGTGTTTTATGGACATTTTCTCACATATTCCTAAAGTTAGAGCTGCAATTGACTATAGGACACATATAGATAGGATTATGCAGGATATTTCAAGCACAAAATAAAGCAAAAATCTTTCTGATAATCCACTAAATTATTATTACTCTATATTTAGTTAATAAAATTCACATGACTTGTGTTTATCACAGAATGACTAAGTTATCTATTATTCCAGTAGAGTTTATGCTTCTCTGAAAGGGAAATCCCTGGCTCCATTTTTATCTTATTTGCCTAAACCTTCAGGGTCAGACTTTACTTGGGTCATTTGACCTTTTAAAATCGGCAGGAGCAGGCTGGAGAGATGGCCTAGTGGTTAAGAGCACCGACTGCTCTTGCAGAGGACCCAGGTTCCAACCTCAGCACCCACATGGAGGCTGAGAACCATCTGTAACTCCAATTCCAGAACTCCAGTTCCAGGGGAATCCGACACCCTCTTCTGACCTCCGCATCATTGCACGACATGGGTGCACAAACCTACATGCAGCAGTACACTCGTATAAATAAATAAATAAATAAATAAATAAATAAATAAATAAATAAATAAAATTTTAAAAAAATTTTTTAATTGGCAGGAGCATCTGCCATGCTTCCCTGGAAGCTATTTCTCTCCTCACCTCACTTTCTACCTACTTTGTCTTTCTTTGGAAAGTGCTAAACAAATCTTAGTAATTTCTGTGAAAAGCGTTATGAGGGGTTCAACAATGATCAGAATTCATTCTACAGATTGATCCATAGTAACTCCACTAGTTCAAACTAATTATGAGAATTAAGTCAAAAGACTTCTTAGAATCTGATAATTAATGCAGCTGTAGAAATTGGCAGGCCCTCCAACAAAACAGGTTACTATTTGGTACTGGGGGGAAACATGGCCTATAAATTTACTTCTTTCTTGCTTAAAATAATTTATTTACTATTTTATGTGTATGAATGTATTGCCTGCATCAGTGTAGGTGTACACCTGTCATGCAGTGCACACAGAACCCAGAAGAGGGCGTTGGATTCTCCTGGAACTGCAGTTACACATAGTAGTTAGCCACCATGTAGGTGCTGGGAATTGAACCAGGCCCTCTGTGCTCATAAACACTGAGTCATCTCTCCAGCCCAAGGCTTTTCGTTCTTTGGGTAAATTAGAATACTACGCAGAATTTTCATTTCAAAATCCAAATCATTTTGATCACTACATTCTACGAATAAAGAAACTAACACAAAATCTGATTAATGGCTAAGACCAGAATCATTTAGGTAATATAAAGCACATCAGTACTGGGAATCACATTTACCTAGAATTACCTTTCTTTTTTTTTTAATTTTTTTAATTAATTTTTTATTTATTTCCGTATGTATATGAATGAACTGTCTGCATGCAAGTTTGTGTACCCATGTTGTGCAATGCCGCGGAGGTCAGAAGAGGGTGTGGGATTCCCCTGGAACTGGAGTTCTCCTGGAATTGGAGTTTCAGACGGTTCTCGGCCACCATGTGGGTACTGGGGATCGAACCCGGGTCCTCTGCAAGAGCGGTCGGCGCTCTTAACCGCTAGGCCATCTCTCCAGCCCCAGAATTACCTTTCACCAGACTAAAACTTTTTTTTTNACATTCGAGGGGCCGGGTGTGGTGGCACACGCCTTTAATCCTAGCACTTGGGAGGCAGAGACAGGTGGATCTTTGTGAGTTCAAGGCCAGCCTGGTCTACAGAGTGAGTTCTAGGACAGCTGAGGCTACAGGGAGACCCTGTCTCAAAAAGACCAAAAAAAAAAACCAAAAAACCTACATGCGAGTATTTACTCCAGGGACCACAAGGAGTCTGCGTCTTGCACAGAGCTCCATGTGACCTGAAGGTACTGTTGGAGATAGCTCTTCTTCACCTCTTTCTCTCTCCCATACTTTATACTGTCTGCATTTGCTGGTTGGCGCTCATTTGCTGTCCTGATAAGGTAACATTTATCCAGATTTCTCCATGCCTTCTCAGTTCCAGAGGAGCCAGAACAAAGCCTTGTGACACCCCAGGTCTCTGGTTGCAAATCAACCATCCATCGATCCCCGGCCAGTGGAGTACAAGTGCACTCAGTCTAGGACAGTCTGTAGGACTCCTTTAATGAGTGGCCTCAGGGATGGGCAGGGTATACAGTCAGCCACCACATGCCCCTCATGGGGTCACTGAGACTTCTGTCATAATTCTTGGAATCTCAGACTCTTAAGTGTTGGGTGTCCTGTTAAAGTGCATGGGCCAGAGAAGCCCCAAGGAGAACAGGGGCAGCTTTGTGCTTCACTGGCCCATCTGAGAGTCAGGCTTGCTCTCAGAAGCCAAGGCTTGGGAGAACAGCCTGAAGTGGAAGCCCGAGCCTCGATGACGTACTTGCTGCTATTTCCCTTGCTTGTGGAATTGCTGCTTATAAAAGGAGGCATTGCTGGGTGCCAAGTCACTGACGTGCTTGTATCTCTGTATAGCTCTCCAGGGAGGCCTGCTGTTGTTTGAGGCCCTTCCATGGCCATATGGCATACACCTGGGTCAGCAGGAGCTACTAGTGGATGGAAAGTAGCACCTGGCATTGCTTAGTGTAGATCCCATGAGAGACTAATCATGGGACACGTTGCCAGTTGTTTTTTCTACTGGAGGCAAGAATTGTGAAGGGGAAGGCCTGAGAGGCATGCACTGTGTACCACTTTTGGGGTTCAGGGTGGGTGTTATCCTGAAATGGTACTCCACCTCCAGCTTTTTTTTTCCCCTGAGTGAAGGTGTATTACAGTATTTTATTTTATTATTTTATTTTATTTTTGGTCTTTTTGAGACAGGGTCTCCCTGTAGCCCCAGCTGTCCTGGAACTCACTCTGTAGACCAGGCTGGCCTTGAACGCACAGAGATCCACCTGCCTCTGACTCCCAAGTGCTAGGATTAAAGACATGCGCCACCACGCCTGGCCAGACTAAAATGTTTTTATAAACATATCAGTGTTTGACAATATATAGAATCATTTCTGTTAAATATATGGGCAACTCTCAACTAAGCTGTTATTTTTTTTTTTTACTTTATGTATGTGAATGTATTGCCTGCATGTATGTAACTGCAGCCATGTCACACAGTGCCCAGAGAGGTGAGAGAGGGTGTTGGATCCTTTGGAACTGGAGTTAAAGACAGTTGTTAGCTGCCTTGTTGGGCACTGGGATATGAAACCAGGTCCTCTGTAAGAGCAGCCAGTGCTCTTAACCAGTGAGTCGTCTCTCCAGCTCTTAAGCTGTTGTTTTAAAAACTTATTCAAGGTGGCTGGAGAGATGGCCTAGCGGTTAAGAGCACTGACAGCTCTTGAAGAGGACCCAGGTTCGATTCCTAGCACCCACATGGCGGCTAAGAACCGTCTTTAACTCCAGTTCCAGGGGAATCCGACACCCTCTTCTGACCCCCGCGGCATTGCACAACATGGGTGCACCAACCTACATGCAGACAGTACACTCATACACTTAAAAAATAAATAAATAAAATTAAAAAGAATAAAAAAATAAAAACTTATTCAAATAATTAAATTCCAATCAGAAAAAAATGGGGCATACAAAGCTACTTTGGTTCTTTACAATCTTCATTTCCTCTTTGAAGCAGGATCTTGCTAGTAGCTCAGGCTGGGTTGGAACCAGCCTTGTAGCTCTCTCTTCATGTCCTAATAACCCTGCCTGAGCCTGCTGATTGTTGGGAATTCAGCTCCGAACCATTACACGCTTTTCTAAGTTAGAAATGTTCTTAAGTTGTTCTCATTATTTTGCTGATGTGCAGTTAACTTTGTGTCATGATAGCAACAAATCTTCTGTGAAAGATAATCAGTGTGCTTTGCTTTTGCACAACAGCTCTGTGTGTGTGTGTGCGTGTGTGTGTGTGTGTGTATGTGTGTGTGTGTGTATCTGTGTCTATGTCTGTCTGCTGCAGGTTCATGTATGCACAAGTGTGTAGAGACTAGAATTCGATGCCAGGCGTCTTCCTTGAATGCCCTCCACCTTACCTTTGGAGACAAGGCCTCTCATTGAACTTGGCACTCACAGACTGGCTTCACTGGCTGGCCAACAAGTAAGTTCTGGAGCTTCTTTCTCCCCCCCCCCCAATAACACACACTCTGCACTGATGTTACAGGCATCTTCCACCACACCTGGCTTTTACATACGCATTGGGAATCTGAACTCAGGTGGTCTTGCTTCTGAGAACTTTTACTAAGTCACACCCCCAGCCACAACTCTCCTTTTTATACTATGGCATAATACTATTATTAGTACTGAGCAAATTAATTAACATTCACTAGGACTGACCAAGGAAGGTGATAGTAGACAAAGTGATCCAACACTTGAGAGTCAATAAATAAGTGCAATTTACTGCAATTTTATAAAATTGATGCTTCTTGATGGTGCTAAGGGAGGATGGAAGACAATGATTAGTTTTGCTGAAAAAAAAATCAGAAAAGTCCTCACAGGAAAGTGCTCTTAAAGATGCTCACTGTTGGGGCTGGAGAGATGGCCTAGCGGTTAAGAGTGCCGACCGCTCTTACATAGGACCTGGGTTCGATCCCCAGCACCCACATGGTGGCCGAGAACCGTCTGAAACTCCAATTCCAGGAAAACTCCAGTTCCAGGGGAATCCGACACCCTCTTCTGACCTCTGCTGCATTGCACGACACGGGTGCACAAACTTGCATGCAGACAGTACATTGATACACATACAGAAATAAATAAATGCCGGGTGTGGTGGCGCACGCCTTTAATCCTAGCACTTGGAAGGCAGAGGCATGCGGATCTCTGTTTGAGCTACAGGGAGACCCTGTCTCAAAAAGACCAAAAAAAAAAAAAAAAAAAGATGCTCACTGTTGTCATTTACATAACTCAGATATCCAGCTAGCTCCCCACCACACCCCTCCTAACTGGAGTCTAGAGGTGTCCAAGATGTCTGTGAGAACCAGATTCTGAAAGCAGGTCTCACTTTCCCATGTAGCTTGTTGGCTTCTCCCAGTGTACTAATGCTGAACAGTTTGTATTCACAATCTTCTAAATTCAACCCTCAAATAGAAAACATTCAATTTAACCATTCAGTGATAAACACAAGTCATGTGAATTTTATTAACTAAATATAAAGTAATAATAATTTAGTGGATTATCAGAAGGCTTTTTGCTTTATTTTATGTTTGAAATATCCTGCACAATCCCATATATATAGTCCTATAGTCAATTTTAGCTCTAAATATGTCAAAGAGGCATGCTTCCCGTACAAGGTAAATATCCAGTACCCATCAGTTATTGCGTGAGATGTGAAAATTAGGTTATATGGAGAGTCTTTTGTATTTTATCCCGTTACTATCAAATGATCTGTTTCAAAAGTTAAAAAAGATAGTAAGATAAAAAAAAATCACTTAAAGCAACAAAAACAATTATTTAGAAGGTGTTCACTAGCCTTAACTTTTTCACTTCTCCAAATGAGGGGCTTTTCCTTAACATGTTTCTTTATAAGAATCCCATTCTTCTCAAGGCATCTCAATACTTACTTGATGCTTAAAGTGTATTTTTAAGTCCCAAAGAAGATGCTTACCATGCTTAAATAAGAAGAGCCAAACCTGTGCTAATGAAGTCATAACTGGTTCAAGGCACAGTGCTTTCTCATCTTTCTTCTTAGGAAGATGAACATATTTTAATTTGGGGATTTCAGAACATAACCAGTACTCACATTGAAAGATAGAACTACTCCATTCTGAAGAATGTAATGAATGCCAAAGTAAGTGTAAATGCTTAAAATAGTCATTAGGATTATACTGAGTGCCCTGTGGCAAAAAAAATCACCAATGTATGGGATGGTTATTGTATTCAGATCATTATTTTTCAAAGATAAATACAATATGCTCTCACACTAGACCATAATCTCCCTTATGGTTTGGGGTATATGGTAGCTAATGAACCTCTAACCAAACTTATCAGACTTCAACTTGTCTTATTAAATAATAGAAACATTCATAATATGAATTACGAATTATTTTAATTTACGTGTATGTGTGTGTTTGTGACTATATACCACATGTAGCCAATGGAAGCCAGAAGCGGGTGTCAGATTCTCTGGAGCTGGAGTTACAGGCTATTAGGAACAATGTCATGTGGGTCAGCGACCCAAACTTTATTCCTCTGGAAGAGCAGAAAGAGCTCCTAACCACTGAGCCAGTGGTTTTTGAAGTTTCACAATTGTTCTGAGTTCTAAGTAAGAGACAGGAAAAAAAACCTAATTTGGGAACCTCCATTTACCTTATAAAGAAAATGAATGTGGTTTTCATTTCATGGGCCTGGGCCTATTAGGATGAATATAAAATACTGATATTTATATGTCTGGATGAAATAAAAGAAGGATGGGATGATGATGGTAAATAACTGGCCAAGTGGGCAGCATCCGGAAGACGGAAATGTGGAAAGATGTCCATCTTTTCATCATGTGTTCATCTGTCATCCCAGCCCTTGAGAGACTGACACAGCAGGAGAATGTGTTGGGGAGCAGCCTAGACACATGGTAAGACCTTGCCTCAAAAACAAAACACAAGAAGATTATCTCCTTCTTCCAGTTGGAAAGTCTAAGCTCATACAGTGTAATGTTTGAGAAACACCCACCTTAGATCTCTACCACACCTTCTGCCTGCCTCTTGTACTTTCCAGCGACGTACAACAATATTTCTTTGGTCTTTTTGAAACAGGGTCTCCCTGTATCCCCAGCTGGCCTGGAACTCACTATGTAGACCAGGCTGCCCTTATTCTCATAGAGTTCCACCTGCCTCTACTTCCTAATGCTGAGTTTAAGGTGTGTACCACCATGCCCAGGTATAACAATATTAAAAATTTAACAACTGTATAATAAAAGAGTTTTAAACTAAAGATCACAAGGAAATGGGATACATCATTTTATTATTGTTGGATTTCCCACTGTCTATCAAACCTGCCATAAATTTACTCCTCTTAAAAATCCTGTCTTGAAAATGCTTGATACAATAAAAAGTAAAAGAATTTTTTTAAAGGGAACAAATAGATTAAAAGCTAAATTATGCTAACTTCTGCCCAAAACAGTAAACTTCTGCATCAAAAAATTTTAAAAGACTGAGAAAACGATGAATGACATGTATGGCAGAGTGCATGAGCTCTGGTAGAGTTGGGGCAAGAAAGGGGGAGTGGGTCTAGATTTGTTTAAGAAATGTGTGAAATACACAAAGCTTCAATTAAAAAATCGGTAAAAACTTTAAAAAGCTAAATTAGGGTCTAATACAGTACACCTATAATGAGGTGATTCTAAAGAAGTAAGAATTAGTCTAAATGATTTATCATTCCTTTGAATTGTGAATGAAATATATCTGCAATCTCTCCATGCCTTTAGGGCAGGCGATAGGTGAACCTGGTAGAAGAGGGTAGGAAGAAGAGTATCACAGCCCTGAAGAGTAACAATCTAGCCTGCATTTGTCTTCCAATCTGAATTTTCCAACTATGCAATGTTGTAATAAAGTGTTGACTTACCAGGAGTGAAATGAGATCATATTGAACTCAAAACCAAATGGGAAAACTAAACCTAGGTTCGAAAATAAGCCTTCGTTTTAAATAAATTGACTATATCTGAGTTTTTTTTTTAATTCAAATATGTCACTAAGGTTCTCTTTGACAAAGATGCTCTATGATGATTTTATAGAGTCAGCACTGCCTGTGTCTCAGTTTCAAGGCTTCCCTGAATCCCTTGAGACTAACAAAGACAAGGTTTTATGTGACTACCTATATGGCATTCTATTAAGATCCAGTAACTTAATGGTGAGAACTTCTTTTAAAAAATTAAAGTATCTCAAGATTATTTTTTTGTAAATCATCATGAGGTAGAAAGTTACCCATTGAAAGTGTGTTTACACAGTTATGCTAAGAAAGGCCAGGATAAAAAGAAATCTCCTGATGGGTATATCCTGTTGCCATAACTGGCCTGGAACTCACTATGTAGACAGACTGGCTTCCATCGCACAGGGATCTGTCTGCCCCTGCCTCCAGAGTGCCGGGTTTAAAGGCACGTGCCACCACACCGGATACCAATATAATAGCCGTCCTTGATTATAATGCTCCAAAATGGGAGGTTTCTTCCCAAAGCAAGTGCTAGCTAAAGCGCAAAGTATGTAAGCTGTTTCATTCATTATGGAAGAAAAATCATCACTTACAAAACAGAGTAGCAGTCAGTAATAAATTATGTACAAGTGCCTGGGCATGGTATTTCAATCATTTCAGTATTTTTATCCTCCTAAAAAAAGTGTGTCAGAAATGAGGCATGAAAAGCTATTAACTGAACCATTCACACATGGAAGAGATGTTGTTGTCAGTTTGTTCTTTCAATGGAAATAATGAACAACTGATTTATTTATATCTGGTAATTATTATAATATACCTTCATTTTCCCTCATCTCACTGCATTATAGTCATGTTGTAATTATCTTATTTCTTATCTGATCTAAAATCACTTTCCCATAAAAATATCTTCTTTCCCAGGCTTTCCCTTAACTTCCTTTTCTTTGGCCTCAGGTGGAATTTTTACTCACTCAGCTCTTTTGTCTCATCTTCTCTTTCAATTTTCTGTCTTCTTCCCTGGGCAGAATTTATCCATACCCTAAACGTACTTAATTAGACGCTGAAATATGGATTTTTCTAAAGTCAATGCAGAATACATTTGTATGTGTACCATGGCTTATAAAGTGAAACCTGTCAGCTTCCACCTCATCATTTTCACATTTTTTGTTGTTTGTTTGTTTTTCTAAAATGGAAGTAAACAAAGATAACAGAGGCTGATCTGCACTCAGAGTGAACAAACTCTTGATCTGAAAAATCAAGGAAAGAGGGTCTGGAGAAATGGCTCAGTTGGTAAAGTTCCTGCTGCACAAGCACTGAGGACCTGGGTCAAATCCCCAACACAAACCTGCGGGGGTCTGTGACTCAGGGCAGGAACCTGGAGGCAGGAACTGAAGCAGAGACCACGGAGGAACGCTCCTGTGCTGCCTCCTCACCCCTGGCTGCTCAGCCACCTTTCCTGTACTGCCCAGCTCCCACCTGCACAGGATGGCACCACCCAGAATGGGCCAGGCCTCCCTCTGTTAACAACCAGGAAAATGCCCCAAGGTCACGCCCACAGGCAATCTGAAGGAGCTAATTCCTAAGTGAGGTTCCTTGTTCCCAGGTTCCTCAAGTTGACAACCATCACACAGGCAAATTATCCTTGGTAGTTAATATACCATAACTATGTCCTCTGCCTTCTTGAGACCCTGAGGCTCTCTGACTTACCCATCTACCCTCTCATGCCAGCCACAAGCTGAAGAAGTAATATGTTTTCAATAATACCCAAGCCTACCTGGATAGTAATTTAAACATGATTTTATGGTTCAATTCAAGCTTTTTTTTTGTCTTTTTGAGACAGGGTCTCCCTGTAGGCCCAGCTGTCCTGGACCAGGCTGGCCTGGAACTCACAAAAATCTGCCTGCTTCTGCCTCCCTAGTGCTAGGATTAAAGGCATGTGCCACCACGCCCGGCCAATTCAAACTATTTCTTACATCACAGTGAGAGAATTAAGACTAGATTTTACATTTTGAAAATCTTAAAGTACAGAGTTTTTATATGCCATATTAATAAAGGATGAAATGTCAATAAATAAAATTCCCAAAATTAAGGTTTAAAATTGAATGTATTTTCAAAATTTACCTAAAATTTTACAGTGAGTAACTTCAGTCATAATCCATAAAAAGTCCATATATGGAGAAAATAAAACAAAACTTTATCTGCAACAGCTCATGGGTTCAGTCACATGCAGTATTTCATTTGTATGTATATGTTTCAGCTTTAACTGCCAGAGATATGAAGCATGAAATACAGATAGAGACAACAAATTCCACCTGATATGCAAATTACATTTTAATGTAACATCCCAGGATTCTCTAAAGTAAGAAATAAAAAATTGATGCAAGAGCTGGAAATATTTTTAAAATGTTACAAAATTTTAATTGAATTTTTGTGAATTTCATACAATATATGTTGCGTGTATTTAGATACACGCCCTTAACTTCACCCCCTACTGCCCTCTGCCCAATTTCAAGTTTTATATATATATATGTATATATATATATATATATATATGTATATACATATATATATATACACACATATGTATATAAAGAGAGAAAGAGAGAGAGAGAGTCAGGCTTGTGTCCTCAAATACACTTCAGTATGGGTTCATCCACTGGAGCCCGGTCAAAAATTTTTAATTAAAACATGAATTAGAGCCAGGTGTGGTGACCCATGCCTTTAATCCCAGCACTCAGAAGGCCAGCCTGGTCTACATAGCAAAGTTCCAGTCCATATGAGGCTACAGGGAGATGCTGTCTCAAAAAAAAAATCAAATAAATATGAAATCTAAAAACAAATATAAAAAATAAACATGAAATCTAAAAATAAATTTAGAGTCAGTATTCTATTTACCAATAACTAATATATGCAATACATTTTAATGTTAAACATTGCAATAAGGTGTTTATATTCATTTTTAATTATATTCAGGCAAGTTTCTGAACTGCAGTTCATTATGTTCAGGGCATAACCTTTGTGAAAACAGAAATGTGTTCTAAATCGAGCAAAATAAATTTATGAACCTGGATAATATAAAAATACAATTAAAAATTCAGTTTAAGTGAATTATTAAAACAAGATCATACAATATATATTTATTCTGGAGTCTATAGATTTCTTCCCTTGCTGGCATTAAGTTTTGTTACAGTAAAAATCTAGATAAAATTGTCCCAGCTGAATTGTCAAGACATACATAAAATTGAGTAACAAATTCACATCAGGGGCTGGAGAGATGGCTCAGCAGTTAAGAGCGCTGGCTGCTCTTGCAGAGAACCCGGGTTCGAGTCCCAGCACCCACATGGCTGCTAAGAACTGTCTTTATCTCCAGTTCCAGGGGAATCCAACGCCCTCTCTGACCTCCGTGGGACAGTACACTCATACACATAAAACAAAAAAAGAAAAGAAATTCAAATCATTGATTCTCACATTTACTTTGTCTTAATATTCACTATTGATAAGCCACTGTGGCTATGAATTTTAACATGGTATGGGTCAGGGTTCAGGAAATGTCTTAGAAAAGATGGGCTTTTCTCTGCTAAAGACTCAGCCCTCAATTGCCTCCTTTTCACTGGCTGGGTTGGAAGAGCATGTCAGTGTAGAGCGCAAGGCAGCTTTGGGACAACCCTCATTGAGGGCATCTCTAAGCCAGAGCTGATGTGAAAATTTAAATTTGGACAACTGAACAATTAGAATCATATATTATGACAGCCTATGGAACGGGGGGATACTGATTGGATCAGCTTAGAAACTCACGGTTCTAAAACGCCAAGCCCAAATGTCTTCTCTGAGAACCACTTTGGCCGGACATACTGTAGACTCTATTCTGGTCAATTGCCTGACTTTCTTCAAGAATCCACCTACCTCTGCCTAACATAACGCTCCCAGAGGCAATCAGCTTAATCAGCTTATAAACAGTACAAATGTTACATAAAAATCATGAGACCAAAGCCAAAGTCAGGTGAGGAGAGAGAGTTTATTCTCGATAGTGGGCTACCAACCTATGTGGTGGTTTTCCCACTGTACAAACAAACTGACTCTTGTCACCAAGTTTGCAAAACAGCCATACAGGAGAGAGGCCCAAGGATTATTTGGTAGGCATTACTTTTTCCATTAGCAAACTTATGGTAATAATATAAAGAATTCTATGATCTGGAAACAGTTAAGGAAAATGACAGGTCAGAAACCATATGTCAGATTACAGAGTCAAAAGGGATTTATTTTCAGATCTACTCCTTTGTTTTCGTAACAGCATTCTATGAAGCTCTAAGTAAATATTCAAATCACCTAGAGAAATGTTGCAGTTTACATTCTTTTTTGCTTGCTCACTTCCCAATTATTTTGGGAGTTATGAATTTGCGGGAAAATTAAATGGCTGTTGTCTTTCCTTTTCTACATATCATGTTCAAGAACAGTAAGTCAGATCTTAACACACCAGTCAACTATTCCATAGGCATCATTCTGCAGGTCATATTAATTGCATTTGCTGCAGTGGTATAATAATTTATCATAAATGTCTTAAATTGCAGTATTTGAACATATGCCAGGAAATAATAACTTTCCCCAAAGCATGAATCATGAGCCTGAAATACACAATGCACCTCAAAGGTGTTTAAAACTCTAAGAGGCGACTTAGTCACATGATGGAACATTGACCATTTGATTTGAGTGTTGACCTTCTAAAGGCAGAGATCACAGAACAATTCAGTGTTTTTGAAATGTGACCATCAAGCCAGGCGTGGTGGCACACGCCTTTAAATCCTAGCACTTGGGAGGCAGAGACAGGCAGATCTTTGTGAGTTCAAGGCCAGCCTGGTCTACAGGGTGAGTTCCAGGTCAGCTGGGGCTACAAGGGGACTCTGTCTCCAAAAGACAAAAAAAAATAAAAGAAAATAAATGTGACCATCAAAAATAAAATATTTAAAATGGGTCAAAATGGAAGTTTCTCAGATAATTTCTCCATTAAAATGCAGAGACCCTGGGAGCCACACTAGATCAGCCCTCCCTTCTCTTTATTGAGTTTCTGTAAAAGAGCAGTTTTCATTCATATAATATATATATATATATATATATACTATATGAATGTATATATAGTATATATTATATACATATATACACTCTATGGTATCTCAGGTATCTAGAAAGGAATTTGATTGGAACAGAGAGTCTGAGAATTAGTCGAGCTTTATACAAAGAAAACAAAGGAATGGCATTACCTAACATATCAATTTTATTTAGAACAACAGCTCAAATAAATCTGAGTGTCCTGAACCCTAAATATCTGCAGTCAGTTTTATATACAGTCTGCTTAATTGATCTTGTTTATATGACTAGTAAATATCTACAAGATAAAAGAAAAATTAAAAATACTGTCAAAGGCCATTATTTACATTTATTCATATCATATGTGTATGTATACATATATGCTCCTACATCTCAATACACATCCATGTATGTTTATGCATATTTGAATGTACTAGATCATGTTCATCTAGATGTATACATATATATGCATATACTCAATAACATTTAATGAGAACTTAGTGTGTTGAAGGCACCATCAGGAATTAAAAGAAGAAAAGAAGCAGAGGACAGACTGAAAGAAGCTAAAGTGGATGCAACACAAGTTTCAGAATAAGTGAAATAGGAATGTTATTTATAAATAATGAAAAAGAACAATGATAAAAATCTAAGCCACGTAGCCCAGACTGGCCTCAAACTCCAGATCCACCTGCCTCTGCCTCTTCAGCATATTCCACCATTGTGTGCCACCACGACCAGAGGTCATAATTTTGATGTATATGTGACAATTATATAGGCATTTATTGGAGTAATACAAAGGGGAGAGTAAAACAAAAACAAAAAGACTGGGTTAAAGAAATGAATGATATGGTTGAACTCTGCCCAAAACAACAAGCCTCTGCAGGGAAAAACTTTGGAAAGACTGAGAGAAAGATGTAAGACATGTACAGCAGAAGGCATGAACTGGGGTGGGATGGGGGCAGGGAGAGGGGAATGTGTCTAAACTGGACTAAAAGATAATGAATGAAATACACAATTCATCAATAAAAGTATTTAAAAATCTAAGCCAGACTAGAACAAGCTGGATAAGAGTAAAAATAAATAAATAAATAAACATATCCTACTTTGGATCTGTTTGACTTTCACCAAGGTCAACTTGCCCCTTGGGTTTATGCTTCCTTAATAAAACACAGAAGAAAGTTAACCATGCGATCTGCAAAGTTAACATTTGGAGTCTGCAAGTACCAACATTAGGAAAAAAAATATAGTCCATAGGTTTGAATTAAACCAGAAGGTGCAAGGACCATCCTTCACTTGAAATGGCTTCACTGAGGAATAGCAATCCCAGCTAACACGAATTCCATTACCTTTTCCCTTTCGCGATTCCAAATTGATGGAGGCAATGGTTAACAATAAATTTGGGTTGAGGTGCCAGAACTCAGAGAAAGACAGAACTCCATCTAAAAACTAAGTTTACAAAATCGTTTCTGCCTCTAATATGCTGCAAAGATGAGCGAGCAAGGAATAGAAGAGTGGGTAAACAAAATGTTTAGAAAAAAAGCTTTTCTCACATAAACTTTTTATGAAACAATGAGTGCATTGTGGCATCTCATTCAGAATTTTTTTAATGTAAAAATTCAATTAGGAAGCCATGGAAACCACAGGATAAAAGGTAAAAGTTTTATCATTAATACAGAACATCTTGATTCAAAAGTTTGGTAATAAAATCAAGGTTAAATGAAATGTCATGAAGCTGTGCAATTAGGTTAATAATGAGGTGCCTTGGGGATCATTGCAGGCACAGGTGCTCCATATAGTTATTAATGACTTGAAGGAGTTGTGAGTAATATGAAATCACATTCAGGAGACTTCAGGGATATTTATAGCCATCAGAGCAGGTGAATGCCTGCTTTTTCTTGCTCCATTCAAGAGTAATTACTTAACATACTACAGCAAATAGTCAACAAGAGAAAGTTAATATATGTGGAATTACTCTAGTCTTCTCACCATGATAATAGCTTCAGAAATAGTTAATTGCCTTTCGGACAAGAGAGGGCATATCTAAGCCATCTGTCCAGTGAACAGCCCTTGTGTGAAAAAAAATACTCAAAAAGAAAGCTGAAATGAAGAATAATATAAGAAAACAGTTACCTGAATCAGCAGATATTCCTGAAAATTCTTACAAGAGATTTGCTTAATGGAATGACACTGTTGGAATTATCCCACTACACATTGGGATTACCTAGCAATCAGTCTTCACTCCTAACATCCATTCACTGGTGCTCCCAGCTGTATCTAGGACGGGAATGAAGTTTACAAGGATATTTTCTTCGTATCTCCATTGTTCCTTTCTTTTTTTAAAATTTTATTTATTTATTTATTTATTTATTTATTTTTATGTGTATGGATGTACTGTCTGCATGTAGGTTTGTGCACCTGTGTCGGGCAATGCCGCTGAGGAGAAGAGAGCATCGGATTCCCCTGGAACTGGAGTTAAAGATGGTTTTTAGCCGCCATGTGTGTTCTGGGAATCGAACCCGGGTCCTCTGCAAGACCAGTTGGTGCTCTTATCCGCTGAGCCATCTCTCCAGCACCCCCCCCCCCATTTTTCCTTTCTAAATGACTTCGCTGACATCACGTTTGTATGTTAATCTTCCTGTACTGAAGATCTCAAACTCAGAAAATCAAAAGTAATTCCTTTTCACAAGATAGTGGAAGAGTGACCAATGGCAGCAAGAGACATATTATTCCCTTCCTTCATCCCAAGGTCACTCACTGATTCTCCATATACTAGGAAAGTTTCTTTATAACATCATTTGGCAGTGTATAGAATACCTTAAGTTATATGTTATAAACTCAAGGTATTTTCTGAGTCCCTATTTTATCTAAAGAATAATGAAATAGGAATGAACAAAGAAAAATAAAACTTGGATTGTCCCCAATAGAACTCAGAAAGCCCCATCTCCTCTGAGTTCCCAATCCTAGTTCATAAAATTTACAGATAAATGTGTCCTTAGTCTTAGACTTTAAAATATATTAAGATTATTAATATATTAAGATCCAGAAGTATTTATCTGAGAATATATAATAATTTTTTTGTCTTTTTGAGACAGGGTCTCCCTTTAGTCCCAGCTGGCCTGGAGCTCACTCTATAAACCAGGCTGGCCTTGAACCCAAAGAGATCCACTTGCCTCTGCCTCTCAAGTTCTGGGATTAAAGGTGTGAACCACCACACCCAACATAGTAATAATTTTTTAACTTTTTAAGATGGAGCATCATGTACTCCAGGCTGGCCTCGAACTCACTGTGTATTTGAGACTGGCCTTGAACACTTAATCATCCTGCCTCTACCTCCCCAAATACTGGAATTACAGTACCATGCCCAGCTTCAAATATTATGAATTTTGTTTCTTTGTTTCAGGGCCAGGGTTGACCTAGAACTCATAACAATCCTACTGCCTCAGCTTTCCAAGTGTTAAGATTACAGATGCAAGCCACTATACTGTTAAGGCTTGTTTTCTGTTTTACTTTCTACCATGAGGAAAATACATTGACCCATAACACCCACTTTTGCATTTGAGAAATACTTAGCTAACCTTCCAAATTTCAGAGAAAATGAAAAGGTTTGGAGCTAAGAAATGGAGCTAGAATGGAGCCAGATGACAATGGTGTCACATAGCCAAACGGCTTTATAAAATAATCACTAGTCCTTGTATTCATGTAAAAGCTGTCTAGTGCTGGGTGTGGTAGCGCATGCCTTTAATCCCAGCACTTAGGAGACAGAGGCAGGCGAAATCTCTGTGAGTTCAAGGCCAGCCTGTTCTACATAATGAGTTCCAGGACAGCTGTCTCAAAAAAAGACCAAAAAAAGGTGTCAAGTTTATTTATGACATGATTAGTTCATGTTTAATGCTTGAGTTCCAGATATATTCTGGATATTAATCCCCATTGGATGAATGTGTAGCAAAGATTTTTTTCCCTGCTATATAGACTATATTTTCATACTCTTATTAAAAGCCTTGTGGAAACTTTTTAATGGCATTAACTAACATATGTTTACTGTCAGATGTGGTGGCACACACTTTTAATTCAAGTACTCAGAGGCAGAGTTGGGTGGATCTCTCTGAGTTTGAGACCAGCCTGGTCTATACAGCAAGGTCCAGCCAGGGTTACACACTGAGACCCTGCTTCCAAAAAGTTGTAAATTATTTTTAAAGGGAATGTTATTGAACTCTTGATATACTACATTTCAATAAAATATAATTTTTCTAATTTCTGAAAAGCAAAAATCTGTTACTGTGGTTTTTTTTTCTTTATTCTAATGGTCTTGAACCAAATTTGGCACATCTCTGTAATATATATATATATATATATANCTGTATTGAGCATTAATTTCATCTTAATATTTATTTTATATGATTTCAGATTCCCTTTCTTGTTATTGAATATTACAAAATAATGGGTTTCATTATGTATTTCTTTCTTTCCTTTTTTTTGGGGGGGAGGGGTCTTTTCCAGACAGTCTCCCTGTAGCCCCAGCTGTCCTGGAACTCACTCTGTAGACCAGGCTGGCCTTGAACTCACAAAGATCCACCTGCCTCTGCCTCCTGAGTGCTAGGATTAAAGGCGTGCACCACCACGCCCTGCCCTTATGCGTTTTCAAATACAAACATCACCAGTGCTTTAATGGTAGAAACCCTCTTTACACTTGGACACCACCCTTTCTCACTTTCCTCTTTCCTGTCTCTTCATACTCTTTCTTCTACTTTATATCTTTTTTCAGAGTCCACATATGAGAGAAATATGTTGTATTTGATTTTATGATTTTCTCTTATTTCACTTAACATAAGGATCCCTTTTCATTTTCCCACAAAGTTTGGGGTTTCATTCTCTTATATTTTGTTCTTAATGGATGAATAGTACCCCCATCAGGTATGCATGTCACATTTTCTTTCCTATTTATCCTTTGATAGGCACCTAGGCTGAATCTATGACCTAGCAATTATGCTAGCACCACAGTAAACACGACCTGCAGGCATATGCTAGATGTCTCCTTTGATCTCTTTTGCTAAATATGTAGAAGTGATATGATTGGATCTTTTGCTAATTCCCCTTTTACTGCTTTTCTAGGAACTACCACACTGAAATGCATGGTAGCTAGTCAAATCGACAGTCCCTGCCAACAATGAATAAAAGTCCCTTTTCCCTCACATTCCTGCCAATGTGTGTTTTTGTTTTCTTGATGATAGTCACTCTGACTGGAGTGAGATGAAATCTCAAGGTAGTTTTCATCTGTGTCTTCTTCACAGCTGAGCGCATTCAACATGCATCCACGCCTGCAGAGTTGTATTTCTTCATTTAAAAGGTGTCCAGTTCGTTTGGCAATTTATTTATTACATGGTTATTTTAGTGTTCAATGTTTGAGTTTCAAATATATTCTAGACATCAATCCCAGTTGGATGAATGGGTAGCGAAGACCTTTGTCCTGCTCTATAGTGTATTATCTTCATTCTGTTAAGAGCTTTGTGGAAGCTTTTGAATGGCATCAACCCCATTTGTCAATGCTTGCTATTACCTCTGGAGCTATACGAATCTTTGCAAAAAGTCCTGGCTATGTTTTTATTTTCAAGTGTCTCACCTGTGTTTTTCTCTGGTAGTACCACTGCTTCATGGCCCCATTAATATCTTTGATCTATTTAAGTTGGTTTTTATACAAGGTGAAGAGTGGAGATCAAGTTGTAGGCTTCAACATATGGATATCCAGTTTCCCAGAACCATTCATTGAAGACACTGTCTTTTCCTCAATGTATGTGTTTGAGATATTTGTCAAAAATCAAATGGTTATAGCTGCATCAGTCTAGGTCTTTTACATTATTACACAGATTCCAGTGCCAATAACATGAAAAGTTAAAGCTGATTGCAAGATCTATATGCCAACTTGAGAAAAAAAAATTCATCTATCTCTATCAATACTCCTATGGACTCTTTTAGAATCGTATGTTGAAAGGGCCCCTAAATTTTAAGCATTGTTTGATCTATAAACTTTTCCTACCTCATCTGACACATTAGCACCCAAGATTTAAGAAAGCGAACAAGGGAAAATTCATTAATAAAGCCAAATACTCAAGACTGTGAAAATGGCTCAGTTAGTAAAGAACTTGTGAAGGCGTGGAGAACTGCATTCTGTCACCAGCACACACATAAAGCTGGGCACTACAGAGCATGCCTGTGATCCCCGCACTGCAGAGCCAGAGATGGAAGAAGCCTGGAGTTGCTGGCCAGTCATTGGAGGAAGATACTTTGCGTGGACCTCTGGCACCTTCACACATGAACACGTATCTACACATGTATCCATATAAACATGTACACACACATCAATACATGTATATAATACCAAAGCCAAATACTTGTAAGAAAAGAAGATGGGGGGAGGGGGAGAGCTAAGAAGGAATCTTTATTCAAACCTCAGTTTATTAAAGAGATTCATTTAAATTTATGGAACTGTCCATCTGAAAACTTAAATTCACAATTACAGGATAATTCACATGTCAACTGAGTTAATTTTCCTTCTAGGTCATTCAGTTATTTTCCAGTACAATTTAAGTACGATTTTAGCAAGAAACAGTAAGTGGTAAAAGAGAATACATTAGCAGATGACACGTGCAAATAACCTATCAATCATGCTGTTATTTTTAAGCACTGACAAATTTGATCCCATCTCCAGGGGAGTAAATTTGTACTTCAACATATGCAATACATCATATTCATTTTTAAAGAACGTATCAGGATGTTCCCTGATAATAATATATGAAGGTATTCCCCCATTTAGGTTTCCCAGACAAGCAGAAAGAAGTGGGCTTCCCAGTGCAAAACAGAGCATATTGAAAGAGCCAACAATGATTATAAAAATACAGACATCACTACATCTTCTTCTGATAAGAGATTTATCCTGCTAAAACCAAAACAAATCTAAATAAGACCTAAAACTAAGAAAGAGCACATGAGGAAGACCTAGAATTTTGTTCTGATAATTTACACAGAAAATATCTGGTTTTTTGTTCACAATTGAGTCGATAATGATACAAGAAATTTAATGGGCTTTCACTCAGTTCTGGAATTTTAATATCAGGCAATTGCTAGGGAGTGGATTTTAAAAAAAACTTGCATGATCCATTGTGTATTATATTTCCATCCTGAAACTAGTGAATGACACAGGTTAGGTTGATCAAGTATTTTTATCACCCTAGATGATACTGGGAAGCAACAACCAATCCATACTACATGGTGTTAAACTCTATAAGCTCATTTTTGTGAGGTAAGATTTCTTGTTGATTTTAATTGTATACACAGGTTCTGCAAGGAAGGCCAAAGTGCACCTTAAAGGGTGGCGAAGTACTCAGAGTGTATGTTCTTCTATTTCATGGCTTCTAGATCTTAAAATACATTGCACTCTGAAAGAGGTTATGTGGCATATAAAAGTCTTCAGAACCAAAAAGAAATTTCTTCTTTAAAAGATTTCTCTTAGCCGGGCATGGTGGTGCACGCCTTTAATCCTAGCACTAGGGAGGCAGAGGCAGGCCAATCTTTGTGAGTTCAAGGCCATCCTGGTGTACAGAGTAAGTTCCAAGACAGCTGGGGCTACAGGGAGACCCTGTCTCGAAAAGACCAAATAAATAAATAAATAAATGATTTCTCTTTTATTTATGCATATGTTTATGTGTGGGGGGTTTTGGCATGCGAGTCCAGTTGTCTGTGGAGGCCAGAATAAGACATCAGATCCCCTGGAGCTGGAGATACAGACAGTTGTGAGTCGCTTAAAGTGGGTGCTGGGAACAAGAACAGCAAGCATAGTTAATGTCTGACTCTCCTAAGGGAATAACCAAGAAAACCGCGTGTTATCCAGAGAATACAAGACATAAGACTTCAATGAACCTCCTGCATGGGACCAAGATTACAGAAGAGAAAAGCACGCAGGAAGATTCCCTTGCTGAATAGATCTTGTTTATCGCCCGTTTTCTTGATAAAGATGATGGGAACATGCAGGCTAATGAGATTTCTTTACTATACAAAGGAAAGTTATCCTTGTTTTATAATGCACATCATAAGTCTTTCCTAAACAGAAAATGTGTTTTAGTTCTTGCTCAACTATACGGAGAAAGAACTGATGCTGGGCGAAGTTTCCACAATACACTTTCGAAATATGAAAGAAACACACTGCTGCTCATCGCTGTGGATATGTTTCAAGTAGGAACATGGAGCTTAAATATTTCATAATTTCTCTTACAATCTCTATTCTTACAATTTGAACCTATCAGTGATAATTCCCCTGAATAGGTTGCAAAAATCCCATAGAAGAATCTTATTAAATAACATTGTAAATCTCCCTCTAATTCCAATTTTTAACCACTTACAATCCATCAGAACGCTTCTCTTCTGCCACAAAGCTACATTTAAAACCATTTTCCATACTGAAGGTTTTAACCAACAGTGGATGAAATGTTAGTCCTGCTTTTCAACAGTTTCCCAATGTAGGCAACTAGTAGTTTGCAGCTCTGAAAGGAACAGATAGAAAACCCCCAAACTCTGACCATGAATAGGAACAACTTCATAGGGCAACAGGAGAGTCAGCTTGTAAATGGTCACACAGATCCCCAGTGCATAGATGAGACAATGCATCTCCTCAACAAATTATGGTGCTTGAAATTCATAACCATTGAGTGCATTGTGCTATGATACTGTCTGTAAGACAGACTACATTAATTAAAGGTATGGTATTTAGAACAGAGTGTACATTCAAGTGTACTTTACAATAGCTATATGTGCCCAGTGGGGCAGACCATTGTACAAGCAAGTTTCAATGAAGCAGAAAGATCTAAGCAGTCACAATCTCAAGTGGTCACAGGGCCAAGCAGGAGCCAGGTGTGGGAAGAGGCAAATGAAAGGCAGGTACTAAACTCAATTGACCATTAGCCTTGATGCCCACAGTACAGTAAGGAGCACTATAAGCTGAAGCAAGTAGAAATGTTATCATGCCAACCCAGAAAAGTAAGTACCATAAAGCTCTGGAGGCTGCTGCCAAGCCAGGATGTAAATCTGTGTGTTCCAAGCTCTTAAAAGAAACCAAAAACAGCATCTTAGTTAAGAATGCTTAGACAGAGTCATGTATGAAAATCAGAATACACTAAGCAATCTGTTACAGACAGTACATTAGCCTCTTAGGAACTACATGTTATTTGAATAAAAAGGGGTTTGGGGGAGGGTCTTTTTGAGACAGGGTCTCCTTTTAGGCCCAGCTGGCCTGCAGCTCACTTTGTAGATCAGGCTGGCCTTGAACTCATAGAGATCCCTCTGCCTCTGCCTCCGAGTGCTGGGATTAAAGGTGTGTGCCACCACCCCCCGCAAGTTTTTATTTTTTTAACTTTATTTTCACTCTGTCTTGTGAAAGAACTGATTTAAGATAACAAAATTGTCATGGGTTAAATTATGAAGGAAAGATAGACAAGGAATGAGGTTAATAAAATGAGGTAAAAACTTACTATGTGCATGGTGAATATAGACAAAATAATAAAATCTTCATCAGCTACGAATTCATAAAGCTGATTAGTGTATGCAAGGTGTGGGGACATGTCCATTGTTTAAGAAGCCATGCTTTTTAAATACATTTGGTTTTTAAAAAATACAGTTTGTACTCTGGAAAGACTCAGAAAAAGATCCAAGACATGTATGACAGAGTGCAGGAACTCAGGTGGGGTAGGAGGCATGGAAAGGGAAGTGACTCTAAGTTCAATTGAGAAATGATGCATTATGTATGGAAAAAGTTTAATAACAATAAAAAATAAATTTAAAAAAATAAAAAAATAAAAATACAGCCTTTTCTTTCGTAAAGATGGATAAATCTTGCTCATACGTAATTATTTCTGGATATCAAAATAAAGGAGTATTATGAATTTTGACTCTCCAAATTCTATGCTTTTATAGTGAAAAAAGGAAAGTATTATTTTCAAAAGATGTATTTGTGGGCTAAGTGGAGGGCAGAAGAATCTCCTTATACTTAAATTTTTAATTCTCTTTCAGCTAAAAGGGACATACATTTCAATAAAAAGAAAAGGCCCTGCAAATTACAGAAACATGCAATGAAGCCATAGAGAGGATAAATCACCAGCAAGATCCCACCTAATGTGTCAGAATTCAATAGTTCTTTTTCAAAACTTCTTGTTGATAAAAAGCAAACCCTTCTCTAGGATAAAACAGTTGGTGCTTCTTGTTATTATAAAGTAGAGAAAAACAGGGCTGGTGCAGTACCAGTGGTGGTCGGCAGTAGTGTATCTCAGCCTAATTTCAACCCCAAATCCTGACCATTAAATACAATTTAGGAAGGCTCAGCTCTATACAGTGTCAGAAGATGTGGGGCCCATGTGAATGAAGGAGCTGTTCTGCAGATCAGAGGGTGAGCATCATGCATTCTGATAATCAGACGAAAAGCTCTTCCTCCACACACAAGATGCTAAAATAAAATGTCTAAGCTGTAGCTCCAGAGGCCAGATCTCTAACTTTCATTTTTAACAAATATTTATTATCTACTTTATAGTCTTAGAAAAATTCATTCAAATGACCCACTCACTTAAATGTCAATTCAGGGGTCTTTATGTTCTGTGGATATCTTTCAAACTTATATCCAGTTCACTAGACAATTATAATAACAAAAATTCCAGTTTATTAATTTCATTTGACTTTTTCCTATCTTAAAAAGTTTGTCTGAACAAATACTAACAATCAAATGTGACATATACCTGCATGTCTTTTCCTTAACCCAGCTCTCCAACTAAACTTACTTCATACAATGAAAATCAACCTCAAAGTCATAACTAGGAAACACTACAAAACACAAACAATAAAAAAAAAAAAATAAATGTTCTTAGAATATGAAATAAAAGTCTCACAGTTGAAAGAGACATTTGAAGGCAAGAAAGTAGAGCAAAATATATGTGCTTTGTGAGCTACAATTAATCAGATAACTCATTAGAATGTTCTCCTTTCCTCTTTCCAGTATTCTAATTGTTTTAGAAGATGCTGTTTCCATCAGGGGATAGTAACATGACTCAACAGGCCTTAACATGACTCACAGAATGCATGAAATCCAGTTGGGGGGTGGGGACTATAGGAGGTTGCTGATAGGGAAGGGACTATAAAGAGGACTAAGATGTTGTATATGGGGGCCGGAGAGATGGCCTAGCGGTTAAGAACACTGACTGCTCTTGCAGAGGACCCAGGTTCGATCCCCAGCACCCACATGGTGGCTGAGAACCGTCTTTAACTCCAGTTCCAGGGGAATCCGACTCCCTCTTCTGACCTCCACCGCATTGCACGACACCGGTGCACAAACCTACATGCAGACAGTACATTCATACACACAAAAAAATAAATAAAATTTTAAAAAAGATGTTGTGTACGAAATATACAAAAATCCAATAAAATACATTTTTTAAAGAAGATACTGTTTCCAGTATTATAAATATGTTCTCTTACCAATAGTAAACAGCTCTGAGGACCAGAAAGGAGGACCTGGAATCTAGCACCAACACTGCTATCCTACCCATGTAACACATTGCTTTTATCTCTAAAGCTTGAGTTTTCAATGTGTAGATTCCAGGCCAGCATCACCTGAGAGCTCAGATATACAATTTCCCAGCCCCCAATAGAAATATGTTGCATCAGAGATGGCGAGGGGAGGTCCCAGAAATCTGTCTCTCTACAAAGAGATCCTGATGTATACTGAAGATTGAAATCAGTGCTCCAACCAAAAGGAATGACAGCACACAGCATTCAGATTTCTAGCAATAGGTTCTAGGTAGTAATGGTTACTAGCCAGAGGGGAGTTACTACTCCTTTCTCTCTCTCTCTCCTCTCTCTCTCTCTCTCTCTCTCTCTCTCTCTATATATATATATATATATATATATATATGTGTATCTGTGGGCCTGTGACTGTGTATATGTGCATTCTACAAATAAATATGGAATATTCTATGTAAACATTACTCCAACTATCAAAAAACCTACTGCATAACAGAAATAACACTAATAACCCATTTCTAGGTTATATTATATTTCTAATCACTTGCCATGTGTAGTATCAGGACTGGTTCATGGTGAACTGATTTCCTTTGTCAAGAAGAACAGCTGTCCTCTCCAGACAAATAATCCTCCATGCTCCAGATTTTACACTAAAGGCTTCTACAGTAACAAAATGCATTACATATTTATTACATATTTTACCAATTTATTTAACTATCATGAATTCATCACTCTCAGATTGTTGTGTAGTGATTTACTCAGATCTGCTTAAGACTCAGGATGGTCTAAAGGGAGGTGAAACATTCTAGCCTGCAGGGAGAGTTCCTTAAGCTCAGGAGGTAAACATTTCAAAAGCTTCAGGAAGTCCTTGAGACTGAGCAGATCACCAGGCCCCGCCCCCTCCCCAGTATATATAAGCCTTTAAGAACAGCTGAGAGACACCTTAGAGCAGCTGAGCTGCATGCAAGAAGCAGATCAGCCAAGCTGCCAGAAAGATCTGAAACACTGACAGCCTAACTGCCAGGAAGAAGCTGAGACCATGAAAGCTTTGTACAAAGACTACAACCTGTTGAGCTCTGGGCAGGCTGTGCAGTGCACTCCCACTTTCCAGCTTTCATGAGCTATCACCCATGCCAGGGCAGGCTTTGGTGATGCAGCTCTTGGAGTCATCTCTGCTTCTGTAGCAAACCCTTCGCCCACACACCTGTGAAACTCACTAAGACTCACTGGTTCACCCAGTTGTCCTGTGGTGGTGGTATCTGTACTTTGAGCCATTATTCTTCCCTTATCTGGGATGAATCTGTTCCATCTCTTCAGGAATAGCGTCACACATCACACATAACACAAAATTCATTCTCAACCCAACTAAAATGTACTAATTATGAATCACGCTAAATACAAAGTGATCTTTTCTTCACATGAGAATGCAAAGTCAAGTTTCCCAACAGACATTGAAAATGCTATTATGGTGAAACTTAGTAACATGAAAACTAAAGGGTATCACCAGTTATGTTGGTACTTAGGAGCTAAAGCAGCAGAAACAATTGTTTACCCACAACCTCTGAATGCCTCTCAGACTGGAGGTTGAGCAAAACTACTCATCCAGTTTGGCCTGGTGAGTCTGTAGCCGATAACCAAAGCTGCATGGCTGAGTTGTGAGCTGATGAAGAAAACACTGCTTACAACCTTTGCCCATTTGTAGAAATGAATATTACTAATTTTATTTCTATGGAAACCTGACACAGCTTTTTCACCAGTCATTATGTAATATGCAGAGATATGATAACAACAGAAAGTCCTGTGACACTAGCAAAGTTCAAGAGTTTAGCATTTTCTCAGTGACAATTATTAAAATTAAAATAATGATTTCAGTGACCTAAAAGGAACTGTCACTTGTCTAAAACATGCTTTTTATAATTTAGTGAGTGAGCCCTGAAAATATATTTGGTTCCCTGATACCTCATTTTTAATGACTTGTGAGCAATTATACTTTCCAGATATTTTCAGTGCCCTAAAGCCTCATGATATGACACCAGTCCTCATTTGTATGTCTACAAATGCTGAACTTTCATTATTTGGTTCCCAGACTGTCAGGAACTCATTTATGAAACATTTACTATAGCTAAGCTGGTAAAGTGCTCTTTGTACAAGTATGAGGATCAGAGTTCAGTCCTTGGAACCCAAGTGAAAAACAAGCCAGGTATGGGAGGGTGTGGTTGTAATCCCAGGGAGGAGGGGTCGGGAAGATCCTGGGGCCTTGCTGGTCAGACAGCTGAATCTACTTGGCAAGTTGCAGCCCAGTGAGAGAGCCTGTCGCTAAAAATAGATGAATACCACCTGAGGACCAACAACCAAGGTTGTCCTCTAGTCTACACACACACACACACACACACACACACACACACACACACAACTACAAACACAAACAAAAATTTAGAGAGATTAGCAGAACAGGATAGAGTCTAGAGTTAATTTGGATCATAAACACATGTAAGACAGTATCAGTTCTGTAAGTCAAAAAGAAAAAAATACCAAAGATTCTGTTCCCCAATCTGATGGTCTCGATAAGGTATGGAACAGAAATTGTTATTCACTCTACACTTCAGAGACCCTGACTGTCACAGCCTATCAACAACCAGCCTTCCTGAAGGTAAGTGTGATATTTAGGTATGTGTATCTCTGATATGTGATAAGAAAAAAAATGGCTATCACTATGTATGGTTTTGCTGCTGTTGCTTTTGAGATAGGGTCTCATGTATCCCAGGTTGGCCTCAAACTCTCAGTGTAGCCAAGGATGACCTTGAAATTCTGATCCTCCTGCCTCTACCTCCTGAGCACTGGAGGCATGTACCACCATGCCCAGTACACTATGTGCTGAGTATTGGGTCCAGGGTTTCATAGATGCCAGGCAAGCACTCTACCAACTCAGCCACATTCCTAGTCCCTCAATATACACTTTTAAAGAGGATTGGTTAAGATTTTCTTTTATTTTTAGTTAGGGGGTTGGGGGTGCAGATTTCCCCCTGAGTCTATAAAAGAGTTTCTGATCCCCCAGATATAAATTACAGGTGGTTGTGAGCTACCCAATGTGGGTGCTGGGAACCAAACTTGCATCCTCTGAATGATTAGTATGTACTCTTAACTGCTGAGCCATCTGCCCAGGCCCTTTCAAAGCAGTTTAACTCTATTTGGCTTGCCCTTTCTGCTGGGGGCTAACTTCTAAATACAATTCATCTTTTCTATGGATTCACTATAACAAGCAATAGCTTTCACAATCAATAAAAACAAAAATTTCAGAGAGAAGGATGTTACGAAAAGACCAAACACCTGCTAATTTTATTAAGAATCTTTCATGAGTGTTTTCTTGACAGGTTGATCTACTGAAGAATTTCCGATGTGACTACCAAACAATAAATGGACAGATAAGATAAAATCCTTTGTGAGAATATAAGAATTATAATTATTACTCAAGGTCTAGGTCAAGGAAAATCATGCCAGCAATTTCTTCAACATAGCTTCACCAGGAATTCATGCTAAATAAACTCTGCCTTCAAGCTGTGGATGAGCAATTCATTGTGGACCAGACCTCCCTGCCAGATCCATATATACTGAAATGAATTCATCTCTGTAAATAAAATGGTTAACAATGAGGCCTTCTGGCCTTTGCTGGATGATTCAGCCAAACAGGTGCTTGCAAGAGCCAGATAATAAAATGAATTGGGAAGCCATTAGGCAGCACTCTGGGAGTCCTGACTGTGGTTTGGGCTTTTGTTTCTACCTCTATGGAAACCCACTGCCCTTCCAGACGTCCCTTGATACTGTGTGTATCGCAGCATATATTTTCTGCCAGGTAGTTCAAGCCAGCAACCGTTAAAAATTTCTGTCTACTTATTTCTTTACTTTCGTGTGAGGCAAGGAATGACTGCTTTCTTCCTCTGAAGTGTTTTAGATAATTGTGTTTAGAGTTTAACTCATTACAAATACATGTTAGGTATACTCACTCATTGATAAGGGTTGGAATTAGCAACACCCTTAGTACCAGTGAAAAGACGAATTCAGAACATAACAACACAAGAGATCCCAAAGCAGGCATTGCAGGACATGGGTGCACCTAGCTACAGCAGGGATGACGCTCATGCACATAAAAAAATAAATGTTTTAGGGGGCTGGAGAGATGGCTCAGCGTTTAAGAGCACCGACTGCTCTTGCAGAAGACCTGGGTTCGATTCCCAGCACCCACATGGCAGCTAAGAACCGCCTTTAACTCCAGTTCCAGGGGAATCCACCACCCTCTTTGACCTCCGAATTGCACATCACGGGTGCACCAACCTACATGCAGACAGTACACTCATACACATAATAAAATAATAAATTTAAAAAATTCTTTAATTGTTTTAAGAAATAAGCTCATGCCGGGCGTGGTGGCGCACGCCTTTAACCCTAGCACTGGGAGGCAGAGACAGGCGGTTCACGCCTTTAATCCTAGCACTCTGAGCCGGAGGCAGAGGCAGGCGGGTTTGTTTCTCTAGACAGCTCCAATACAAATCTCCTAAGCCTTCCCACCTCTCAAAGAGAGTTGGAACGAGCTCCTCCCAACGCTGCACTACTAAAGCCTTCTATCCGCCCTTTCAGCACCAACCCTGATCCCTCCCAGTCTTCCTCAGGTTTGCTCTGCGCAGAAAGACAGTGAGAACGCTAGGAGGAAAAATCAGCTAGGAAGCTTCCCCTAACAGACTGCACGATGACCTTAGAATGCCGGGTGTGGTGGCGCATGTCTTTAATCCTAGCACTCGGGAGGCAGAGGCAGGCGGATCTTTGTGAGTTCAAGGCGAGCCTGGTCTACAGTGTGAGTTCCAGGACAGCTGGGGCTACAGGGAGACCCTGTCTCGAAAAGACAAANAAAAAAAAAAAGAATGGCTTGCTTCTGTCCGTGAGGCACACAGCGGGCTTCAAGGTCTGCGTGGGTGCCTTGCATCCGCTCCTTGAATAACTGGTGGAGAGGAATCAACTCTAAAATCTTTACAGTACGCTCCTTTCAAAATGTAGAAGCATGCTGATATGTTTAACAATTATGTCAGATGAAAAAAAGAAGATAATTCAGGAAGAATGTATTATTTTCCTAAAGTCAAATCCTCTACAGACTAATTCTATTATTTCTGAGGCAATTTATTTCTTCCAACTGAGGAGCAATAATTCAAAGTGAAATGATTCTTTGTTTCTTAGTGAGTTTTTTTTAGACTAAACAGAAAATATTTTCCCCAGGTCAAGAAAACTAGTAACCATTTGCAGTTTTCCATAACAAGACCTCATACAGCTGCACTTTAGTTTTGTAAGAACATTTTTTTTTTCTTTAACAGTCTCTTAGAATTTTTAAACAATCAAAAACTTAACTTTTCTAAATTCTTCTTCAGTTACTTTGGCAAAGGGTCGATGAAAATCAATATTCTGTATGTAATGTTTGCCCCAGAGGATGTCCACCATAAAAATAAATGTGTCCTGAGCATAAGTAGTTTTTCACAAATAAACACATATTTGAGCAGGAGGGGAGTCTTGCATGACTCAAGAATTTAATGTGTTAAGAATTTTCAAGGTTTACTGTTACTTATGTATCTGTGTGTGTCTCTCTGTATATGTGTAAATATGTGTGTACATATGTGTAAAGTTGCTCACAGAGGCCAGAAGAGGGCATTGGATCCCCTGGAGCTGGAGTTACAGGTGGACTGTGAGAAGCAGCCACATGGGTGCTGGGAATCAAACCCAAGCAAGCGCTCTTAACCAATGAGCCACCACCTCCACCACTGCCTTTAAAAAAAAAAAAAAAAAAGATTTAGTTTTATTTGTGTGGGAAGAGATGCAGCATTTAAAATTCCTTATTGAATTCGTGTGATTTTCATACAATATAGTTTGATGGCATTTAGATCCATTCCCCTTTCCACACCTATTCGTACTGCCTATAGAGTCTGATTTACGTCCTCCAATGTACATTAGTGTGGGTCCATCCCTTTAAGACACTGTCTCTCCCCTTCTCAGCGTCCACCAGTTACCAAGAGTTCTTCAGGTTGGATTGGGATTTCTTATCCACTTCCCCCATGAAATACTTCAAGCATTTAAGCTTTTTTTAAAAAAGCAAAGAAATAGCCAGGTGCAGTGGCAAACAGCTTTAATACCAGCACTCAGGAGGTGGAGGCAGGCAGATCTCTGTGAGTTCAAGGCCAGCCTGGTCTACAGAGTGAGCTCCAAGCCAGCTGTGTCAAAAATACCAAACAATAAAGAAATAAACAAATAGAATTATTCACTTCCTGGTAAAAATAACTACAATTAGTAAAAAGCTTTTTTTTCTTCTCTTTCCAAACATAGAAAATTGGAACATGCAGAGAAGTTAGAATTAGACTGATCATGAAAAATGTATAATATCAATGTGTGCATTCATCTAGGGACACATCTGACCATGTCAATTATAAAAGACGCAGACATAAGTGTAGAAAACTGTGCTGTGAAAATTAGAGTTCTCACTCATTGGAAACCTGTGGTAAAATTCCCTCCATCTTCTTTGGCCTGCCATCCTGTGAGGGCAGGAGCTGTGGTATTTCATATTAATCTCTACACAGCACTTGCCTCTACCCTGTGCCTGAGATGGTACTTTAGAATAAAAAATTTCAGATGTTTTTCAATGGAGCCATTTTCATTAAATCGGAAACTTATAAGACACCTTTGCCATTCCAATTACCTTTGAAATTACCTGTTTCCTTTCAAACATGGCCACTTTACTCCTTAAACTTAATTCTTCCTTGATTTAAGTTTAAATGTTGGCTGAAGAAGTGACATTGTAATTTATCTGCTGTCTACTTTTAAAGGACCCGTAATTTATTAACCATGTAAAAAATTGCTCTGGATTAAATACAACCTGCAATTAAGCATCAAATTTAAAAGGCTTTCCTCCATGTTGATAAAAGAAACGTAAATATACACAAAATAGGAGCTCTGAATCTTTAGAAGTCTCCTAATTAGAAGAATCTGAGGAGTTCAGATTCTACAATAAAAGAACCCTGCGAATTTACTCTGCATTAAATCCCACGACTTTCTCAAGTCCGTGTACTTCCTCCCCACTCCCACGGAAAATCAACAGAAAGGAAGGTGCTAAATGAATTTTCAGATACTGTGAAGAGTGAAAAGTCCTCGAGTGGAGACGGAGACCCACCCATGAATCCGGCAAGCGCTCACTGATCATGACGTTCAACTTTTCACTGTTTCCATAGCTGCCTGCCAGAAGAGACCAGGTAAGGAATCATGCAGAATGGGTGATATCTAAGTGCTGTACGATGACTACTATACCTTATTCTGAAAAATGTCAGTCAACATTTAAACTTAAATCAAGGAAGAATTAAATTTAAGGAGTAAAGTGGCCATGTTTGAAAGGAAACAGGTAATTTCAAAGGATATTGACCATAGAGCTAGCCAGGAGGCTAGAGAGATGGCTCAATGGTTAAGAAGCACTGTTAGCTTTTGCAGAGGACCAGGTTCAGTTCTCAACATTCACGTGAAGGCTCACAACCACCTAAAACTGTGACTCAGGGAATCTGATTTCCACTTTGGGGCTCTGTGGGCTCTTGCATTCACATGGTGCACATAACAGGTACACATATATGCACATAAATACATATATACACATAAATACATATATACACATAATTCTTTTTGGTCTTTTTGAGACAGGGTCTCCCTGTAGCTCTGGCTGTCCTGGAACTCCCTCTGTAGACCAGGCTGGCCTTGAACTCACAGAGATCCGCCTGCCTGCCTCTGCCTCCCAAATGCTAGGATTAAGGGCATGCGCCAACATGCTGGGCATATACACATAAATTTAAAAATAACAATCTTTAATCCAGGCATGGTGGTGCATGCCCGCCTTTAATCCTATCACTCAGAGACAGAGGCAGGCACTCTGTGAGTTCAAGGCCAGCCTGGTCTACAGAGTAAGTTTCAGGTCAGTTTGGGATACAGGGAGACCCTGTCTCAAAAAGACCAAAACAAATAAATAAATAAATAAATAAATAAATAAATAAATAACAATCTTTTTAAAAAGATATCCAGGACCTAAAATATAAGTATACTTACAAATTTTCTGATCCGTGAAGTTAGAAAAAGAATTTCTTGAATCTTCCCCCCCTTTATGGTCTAAATTTGAACTATAGAAAATATACATGCATTCACACACACACACACAAACACAAACACACACAACCAGCTGATGAGGTTCTGATATCATCTTCAACATTTGATTTACAATAACCAGGTGTGAAATCTAAACCTCTTGGATGATGGCATAACAGTGCTCTCTGTGGTGGGTCATAATCACTACCACCACGGGATGTTTACCACAGCTGCAAACCTAGGATCTAAATCCCAGACACTCTGACATTCGAGATCATATAAGATAAGACATCTGTGTTCAACAAGCAAGCCACAGGATCATGATAACTCTGATCTTCAAGATACAAGAGTCTGTGTTCAGTTCTTTTTTTTAATTTTATTTTTTTTTATTTATTTTGTGTGTGTGTGTTCAGTTCTAAACCTCGTACAGTGATTGATTCAGTTCATTCTTCTACAATGTAAATACCTTTTAAATATAAATCTTATTTATTTCTAAAACATGTTAAAATACCTGTTTCCCTCTCTGCACTGGTTCTGACTTTGGTCTGCCGTGTGGCCTGCACACTGCATCTCACCTGGATGTTCCTTGTCTCTTAGCAATAGGGCAACCATAATTTCCACCTATACTTCATTCTTTGTGCTCATCTAAGGACCTGAGGAATAAATGGATTTCTATGGAATAGAGAAAAAAAAAATGGTTCTGGTTTGAAACTCAGAATGGCAGTAACATCACCCTGGCAGAATAACACACTTTAATTTACCCTTGGGGTGAACTTAACCACTTCACCATCTCACAGGCCACGTCTGGTCATAAGGAAGCACGGGTGAGATGAACAATGCCACATTCCCAGGAGCCTGTAGTCTTGGGGGAGAACTATCAAGCTATCCTAAATTATTCAACCCTGAGGCATGCCTTCCTAGATGCATGGAAAGTGCATGTACTCTCATAACAAAAGCCTGAAGAATTCACCAGCTGTTCCTCGTCAATCAGAGGACACCTGAGCTCTGTGGATTAGCTCATGAGGTTCTTCCTGACTAGACTCACTTGTAGAGTGGACAGGGAGAAGGCACTCACTATGAAGAACCAGAGGAAGTACCCCACATTTCTGCTGATCCAGAGGTTGCTGTTGAAGTCACCATCTGGGAAAAGTCTGTCTATAAGGAGATAGTGGTAGAAAGATTCACATAAAAAGCAATCTAAGAAAGAATTCAGTTGTCAGATTACAACGCCAAGAGTTTAAAATTAGATAAACCTTCCAGAATAGCCCAGTGAAGACAGTGCTGACAAGGTGGAAGCCTGGACTCAGTGAAAGCCCCAACAAATCTGTTAAGAGAGATTTGTTCAGTACATTCATTGTGTGGCTTATGTTGGAAGTTTTACTGCACTAATCTATTTTTCATAAGACTATGTTCAACACAGAAATGTCATCTGAGCTTGGAGCACAGGTAGGTCATGGGCCATCCTCCCTGCAGTGAACGATCAGCGCTCCTGAGTGACCTCCAATAGCCGCGCTGCACACAGGTATCAGATCCCATCTCCTCCTCTAACTGAATCTTACAATGTCTGGGGTTGCCAGGCCTCAAGAAGGTAAGCAGTTCTCAATGGTGGAGAATTCAATCAAGGTCTGGACTAGGATATTATAAAGGTGGGATAGATATAACAGGGTAGCCAGGATTGGAAAACAGTAATTTGAAAATTAAACAACTTTTACTTTTCTGCTTGTATTTATAATACTTTGGGGCACCATCTCCCGTTCTTTATGCCTTTATACTTCACTGTCTCTGATGGAAACTCTGTTATCTGATGTGGCTTCTTGTTAAAAGTTCTTTCCTTCACAGAGAATGCGCTAGGAAGCCATTGCTGACACAGAGAGTTGTATTAACAACACCGACATCACTAGTTGAGGGACTCAAAGGCAATTTACTCACAAAGAGAAAGGACTTATTTTGACCCTCAGTTTTGGAGGGTCCAGTTCCATAACCAAACTGCTCCATCACTTTGGGGTTCTGGTAAGAGGAGAGGGTACACAGGAGACTGTGAAAGACAAAACTGCTTTCCTCAGAGTCAGGAAGCAAGAATGTAGAGAAGGGAAGAGCAGGATCCCATTATACCTTTCAAGGCATGCAAAGACCTCACATTAGCCCCCATCTCATAAAATCACTTCAAACCATGCTTGCTACACAAAAAAGAGCTACATAAGTAATAGTTATTGTGTTTCTGTCAGTATTGGAATTTTTATGAATTGTGCAGCCGTCATTATCTGGGTATCGGCAGACATTGGTGAGCAAAGGAAGTAATGGTCTCAGCTATCAGTCTGCTTCACTGACACCATGCAAAACCTCACTTTCATCAGTCTGCTTCTCATTATAGTGGATCAGACCTAGCCATTTGTGTGTTCCAGGCTTCTAAGCAGAGGATTTATCACAGAACTAGATGTACGAAAGGTATCCAAAAAGTATTTTAAAATAGCCCCAGCAATGTTTTCAACAGAGGAAAAACACTTCCTGCATGGAGATGAAATCCCATTACATTGTCAGAAACTGGGCCTGTGGCTCCTGCAGGGTAACTGAGAAGGGATTAGACAATGTGTGGTCAAAGACACAGGGCCAGTTCACAGAAGAACTTACTTCATAAAGGGTTTAATTTCATCTTCAAAGTCATAGGAAGAGAGAAAAATTTTAGATATAGGGTATCACACTCAGTATAATTTTGAAAAGAATTTTCTAGAAGCTGTGAAAACTAATCGGAATAGTCTGAGATTAGAGGTAGAAAGTTGGTATGACAATTTTTTTAATTAAAGGAAGCAGCAGAATGAGTGAAGAGAAGAAAACAGTAAAATTAGAATATGTATACTTATATATATGTATATGTATACATATACATGTATATGTATACATATATATATATGTATATGTAAGAAGTGAGTAGGATGGAGCATTTGAGAAAAAATAAACAAGAAACCTGACTGCTGGGGTTCCGATTCAAGGTGGCATATATCACACATAACTCAGTATCCTTAGAAGATTATAACAGAGATTAAAACTATGAAGATGGTGATGGTTAATACTGATTGTCAACTTCACTGAATCTATTACCACCTAAGAGCCAAAGCTCTGCACATGTCTGGAAGGAAGTTTCTAGACTGAGTTACGTGAAGTGAGAACACCAGCCCTAAGTAAGCAGTATGAACAGAGTCCTAGACCGAAGAAAAAGGAGAAGGCAAGTTGAGGACCAGTGCGCATGCCTTTCTGCTTGCTGACTGGGTGCCCCGTGACCAACTGCCTCACCTTCCTGCTCCCTTGATTCTCCACCTCCACCTTGAAACTCTGAGCAAGTAAAGCTTCAGTTGCTTTTCACAGGCATCGTGTCGCAGCTACGATGAAAGTAATTAATATAAAGCTCATCTGCTGGGCTGGAGAGATGGCCTAGCGGTTAAGAGTGCCAACTGCTCTTGCAGAGGCCTTGGGTTCAATCCCCAGCACCCACATGGCAGCTGAGAACCATCTTTAACTCTAGTTCCAATGTATCTTCTGACTTCCTTGGCATTGCATGACATGGGTGCACAGACCTACATGCAGACAGTACATTCATACACATAAAAAATAAATAAAATTATAAAAAAAAAACCAAAGCTCATCTGCTTAGTTTTGGTCTTATGAAGTCATCTATGATAGAGACCATAAGACCATGTCTTGGATGTTTACTTTTGAATTCATTGTTTACACATGATGACCTACAGGTAAGTGTCAAGAAGTAAGTACACCGTTTACCTGGAAGATTTACAACCCTGTAGAAGTGAAGAGATACTCCTTCCAGGGGGACTAACAGGAAAGACCTAATTATGGATATTAAATGCAGTTGTGTGTGTGTATGTGCGTGCGTGTGTGTGTGTGTGTGTGTGTGTGTGTGTGTGTGTGTACATGAAAAAGAGACAAGGACTTGAGGGCACACACAATAGATTTTGATAATTCTTTCTTTAGGTGCTTTAAATGAGATTATCAACTCAAGGCAGGGAAGAGGGATTCAGGTAAGATTTTAGGTGGTTAGTGCAGGTTTGAAAGGAATGAAAAATAAGCTTGTCAAAGAAACACACACCACTCTTTATAATTATTCAGGCAATATGCTCTTAACTAAGGGCAAAGAACACTAATCTGTAGAGAAAGCAACACAGAAAGAAGAACACAGAACACACATGGCTGGACAGACACAAAGTCGATCCCTTGGGGACTCAGTGGAGCCAAACAGCAAAGGCAAAAGAAGTGAGGGCAACCACAGGAAAGGGAGCCTTGACTCCTGAGAGCACCACCTCAAGGAAAGATGTAGGAGGAGAAAGAGTTAGTGAACTGGGGGGATGAAAGGAGACTAAAACCTTAGATGACTTTTGAACACACTGTGGCTATTGCAGACATTGACTTACAGCAGCTCCTGTTACCTGCACAAGATCTAAAGATCAAGCCAGTCAAAATTATACCACAGGTAGCAGAGGGCCCTGAGGCCCCAGTCCTATTGGAGGAGATATTGGCAGTTGATGGCTGGAGAGGGAAGGTGAGTCCCTTTCCTTCGGGGCTATGGCCATTGGTAGGTAGATTCTAGACTCTGTGGACACATTTGTTCACAGGTGCACCCCAACCCCACATATCCCCATAATTAAAAATAAATCTTTCATAAAAATCAGACTGAGTTCTGGGAAAAGTTTGATCTAGTGGATTATTTGGTCCCTGCTTGTTACACTGGCCACTGAACTTTGGGCACCTGTCAAAAGCATGAAGGATGCACGAGAAACAAATTTTACCCTCAGTCTAGCAAATGACCTGTGTACTCTGCTTGCCAACTTGGCAATAGTCCAAGTTGAAAACAACCTTAAACTAAGGCCAGATCGCTATTCCACAGTCTTCTAATATCTACCCTGAGCTGAGGTATGCTTAACTCAGGGCAGAAGATGGAAGAGCTGAAAAACAGCATCTTCAAAGAAAAAGGAGTTTTATAGCATGGAGAAGAGCTGTTGTGTAGATTTAGGAACAGAGAGCAAAGTAAATGAAAGTCTGCTACCACCACTGAGTTCCATAATTCTGAGACACAGGGCATGGACAGACTCCATTCTAAAAGATAGTAGCACAGACAGCTATCTCTTAGTAAATGAGGAAAACAAAAGAGCAGTGGTCTCTGAGGTCTTCTTTGAGGTGATGCGGTTCTAGGGAATGATTACAAGCATGAGGGATGACACAAAGGAAGGAAAATCTATAACTAAAGAATGAAAGTTAATGGTAAAATTCTAGTAAATTTCAGTGATCCTAGAGGCTTGTGCTTTGTAGGGCTGGCTTTATAGATGGTAAGGAATAAAACAAAAGTGATGGTAGTTAATTTCTGCTTTTGTTCCTGTATCCCTGACATAAGGCAAACATGCCTTTTTAATTCAGCATAATTACATGTCATAAGGAGGGCCCATCTATTTTTATATTATAACACACCTAATCAGATACATACAGTAACACCAACGGACATAGACGCTTACAGAAGATAAGATTACATTTGCCTCTGACGCCAAATGTATTGAATAACATTTCAAAACCAGCCACAATCTCATGAATATCTCACTTTGCCTTATGAATAATATTCATAATTATTATGAATAATGAAATATATTAATAGGTCACCCAAACTTCTTTTGACCCAATTCCATCTTTTCCTACACTACTATATAATGGCAGAAGTTTTATAGACCACCCAAGAGGCAAAGCAAGTTTTTCTTTTTTCTTAAATCATGCATGCCTCTTTTCTAAATTTATTTTACAGTTATTTGTTGTGTGTTGGGGGGTGTGTGCCACAGCTTGTGTGTGAAGGTCAAAGGACAATCTTTGGAAGTCAGTTCTTTCCTTCTGCCACATGGGCCCACAGGGCTGGTGGCAACCTTTACCCACTGAGCCATCCAGATGGCCCCATGCATGCCTTTTTTAAAGTTAAAATAATATCCACAAATTGTTCTACAAAATAATATCCACAAATTGTACACATTACCAGGACTTGGAGAAAAGTTCATTTTAACTCTTGCTTTCTGATCTCAGAGTCTTCGTTTTCTCCCCTTTGAAGCACTGCATGTTATAAAATGTTATTTTTCTGGTTTGAGAGAGAATTTGGGCTTTCAGTCTTGTTTCTGTATCCAGCTGGAGATTTCTTAAGTTTCTAAAATGTTTTATTTGTATTACCTTCTTTAAAAATTATTACAATGACAAACTTTATATAGGTTGGAGAATTTGGAAAAAGGGCAAATGGGGAACTCATATTACAGCAACAATGACAAATTTCACATTATTATTAAAGCTTGGTATTAGAGTTTTGTCAGTAAATAATTTTTGCATTTTATAGTACATATATACAATTTCAATTACATTCTAAAATACAAGTACATATTTTAGAGAATTTTATCAGTTTAGTTATTATGATACTTTCTTTTTCTTTTTGCATGTTTATTTTTCACAGTTGTTATATGTTCCCATTGTCTGTTCAATAATAATCTATATTTTTTCCTATGTCACTATTAAATTCTCTCTTACAACATGACTGTTCTGTTTGCTCCCAAGGCTAGAACTTCTAAAGAATGAAGGCTGAGTACCCTTCCATCTTTATTTATTCCTGTTTCTAAGAAATAACTCATTATGCTGTGTGTTTAATTGAATTTCTATGTAATTTTAAATTGAGAAATTTAATTACTCCTTGGAAAAGAAATCATCAGAAAGATAGAGAGATAAACAGTGTTGGACAGAAAGAAAGGGATAAGGAAAGTATTCTAAGTGCCTGGGAAGCATCTGAGAGAGGTGGGAGAGGCAGAGAGAGGGCAGTTTTAGTCTTTTATTTCCCTCTACACTTTGATCACTGTTTCCTCGTGTATTCCTCTGGTAAACAATATCAAGGGGGTGGAGAAATGGCTCAGCGGTTAAGAGCACTGGGTGCTCTTGGAGAGGACCTGGATTCAATTCCCTGAACCTGTAAAGTGATTAACAACCTTCCTAACTCTGTTCCAGGGGATTTGACACCCTCTTCTGACCTCCATGGGCATTGCACAACACAGGTGCACTTTTATACACATGCAGCCAATATACTCATACACATAAAATAAAAATAATAAAATTTTTAAATAAAAAATGCCAAGAAAAATACTCAAAGAAACGTCCTTTAATTGTAAGGCAGCATAAGCTCTCTTTAATTTTTTTAATTTATTTTTGTATGTGTATGAGTGTACTGTCTGCATGTAGGTCTGTGCACCCATGTCGTGCAATGCTGCAGAGGTCAGAAGAGGGTGTCAGATTTCCCTGGAACTGGAGTTAAAAATGGTTGTCAGTCCCCATGTTGGTGCTGGGGATCGAACCCGGGTTCTCTGCAAGAGTAGTCGGTGCTCTTAACCAGTAGGCCATCGATCCAGCCCCGTCATAGCATAAGCTCTCTTTAACCACACCAAAAGTTCTCCAAAAGAATGTGTAAGTGCAGAGCAGGAAACAATACAAAGGTAAGAATAGAGAGAGGGGCAGCAGATCCAGATTGCCTTGAGAAGCTGAGAGGGAATACCAAATTACTGCACTGACGCCTCTCGCTCTCTGCAAGGGAAAAAAAACGTAATGAATATTAATGCATCATTAGCCGAGGCAGCCAGAGCCATGTAACAAGAATCAGTCAAGACGTGTCTCCACGTGACACTCCAGTGTTGTAGGAGCACCCCTGCTACCGGGTTTCATCTGCCCCACTTCTGCCGTGGCTGATGATGAAACGAAGCAGCAGGTCACACCTAGCTAACAGGTCTAGAGCTTTGACTGTAGCCCTACTGCATAAGCTGCTCCTGGCAGAAACTCTGTCTGAGCCTTTTCAAATCAATGTCTAAAGGTAGATGAAAACTCTGTCAGCAGTTGCTGACAACCCTGCTCTGGGCTTTGTAAATATCTGGCTTCAAGCACCGAAGCATGCTGAACATGCAATGGTCATCTGTCTTCTGAGCCTCCACAGAGAGTAAGTATTGTAAAGCATAAGGAGCTGTGCTTGGGGGCTTCTTTTGGGGCCAGCCGCTGTTTACAACACCGTTCTCCTTATTTCTGATATGATACACCCACTTAAAGTCCCATTAAAAGATGCATTAGGGCTGGAAAGATGACTCAGTGGTTAAAAGTAGGTACTACTCTGGAGGACCTAAGTTCAATTCCGAGCTCACAACCACCTGTGGCTCAAGCTCCTACGGGATCTGACAAGTTGACTTCTGTCTTCTGTGAGCACTTGTACACACACACACACACACACACACACACACAGAATTAAAAACAAAAATTAATTGAAAAAATTTAAAGCTGTATTAAATTTTTCTTGGGGGCTAGAGAGATGGTTTAATGGTTAAGCGCATACACTGTTCTTGCAGAGAGCCTGAGCTTGATTCCTAGGACCCACATCAGGTGACCCACAACTGCCTATAATTCCAGTACCCATGGGAATGCCATGCATCTGGTCTCTGTGGGCATCTGCCCTTACATGCAAAACCCCACATGTAGACATACATGTGCACACATGGTTTTAAAAAAATAAAATAAAGCTTGCAGCCAAGTGTGATGGCACACGACTTTAATCCTAGCGCTCTGGAGGAATAGGCTAATGGATCTCTGTGAGATCATGACCAATCTGGTATCCATCGAGAGGCTACTAGAGAGACCCTTTCTCAAAAATAATACACAATAAATTATTTATTTCTTTATCCATGGCTGATTTCTAGCAAATGATTCATTGTTTTGTTTAATGACATAGTGTACTATTAATTTCTAATGACCAGTATAATAAATCAACATTTAAGCTAATGTTAGTAAATATTGGCATATTGTCACATAAAATGTTTTAACCACATGCTTGAAACATAAAAATCATTACCAGGGGGGCTGGAGAGATGGCCTAGCGGTTAAGAGCGCCGACCGCTCTTACAGAGGACCCGGGTTCGATCCCCAGCACCCACATGGCGGCCGAGAGCCGTCTGAAACTCCAATTCCAGGAGAACTCCAGTTCCAGGGGAATCTGAGACCCTCTTCTGACCTCCGCGGCATTGCACGACACGGGTGCACA